>JAAIIK010000451.1:1604557-1616021 GCA_014706435.1 Silurus glanis | reverse complement strand
GTGTGTGTGTGTGTGTGTGTGTGTGTGTGTGTGTGTGTGTGTGTGTGGGCGGTAAGACAAACACACGCACAGAAAGCCATGTGAGATAGCAGTCAGTCAGGCACAATTTAGATGAGCAGGAGCGAGTGAGAATTACAGAGGATTATCTACTAAGAGGGGGGAGGATGAGAAGCTGAGAGATAGAAGAAGATGGAGAGAGAAAGAGAGAGAGAAAGAGAGAAAAGACAACAATCTTCGTTTACACAGCACCATTCTCACACACAATTAGAACAAATAAACAACAAATAACGATAAAAAATAAATAAATAAAGACGCAGAAAGACAATGAGTAAAAGAATACACACCCCCCCCACCACCACCACCACAACACACACAACACACACACACACACACACACACACACACACACACACACCCCACACTCCTCCTTTTTATCACCTCCACCCTCTAAATTCTAATATTTCATTAATGGTTTATTAGTTTGCTTTTATTATGTTCGTAATCTAATGACACAAAAAGGAAAAATGTCCATAAATGGCTTAAATGCGTCGTCTATACGAATCTATTTATTACTGAGAATGTAAAAAAACTACAGGACTGTAGGAGAGAAGAGCTGGATGAAGTGACGAGATGAGAAACTAACAGGTCTTACATCTGAAACTCCTGAAATCTGAACTGAGTTTGTAAACCGGTCTCCCGTATCACTTTCACACAATAATGCTGACGTCTCTTGCGTTTGGAACAACGCCGCCGTGGTCATGAGTTCAATTCCGCGACACATTTGAACTGCTGAAGTCGTTAGTATTTATACAAGAGCCTGTGATGAAGTTCTCCTCTACACCTACAGCAGACCTTCTAAATCATGTACAGGCTGATTTTATTTCATAAATATTTTCAATATAATTTTTGGAGCATCTCAAATTTTATATATACTCTATATGGACAAAAGTAATGGAACCCCTGACTTTTCCAGCCGTAGGTGCTTTTTTTTTTTTTTTATACTAGAAGACCCAAACCTGTTCCAGCATGACAATGACTCCTGTGCACAAAGCCAGCTCCATGAAAATATGCTCTACATAAGTTAGATTTGGTAGAAGATCTTCTGCTATAGAGCTCCAACCCTATTAAACAGGATATACTGGATACACCCTTGTAGGTTCCCTGGTGGTCTAGTGGTTAGGATGCGGCGCTCTCAACGCTGCGGCCCGGGTTTGATCCCCGGTCAGGGAACCAACCCCAGCCATTAGGGTTGCACAAGTCTTAGTGCCGGTCCCAAGCCCGGATAAATGGGGAGGTTGGGATGAGCGTTAGGAAGGGCATCCAGCGTAAAAACATGTGCCAAATCATACATGCGGATGGTCCGCTGTGGCGACCCATAATGGGAGAAGCCGGAAGTATACTGGATACACCCTTGTGGATGAATGAATTTCCACAAATCTCCAAAATCCTGTGGAGCATCTCCCCATTTGCAACCTTTCTTTTAAAAAAAAAAAAAAAGGTAAAGCACATTTAGTAAATTGTTGAAACATTGCCTGAACACTGGTGCTTCTGCCATTAACCTTCAAATTAGCATCTCCATTTAGATATTTTTGTACTGAACGGAAAACGTACGGTTAAAGACAATGAAAGGTGGGGAAATGGAAGCTTAGTGGTTTAGGCATTTGCCTTGGGATATGAAGATCATGAGTTCAAATCCCAATCACACCAAGCTGCCACTCATGGGCCCCTAAACAAGACCCTTATCCCCATCGCTGCTCAGATGTATGAGATAAATGTTGTTCTGGATAAGAGCGTCTGCCAAATGCACTAAATGTAAAAGCAGTTGCATGATTGGTTAAGGATGATTCGATTCGATTTGTATTTTAACAATGCACATTGTCCCAAAGCAGCTTTACACAGATAGAAGTGTTATAGAAGTTTAGTGCTTATAAGTTGATGAGTTTGCCAATGGTGAGAGTGGCAGGAAAAAACTCCCTGAATTCCACTGAAATAAAATCTGCTTTTATAAACAAACAGGAGCTGCACCCAGACCTTAAGTACAAAAGAAATTAGGCCTGGTGGTTTACCTGTGGAACACTGGACAGAGAATCTGATGGACTTTGGGTAACACTGTAAACACTTTACTGATCAGTTCACAGAGACACTCATAGATAAAGTCCCAGAGATGCACCGACATGGTCCTCGTTGTGTGAGGTATGAACCCTTCCTGTGATGTTTCCTGACGTCTGATCACTCAGCAGTCGGTGTGAGTGTTTGCGTGAACTGCGTTACCAGATTTCAGGCTGGATGGTGAAGAGAGACTGCACCATTTCTGAAGTGTGTGTGCCAGTTGCATCACTGCCTCTTCCGAAATAGTCGAGAGACGGCCAGGGCCATGAAATAATTATCGGCGGGTGAAATATTTAGCAAAAAAACGCAGCGATGTGGGGCGCCAGAGTGTGCAGGGATAAGGAGGATAGCTGTGATCCTGGGAGAGAAGAAATGCCTTCGCATGCACATGTTTTCCAGGACTGTTTGAACCCTTCTCCACTCTCTAACCACTGCTAAACCCTGCGAGGCAGATCAGGCTCTTCGCCTACACCCACTACAAAAACACAATCAGGGTAAGAACCACTGCATGCCACAAGGTCCAGAAAAAAAGCTTTGGAACTGGGTACAAACATCTCCCACAATCTCCAAGTGCAAACCAGCGTCCCATGCTATGTATTAGCAGTTCTACCTTCTTAACTCTGCAGAATGAGTCATAGGGGTGTAAGAAAATATCGATTCATGTGAGAATCGCGATATTTTGCTCGACGATACGCAAAAAAATAAATCAATAATTCATACAAGATTCATGGCAGTTGTTTTGTTTTTGAGTTTACATCCCAGCCGCTAGATAGATAGTAGTCTTCTTATCTTTCAACTTAAACAGTGACAGGAAGTACTAGCGTAAGGGTACGCCACCAATATTAGCATTAATATCCGCCTGTGTCCTGGGGGCGCTGCTGCAAAAACGGTTCCGCTGAATATACTTCCGCTGAATATCAATATGTTTCGTTTATGTGCGGTTTGTTTTTCAGGCGGGTAATGCGTTCTCTACATTTATACAAGAAATAATAGTCTTTCGTACTCTTTACGCGTTTAGATTTAAAACACTAGCGCTCAGATCATGCTTCTACTACTAGCCTAATGCTAATGGTAATAATTAAAATATAATACAATCATCGATATCATCATCAATGCCACTTCATATGACGCGTCTTTAACGACTATGTGCATATTTAAAGAAAATAATATTTAAAAAATGACCATTAGGTACAACGATACTAATTGTGTTCATGAATTACAAAACACTTGATGACACTGAGGTGTGATACGGATACGACTGGCACAGGTCTCATGGTATGGGTAGGTTTAAGTTGTTTTGGGTCAGCAGTGTCATTTTAGATGCAATTCATGCAAATGCAGATCCACTGTGTTCTGGTTACATTTTTATTTAGGTTTGCATATGATGGTGTGTTCTTAATGACAGCTTTCCTAAAATGATATCAATAAAATAAGAAATATCCCAATATATCGGCTTGCTTACAGTATCGCAATGTATCGTATCGCAACCCCGTATCGTGATACGTATCGTATCGGCAGATTCTCGCCGATACACAGCCTTAGTGAGTCACCTGCAACGGCTCACTTCGTGGGGTCGACCCAAAGCTGCAAATCCAATTCTGGATTAGAGAATGCACACTGGCAGGGGCAAAAACAAGCTGGTGCCTTTCCAAAAATCATTCTCTGCTCACTTCAATCACTTCACTGGCTGATAAAAACACGAGATTAGAAGGAAACCCGTTTAGGCTCAGAAATCCTGCGGTGTTGTTTAGGTGCTTCGCTCAAAATCTGCAGTCAGAATGGAACAATGGAAGGGCGGGATGATGAAGAACACGTGCCAAATTGAGCAACCCCCAGCTAAGTGAGCATGTGTGAGGCTTGGGGTTGGATATTTGGCACCGATGCTTCCCTTGGCCACCTGATTAGCGTGAGAAAAAAAACGACTGTCTCCCCCATTCACACACACAAATGCGCATACATTAAATAAAACGCAGGACGAGCTGATGATCGATGAGAATAGCTAAGAATCTCTTTTCACGTTTTCAACAATATTGATGACAGTATCAGTCAGTAAGCAACCTCCTCTTCATAACTGAGATAACTCACAAGCATGAAGGCAGCAGGCAATGTGGGTCCTCCCACACTCCTCACATAAATTCCAAACCTATACAATACCAGTCTGGCCCATGAATGAACCAACGCTCAACCTGTTTCATTATTATGGTGGTGTACAGACACTGTAGATTATCTGAGAAGGTCCACACTTAACTAGGACGTGCCCTTTCTGTCTGTATTTTGATCCTATTCTATTGAATCTGCCCCAGTTTCTAGCTGGGGCAACATTTCAGGAGGCACATAAGGGAGCTTTCTATCACTCCTCCAGACAGAGACGGTGCTCAGCGCGTTGTGAATATTTTGTGTATGATTATAGAGACGGGAACCACACGTGAAGGTGTAAAAAATCCACTTAAATATCTCAATTCAATTGTGAAAATCAAAGCATGCTGATCTCTAAGCATCCACTAACAATCAGAAGTTCACTATGGGGTGGTATCAAAAAGTTTCAAGATTAGTTTTGTTACACGCCAACAGATGGCAGCACGAGGCTGCACGCACAGTCACAGGGAGCACCGGCCTTCATATCTCAGTGTGCCAAAAGACATCATCCTGTGTACATGCTATTCTTAACCACACGCGTTATCACCACTGCGATTTCATCATGGACAGCGAGTTAAAACAAAGAGCAAACATGAAATTCAGCTAGGCAAATCTGCCACAGAGACGTTTTTGAGACCTCAAGAGCAGAACAACGTCGCTGGAAGATGCCAAGTGCTTGTTCATCACCTAAATCGGGATTTGCCCCTTTGTGAATTAAGGTTTTAAGGCATCTGAGGGAGGACATTCGGTGAAAGCGACTGGATCTGTGGCGTGCTAGTCTCGAAACTTTTTGATACCACCTCATATTTTATGATGAATGAAGCTGATAATTTAGAAAACCTAGCTATTGATTTGGAATGACTCTTCCTTTTAAGGACATAAGTGGACCTAAACCATGACAGGACATGAGGTCTGTCCACACCTACACAGAGCAGGGAGTAAAAATGTGCATAAATCCTCATTTAAGACAGCATACAATTTTCACCAATCCCACATCCACACGATCCTTCCCTTCAAATACAGACCACACTAAAGCAACCTGCAGGGGATTTGCACACACCCATATAATCATCATGTGTTCATCAACACACCACTAGACTCCATTACTTAATGTATAAGATTACCTGCTCTCTCATGAAAGATGTGCACTGTTTATACCAAACAAGTCTCCGGCTTTCATCTGAAGCGACGGCTCACATTACATACGGATTGCACTGTTCGACTCATGAAAGTGAGTGTCGCAGTGTGTTTAGTGTGCAGATGCAACCTAGCATCATCCAATAATCTAAGATCTGAAGACATAGTCGTCACGGTGCGGTCTGATACCAAGCAGGTGTCCAGGTTTATGTTTTGAATCTACAGGAAAGGCTGGGGGATGCCATTTGGTATGATCTTTGATCAAACTGTATTTGTTTTTTTAAATGTTCTATACTAGAGGTCGACCGATTTATCGGTTTTGCAGATTAATCTGCACTGACAGTTGATTGCTGGAAAAAAATGCCATACTGATAGTTTTTCCAGGTTGCGTCCGTTGCTGGAGTGGCTGAGAAGGTCCACTGTCATTACGAAAGCGGCCTCTAGAGGTGAATCACAGCACGTGCTGTTTGTTAGCGCTTGAGACTGCACGGAGAGCACTATATATAATTCGATTTATTCATTAATATATTCATATTTTCTCATTAAGCACATTTTCGTGATTCAATACTGTTTTTTTTTTTTTTAATTAAGTTCAGTACTATTTTACGTGGAGTGTTTGGTTTTTTTTTTGTTCTGTATCCATTTTTAAAACTATTGGTTGATTAATCGGTTATCGGAAAGTACAATCCAACCTAGCTATCGTTTTTAGCATTTCCACGTGCACAATGCAAAAAGAAGACATGGGATTGGGAATAAATATCTGTGTAGCCTTAAAAAAACACTCATCAGTGAGGAATTTTAAGATCGGACTCTGAAGCAAGTCATGTGGTGAGTCCAGATTTACCCTTCTCCAGAGTGATGGGAATAAAAGGAGGTGGATAAAATGCAAACCCATACAAGCCTGTGGGGGCATTGTTATGATATGAGGCCGCTTCAGGAGGTCAGGTCTAGATTCAGCAACATACAGTATTTGCACGAAACTATATATATATGAATATACTGATTGACCAGGTGTTTCCATTAATGGATTTGTACTTTCTTGGTGGCATGGACATATTTCATGTTGACAATGTCAGGATTGGGTTTAATTTGTGAAAGAGTGGTTCAGGAAGCATGAATAATTTCATATCATTCATTTATATATAGTTGTTTCAGTAAAGGTGAAGTTCCCTGTCCTGCCATAAGAACTACTGATAAAATCTTTTTGATACCAACAATACGAGTTGGTATCAAAAAGATTTAAGAGTAGCCCTATTTATAAGAAAGCACTTTATTTATCTACGTTTACAGATTGTCACCTACAAAATAGTCCAATAAAGCAATGCTGCGCTCCCAGCGTTCCTGCCACTTCTGGAACGTGACCTGGAAGTCTTCTTTTTTTAAGCGTGTTAAGCACCTTCGCGCTGGATCTCCGCAATGGTGTCAAAACACTGACCTTTGAGCTGCATCTTCATCTTTGGGAAGTGAGAGCCAAGATCTGGCAAGAGCCCAATCCGGTGAGTAGGGTGGGTGCGGAAGTGAAATCATGTGAATTGTTCGCCGACGATCGGCATGCACAAGTTGCCGAACGGTTTTGACATTTTCGGGGGGTTGAGCTTGTTGAAGGGCTTCCTGATCTCTCATTTTCCAGTGATGTTCTTCCACCCTTGAAGCATCGCTGTATGTCAAACGTATGTCACGTCAAATGTCTTTGTGGCAGATTTGTCCACTTGCGTGCAGAATTTCACGTTTGCTCTTTGTTCTAACTTGCTGTTCGTGATAAAATCGCAGACGTGGTAACACGTGGTCAGAACATCACCAGTTAACACCATTAGTATCAACACTTTTTGATACATGATGATATATACCTTGTATATCATTACGTAGCCAGAGCAGGAAAACAATCTATTGGTGTTGATGATCTTTACACTCTTCCTGACACTGTTTGTCTTGTAAAAGCAGGTTCTAAGCCCCATACACATTACACTACACCACACACACACACACACACACACACACACACACACGTAGTAACAGAACAAACAGAGGCTGGTACGGACAAGATTTAGTCTCCGTTTTGCAAGATCTGCCTTTCTAGGAACTGATAGCGATGACCGAGAAGCTCTAAAAGATTTACTGCCCATAATTGGTTTGGTCACGTGTTTCGAAAACTCAACAGCAACGGAAAACATGGTATCAACCCTATCAAAAATATCCCCCCAACAACGAGAAGCACATATGCGTACGCTCGATCACGTTCTTCTTTCCATTTTCTCTGGCACAAAGTGAGATATAAAAAGAAACACCTGCTGTAACTGCGCTCTGGAGTTCATTCGTCGTGGAGGAAGCTCTCTGTGGCTGTAATTCCAATAACACCACGGCTTTACGGGATGCGATGGTTAGGCAGTGATCCACTGGATGGATGGAGAGTTGCATGGAGAGATATTTTAATCAGGCTGGGCTGGTGTAATCGTTTCATGCCAGCTGACTGAGACTGAATTATGGATTCTCTCTGGTCTCAGGAGGGAATACATCAAACAGGCAAGTGACCCCGAATGCTTTCAACACCTACCTGATAACAAGCAAGCTCGCTGTGACTGGTCCTCCTGTCCATGAACTCGAGTGTGTAACACGCCAGAAGGTTATTATACAAAGTACAATGCACACACACACACACACACACACACACACACACACACACACACTCAGTGCTATTCCGCCCACACAACTGAAAATAAACTGGCTACTGAGAACATCTAGGTGCAGCTGACTGGTGTGTGTGTGTGTGTGTGTGTGTGTGTGTGTGCGAAGCCTCTAAAGAGAGACATCTTTCTCTCAGCAACTGTTTCATCTATGTCTTTCCTGCTCTTACAACAGGAAGGAGTTCACGTACATTTGTGCATCTAAAAGGAGAAATGGAAAAAGATGGATAGATTTGGAAAAAAAAGAGATAGAGAAAAAAAAAGTAAAGGAGTGTCATGCACTTACCGGGTGTCTACCCTGTGGGTACATGGTCAGTGCAGAGACGCTTGTTAGGACTCTGATGGATTGTGGTGCTCCTTCAGCTCTTTACACTCCTCTGAAGGAGAAGGTTTATCAGAGACGTAACCCAGGATCCAGAGTTGGGAACCTGGCTTCAGTCTCCAAGTCTGGACAAACTCAAGTGCATCCAAGAAGGTCGTGATGAGGGAAAATATATTTTTTTTTACAAGAACTCCCCAGTGCTTACTTTTTTCCTCCACCTTTTCTCCTTCTTTCCTCCACCTTCCTCCTCCTGCCTCCTCCTTCCTCCTCAAAGGAGTCAAAGTAACACTCTCAGCTGTCCTCCTCCTCTCTCTGTGCTCTCTGATGAGTCTGATGAAAGCTGTTCTGATGAAGCCGCAGTCACATCCGAGTGTCCCTTCTGTGTCCTTCCTCAAAGCACACCAACAAGGTCCAAACCCGAGCACACACCTCCATACGAATGGAACCGGACGACTTCCTCTTGCAACACTGAGACACAAACTAAAGGGGTTTCTTCTTCTCCTCCAGCCAGGCTGAGAGTGTAAAAGAAAAAAAGGAGAGTAAAAAAAAAAAATGAGGATGGGAAAGAGAAAGAGAGAGAGCTTTGTTTTTAATCTAAATCTAGAAGAGGGAGAGGAAGAGGGGGAAAAAAAAACACAGGAAAGCAGGAAAGAACAGCAGGTCACTGGAAGATCCAGCAGGCTTTTCAGCAGCAAGCCCTAGACTGTAATATATTGTGCCTGTTGGCTTCAACACAAACATGAACAGCCTGCTCAAGCTGCAGTTAAGGTGGTACAGTGGAGATCTCTGAGAAGAAAGAGAGAAAGAGAAAGAGAATCAGAGAATCAGAAAACACCCTTATGGATCAATATATGACCCCTTTTTCAAGTAATGAATGCAATATATATATACTAAAGGATTCTACTGATAAATAATCAATAATAATTTGCTCGTCAAAACATACAGAATTCACACGCCATGAAAAACAGAACCAGGAGTAGTTAATGTTCAAGAAATAGCAGGAGGATGGACGTATTTCCGAATTCTACATTCATACATTCAAGTCTGGATAAGTAGACAGAGGTTCATTAGCCATTTCTTTTATCATTTCTTTATTTTTCTATTTATCTTTTTTTCTAAAAACCAGAATGACATTCAACATTCATCACTGATGCAGTCCTGAAGCACATCTTCAGTAGGATACTCTATACAAGGTGTACACTATATGGATATTTAATATAATAATAACCTCCACCTTTTTCGGGGAAGATGTTCCACTAGATTTTATGGAGATATTTTAACCAAACGGATATTAGCAGAGTAAGGCACTGATGGAGGTGAGGTTAGAAGGTTCCTGGGGTGCAGTCAGAGTTCACATTCATCCCAAAGGTGTTGAGGTCAGAACTCTACAGCTGGAGATCTTCCACTCCAACCCATGGAAAGCGTACCTTCACGGAGCTGGCTTCGTGCATTGCGGTGCTGGAACGGGTTCGGGTCTGGTATTTCAAACGACGGGAAAATTTCCTGATACAGGATCCAAAGACGTCCTATAAAATTTCCGATTTTGGCGATGAACAAAAACACCACCTTTACATATTTTGTTTATCTCGATTCATCAATTGCTCTCAAATCCAGCAATTGCTTATCACGTCATACTGCTTTAACACGTATCTCTCCAGCCACATCGCTCCATCTACCCGGTTCCCTCGAGCTTATCTCCAGACCTTTTATGCTCCTCTGTGCATGCTCCCTTCCTCCACGGCAACCCGGTTCACCCTGAGGTGTTTTCCCGTCACTCATTCTGCCATGCGTGACACTTAACCAGGTCAGGTATTGCCCTAATCAGTGTTATCTAATAGCAAGGATTAGGCAGGTAATTATTCACACAAGCCTCCCAGTGCCTCGTGCTGATGGGGCATGTTAATTACCACCACAGCAGGGTTCAAGCAGCCATCCTGAACTGAGGGAACGCAGATATTGTAGAAGGAACCTCCACACTTTAATGCTTCCCACGTGTCTTTCTGGCAGGGGTCACATCACTGTTCAAATAAAAGTGCATTATTCCATTGTCCCACAAGTATATATTTTTATATATATATATATATTTACGCACTATACAGCCAAGATTTTTGAGGACACCTGACCGTACAAAAGCTGTCTGCTTCCTTTTGAAGATTCCATCAGTCTCCATTTGTTTTTAATATAACCTGCACTCTTCTGGGAAGATGTTCCACTAGATTTTGTGGAGATTTTGTGGAGATTCATTCAGCCACAAGGGTGTTAGGAAAGTCAGGTACTGATGTAGGTGATGTGTGGAGGTCGCTTGAGCATTCCCGTTCCTCCAGTTCAATAGGGCTGAGGGTCAGATGTCTATAACAGACGTTTTCCAAGATCTCCATCCCATGTGAAGCATATCTTCATGGAGCTGGCTTTGTGTACAGGGGAACAGGTTTGCGTCTCCCCTGGTTCAATTGACCTCGATAAAAACATCCTATATATCCTCCAACTTTGTGGTAACACTCACTCAACTGTGTGTTACTGAACTGTTACAACCTGAACTCAAACACACACTCAATACTCATTTCAATTCATACACCACCCGTATTATATTATAATCAGATTATACTGTTTACTTGTCATATTTACTGTTATGCTGTTTTGCACCTCTCGATTGCTGCTCTTGCTGTTTTGCACGTTGTACTGAATAACATATTATACAGCAGGTTTACTGGTCGGCGCAATTTTGTGTTTTGTGTGTCTGTTCCACACTGTCTTGTGTTGTCTGTTTGCACTCGATGCACTTTATGTGACAAAAACAACTTACTTTAGTCCTGAGCTCTGTGTTCTGTTATGTAGCTCTATGTTCTGTTATGTATCTCTGTGTCCTTTAATGTAGCATGTAGCTCTATGTACTGTTTTGTAGCTCTATGTTCTGTTATAAAGCTCTGTTTTCTTTTTTTATGTAGCTCTGTGTCCTGTTGTGTAGCTCGGTGTCTTTTTATGTAGGTCTGTGTTCTGTTATGTATCTCTGTGTCCTTTTATGTAGCTCTGTGTTCTGTTGTGTAGCTCTGTGTCCTTTTATGTAGCTCTGTGTCCTGTT
>JAAIIK010000451.1:1562298-1573775 GCA_014706435.1 Silurus glanis | reverse complement strand
GCTCTATTACCACTCCCTATACCTGTACCAGACACTTTTCCCTATACCTGAACCACTACCAATACATACCCCAACACCTTTCCTATACCTGAACTGAAACCACGTACAAAACCTGCCCCACACTGCCTGCCCTATCACCAACCTCCTCACCTGCCTAGGAACCCTTCCCCATACCTGGCCTGGCACCACTCCCTTTATCTGCCCCAGCACCACTCCTGTCACCTGCTTCAGCACCCTTCCCTATAACTGACCCACTGCCCTGACACCACCTGCATTTCCACCACTCTTCACCTGCCCCAGCACCCTTCTCTATACCTGCCTCGACACCACCTGCCTTATCACCCTTCTCCATACCTGCTCTGGAACCACTCTACATGTCTATTGGCCCAGAACCACTACTTCACATGCCCAAGCAACACCTGCCCAGGAATTCCTTCCTACAGCCGCAGAGCCACTCATTGTATAAACCCCTGGTTCTCTTCCTTCTTCAGCTCCTCTCTAGTTTCTGTCCAACCTCCATATCCTGACCCAGCTTCAGCTCCCCTCTCTGCTCCGGACCTGCTCCAGCTCAGGTAACTCTTACCATGATATAATGACGCTGCATCTCCGACTTCTCACTGGCCAGTTTGTCGCATTCTAGCTTCAGACTGTAGAGAAGAAGAGCACAAAACATGTACGATGTGTAGAAGTTTGGCATCAAGTTAATTATCAACATCAGCAACAAATAAAACACAACAGAACCTGGAAGAGAGAAATATTTTTATACTGAATCCAGTCCAGTCTTTATTTTTTCTTACTTTCAATCAAACTGCAATGAATGTATGACATCTAAATTGTGCTGGTTTTTGGGGGCGTATCATGAACAAAGCAATCACAGTTTACAGAAAGAAAAAAACATCAAAGTGAATTTTTTTCCCTTAGCTGTGAGATTCACAGTGGCCTTGCTCCCTACCCCTTTCCTCACAGATTGGTTATATCCAAAAAACCCCCCCAAAAAAACATACATCGGAGGTTGTCATAGCGACCATCCTCCATGCTGTCAGGGTACCTGTGATTGGCCATGGCAGCCCCTGATTGGCCGTGGCCGCTAGATGCTTTGGAGAATGCTGTCAGGGGTTAAAAAATACAAAATAAATACAAGAAGTAAACAAGCAGGAGGGGAAAAAAAAACACTATGTAGTTTGATTTCGGTTTCTTTCTGTCTCCAAATCGCTTGTGCTGTCATCCTTATTTTGATTAATTTATTCCCCGATCTATTTATGCACATGCATGGAGGAGCGACGGCCCGGCTGGGCTCTGGAGACAGCCTGCAGTACATTTCCTTTACAAGGTAGTACGTGTGTGAGGAAAAAAGAAAGAAAGAAGGAGAGAGAGAGAGAGAGAGAGAGAGAGAGAGAGAGAGAGAGAGAGAGAGAGAGAGAGAGTGAGAAAGACCTTCTGAGATCTGTGCTAAAGTCAACTACAGGAGCGCGAAGGTCTGAATAGTCACAGGAAGCGTGGGGCCCTGTTCTTCTAAAGTGCTCGCATGTGGGAAAGGAAAAAAAAAAAAAAACCAAAAGGGGGGGGGGGTTTAAACACCAGCACCCTTGTTGTCATGGTAATAAAGTGTGTGTGTGTGTGTGTGTGTGTGTGTGTGTGTGTGTGTGTGTGTGTGTGTTTTCGAATTTTAGGTCCAAAAAAATTCTGAGCTTCAGCACCAGCCTCAGATAACAGTTCAAGTGAGCAACCGTCAGGATTTCTGCAGGTTTCACCAAGTCAGATTTATGGCATTTCAAGATCTTTTTAAGAACTTGCACTTTGCCGTAGATTATAAATAAAATCCCTTTTACGTCTGTGGTATTTCGCACCAATAACAAAAAAGCTGATTGGCAAAATTTGGCATTTGTATTCAAAACATCGAAGTAATATTTAGACTAGTGGAAGAAAGAACTACACAAAAACAAACAAAATAAATTCTAAATTTCTAAAGGTGGCATTTCAATGGGCATTAGAGGCAGCGTTACATAGGCATCGAAAAAATGAAGCCCTTTTTAAAGTATTTAAGACCTTGAACAGAGAATTTAAGCCTTTTTTAAAAGCCAGTGGAAACCCTGAAGCGTATACCTCGTTAAAAATGTTTGTTCTGAAATATATATCGACTTTATATATATATATATATATATATATATATATATATATATAGACAGAAAGAGTAAAAAAAAAAATATAGACAGCTTCGAGAGACATCCACAGACGCACCTGTGATATTGTGCTTGGAGGAACTGGAATTCGTCTTTGATGCGGTCGCAGGAGTCTGACGTCGTGAACTTCAGCTGCTGTGATGAAGCCTGCAATCAAAGCATTAACATTTAGCCAGTCAGATGCCTTCACCTCCTACTGCTCCATTACACACACACACACACACACACACACCTACAGCGCACATTAGCATGGTTAATGGCACGCCACTCAAAACAGCACCCGCACCACTTCCATAATTTCCACAAGGTCTTCTGGAAAATATATTACATTCCAAAACCTGGATCAAGTCGAAATTCTCATGTGGTTCACCGCCGCCTCAGACACACCATAAACCTGACGATGTCTTTTTACCCCAGATATAAAAATTATGAACAGTGAAAAAAAGAATAAAAAATCCCAGTCGGTCAAGTGTCAGTCAAGACTGTGTTTCTAAATTCCAGCTGTATTACATGTAAAGCACTTATTATTTCCCTCGTCTCGGCAAAGAAATTCCAGGAGGACAGAGAGGACAGATTACTACTATGGAGATCTTATGCCAGGGACGCTCAAGGACACCAGGTGCCACGCTGGACGCATTCCCATCAAGCAAACAGGAGGCCCCTCGTACATTTCTGACAGATTTTTACAGGCTTTCTGGAGGAACACAACCTTGTGGGAAGAAAATAAAAAAATAATAATAATATAATAATAAATAAGCTAATGAGCTGGAGTTTAATCAGAACCAGAAATTGCTTTATTACCAAGTATGTTTACACACACACATGGAATTTGACTTGGCGACAGAAGCTTCCAGTGCAGGAGAAGTACAGGCATAATAAAACAAGATTAAAACAGATAGTTAAATAATGCACTTTGTACAGGAGTAAAAATATTGTTTACAAATGGACCATTTGGATTCTATGTATAAATGTGTAGTTATGAATATTTGGATTATTCATGGTGAGACAACTGTTCTTGTGCCTGAGTCTTCTGGTGGATGGTGCTCTGTAGCGCCAACCAGAGGGTAACAGTTTGAAGAGACAGTGGAGCTGTGGGGTCCAAAGTGATTTTCTACTCTGGAGGAGTGAAGATCTTGGAGGTTGGGCAGTGGGGCACCAATTATCCTCTGAGCAGTCCTGACCATCCTCTGTAGGGTCTTAATGTCTGATTTGGTAGCTGAACCAAACCAGACAGTTCTACATGTACACAGGACAGACTCAATGATGGCCGAGTAGAACAGTTTCACCAGCTCCTGTGGCAGGTTGAATTTCCTCAGTTGGTAAAGGAAGTACAACCTCTGCTGTCCCACTTCAGGTCCTAAGAGATGGTGGAACCCAGAAACTTGAATGACTCCACTGTTGAAGTCCACAATCATCTCCACTATTTTGAGCATGTTGAGCTCAAGATTGTTGTGATTGAACCAGAGTGCCAGCTCTTTTACCTCCTGTCTGTAAGCAGACTCGTCTCCGTCCTGGATGAGGCCGATGACTGTAGAGTCGTCCGCAAACTTCACAGGCACACAGGCAATCAAATTCAAGTCAAGTGCAACTGCTCTCATTAACAGCCATGGATCCCTGTGGACCAGGCGACCTACTGTACTGCCCGAGGGCAAATATCACCTCATTTTCACATCCAATTACCTTCTGTACTCATCCATGAACCTAAACTTTGGGCTTTCAAAAAGCAAACGAGGGGGAATCTATGAATGGGCAACATTTACAACAACTTCTAGAAACACTAAATATTAGAGGTTGATCGATAGTGGATTTTACAGATTCTGATAGCGAGGTTGGATCATGAAAATGTGCTAAAGAAAATAAATCTGAATGCATTAATTTATAAATATAACTCTATAATAATAATAAATTAAAAGTAATAAATATAAATATAGCGCTCTCCGTGCAGCGCGCAGTCTCGCATGCAAAAACAAACAGCACGTGGTGTCAGTGATTCGCCTCTAGAGGCCGCTCTCGTAATTACAGAAGACCAGAAAGCAGGAAAAACTATCGGTGTGGATTTTTGCTGATAGCTGATAGATTAATCGTTTGACCTGTAATTTATATATGGCATAAAATTGGTTTGTGCTTTTTGAACATCCCATTTCACATTTAGTCCTCATTTTATTTTAGAATAATCTCCACTCTTCTGGGAAGAAGTTCCACTAGATTTTATAGAGATTTTGTTAAGATTCATCTACAAGAGTGATAGTAAATTCAGCTACTGATGTAGGTGAGGAGGCCCGAGGTGCAGTCTGTGTTCACATTCATTGTTTGAGAGGGTTGCGGTCAGAGCTTTATAGCAGGAGATCTTCCATTCAAACCCATTTAAAGCATATCGTCATGGAGTTTGTATTTGTGCATTGTGATGCTGGAACAGGTTTGGGTCTTGTAGTTCAAGTGAAGGGTAAATGGTCTTCTGCAAAGACGTCCTATACAATTGTGTGCCTCTAACCTTTGCAGTCGGGGGAAGAGCCACGCATATTTTAACGGTCAGGTGTCCAATTTTTTCCCCCCCCAAACAGTTTAGCAACAAGCAACATTTTAGAGCAAATGCATGAGCTCCCAGCTAGGAACATTTCTACCGGTTGGCAAATTTCTACCAATGTTTTATTCAGAAAACCCCCCCGGGGGAAAAGTGCAACAATAACCGCCAGAGGCTAAAGACACGCGAAGGGTCATATCGCTTAAAAAAAAAAAGCTCAGTATGCAAAGTAAAGCACAGCACTCGTGTTCTTCACTTCCCTCAAACCTGCAGCTCTGTGACTGAGGAAAACTCAGCCCAGGAAACTTCATTCCCTGAACACTATTGGGGTATGGAACCAGCTCTAAGTCCAGGCTCTCGCGTGGAGCATTGAGACGTGGATAGCAGGGATGCAGCTATCAATAATTTTAGAAGTCTACTAATTAATCCATTAATTAGTTAAACGGACTAAACGAAGCATACCTTTCTGATATTCAAATTAATTGAGGAATCGTTTCAGCCCTAATGGGTAGCTTCAGGTTGTGCCTCATACACAATAGTGGCCTTCAGCAGCTGCTCTCTGAGCCGGCGGCTTCGGTAAACAAAACTTGGGATCAGCGCAATTCAAGGCCAGATGCAGAAAAGCAGGTAACAGAGAAGCCAGGAATTAGGCCAAGGAGGAAAATAAAAGTGTGGGCCAAATTACAACATTCCAGACCTGGTCTTTCAGATGGAGAGATGTGCCAGAGATAACTCACTCACTCACTCTCTCTCTCGAACAAACATCTAAAAAAAAAAAAAAAAATAGGACAATCCCCTAATTTGATTCCCGCTTCTTGCTATTCTGCTCTGCTCCTCTGAGATGCAATTAAAGCATTTATAGGTTTTAGGTGCTGCTGGGCAAATTGAGATTCTTCAGCAGATAAATGAGATTCATCATTCCACTACGTTTCCTGTCACAGCCCCTGACCCTCATCACTTAACAGGATCCTTTCAAACCCGTGAACAAACCTGGGTCGGAAAAACAAAGAAAAAGAATCGGTGTACATCTGAGCGCTGTGTTGAAAGACGCAGGAGATGAATGCGAAGAGCGTCTGCGATTCTCCGCAAAGCGCAATTCATCAGTGAAATCCATCTGATCTTCGCTCTGCCTGAGAACCACGCTTGATCTTAGCTCGGTTCCTGGTCAGATACATCAGGGTTTCCAACAGATTCTGTGTTTCGAAATCGTCTGGATGATGATCAGCGCTGCATATTTACTTATGGGGATCTTTCAGGACAAATACACTGTACGCATGAATATCTAGAGCGCTTTTAAACCCCTTTTAAATCCCTGTTAAAAGACGAATAAATACAAATCAAACCACACAACGATGACTGGGAAATACACAACAGACAAATCATGGCCTCAGATTGGAGGCTTCCTGAGATGCTGCTGAAGGGGACGGTTTTGTAATCCGGTTGAGGGATGGAAAGCTAATCCTGTCGGGCATGAATTTGATTTGGATTATTATCTCCATGGTCGTGAACCTGACACACACACGCACACATACACATACACACACACACACACACACACACACACACACACACACACACACACACACATAAGCACAGACTCAAGTGTGGGTGCATTAACCCCTTCACCACACTAAACCACTCTGGTTCCATGTTTAAAATGCACACCACTCAGGTTCCCACATCATGTGACCTCAGTTCTTGTCTAGTTTTTTTTTTTGTATATGAAAACAGAATATATACAAAACACCTATGTGGACACCTGACCACGTTCAAAAAGCACATCCTAATCCACATTTGGTTCCATTTGCTCTAATAAAAAGCTCCACTCTTCTGGAAAAATCCACTAGATTTTGTGAAGATTCATTCAGCCACATGGTTTCAGGCTTCTGCAGGATTTTTTCTTTCACCTTGATTTTTTTTCTCAAAATTCTCAAGTTTTATCAGCCTGAGTGGCTAGCTGAAAAAGAGAGAAATTCAAAAAGTATGAATTTTTGGAGAAATGGGGGAAGTTTATTTATACTTCTAACTGGACAGTCAAGTCAGGAACTGCTTGTTGGCAGAGGCAATTAGAAAGCTGGAGATACTATACAGACAAATATTGTAACATCTGACTTTTCCATCCATAGTTGGTTCTTCTCCAAACTGTTACCACAAATCTGGATGCACACATTTGTATAGGATGTTTTCTTTCCCCTATTTACTTGAACTAGGAGACATGACAATACCCCTGTGTACTAGCTCCAGCAAGATGTTTTACATGGGTTGAAGTGAATGAACGTGAACACTGACAGCACCCCAGGCCTCCTCCCCTACAAAATCTAGTGGAACATCTACCCAGAAGAGTGGAGCTCATTATAACAGCAAATGCAGACTAAATGTGGAATGGGATGCTCAAAAATGGTGACTAAATACATTTTTGACAAATAATAATATTTTGGGAAAACCCACTGTGCCTTCAAAGCCCATCACATTACAACAAACTGGAACCTAAAAGGAAAAACGAGACACGGCTATATGTTATATGCTGCTTGTCAGCAGTTAACGGGTTTCGAGGGCAGACGCTGAGAGCAGACGTTTTGCTCGGTGTGATTTATTGAATTACTGACCCGCCTTTGTTTGTGACTGATGACGTTTGAGTGTTTAAAATTGGAAAAAAAAAAAAGAAAAAGAACAAAAATCCACAGGGTCACAACCTCAAGATTACTCCCAGCCCATGAAACAAATAAATCAACAACCAGACACTGCGCCTGAAGCTGAAATAACGTGTGCAATCACATCTCTAAAAGCCAGCAGCAGGTCGAATGCAGATGAACTCGAACAAAAGGAAGATATTCATAGCTAAACGGTGTATTAGCATCCCACACGGTGAACCTCGTCCCTCTGGGATTCGCCCGAGCGCAGCAGCAGGATGGTGATGAGCTCCAGGCGATGCTCTGGTAAGCTGCTGAGTTTCGTTTCTAAACAGGGACTACAAGGCAGCACGATCGCTTACAACTTAGGCAGAACAAGACGTGGAAATGAGGTACATAGGTGTCAATACACCAAACCTGCTAAACAGCAATCTGGGACACGGCCTAAACAACTGAGTTATGGGACAAAACAGGAAATGTGAATAAATGACTAGTACAGAGACGGAAGATTCTCAGGCAAGAAAAATACAAGACAGGGATATTGTTTATTCATAACTGTTCACCAAGCAATCACTAGTATTCCAGTTTGGTATAAAAAAAAAAAATAAAAAAAAAAAAATAAAAAAACCATGTAAAATTATATGGAACTTTATTACAAAAAAATTATAAAAAATTAAAAAGGTACTGAATAAAATTAATGAATATATTAATATAATACATCCAAAATGATGTATTTCAAATAAACAGCATGTGGCTTCAGTGATTCGCCTCTAGAGGCCGCTCTCGTACCGTATAATGCAACCCGGAAAAACTATCGGTAAAGATTTTTGTTGATTGGTGCTGATAAATCGACTTCTACACAATCTGTGCAAAGGTTTGTGAAAACCTGATAAGATTGTGCTTTTTGAACATCCCATTCTACATTTATTCCTTATTTGCTCCTATAACAACCTTCAACCTTATGAGATCAAGTGCCACCAGATTTTGTGAAGATTCTTTCAGCCACAAGGGTGTTAGTAAAGTCAGGTACTCATGTAGGTGAGGAGGCCTAGGGTGCAGTCAGCGTTCACGTTTATCCTGTTCAAAAGGATTGAGGTCAGAGGTCTATAGCAGGAGATCTTCCACCGCAACCTGTGTAAAGCACCAATCACCAAACTTATGCTCAGGAGACAACCTTTTGGTCAATATACTGTATAAGCCTAGTCTTGATCCGTTCCATACTTTTCATCCTCGAAGGCAGCCATCTCAGACTAGGTTTATCTCCTCAACTCCTCAGGAACAAATAACTAACCAAGATGATGCACTAAATATGAAAGCACTCATGGATACTTTACCAAAACGCTGAGTTTCAGGGTTTCAGCATGGCTGTGAGGGGAAATAAAATCCTAATAACACATTACAGAGGTTTGGTGTAAAGTTGCTCCCTTTTCAGCTGAAGGTCTCAGATCCAGCGCATCTCTGCACACAGTTACAGCCAAGAGCCTTTCAGGGCAGTCAGAGTAAACACCATGTTTGTCAAGAACGGTGAAAAGTCGTTGCTATGGAGCGGCGCTGCCGTGACAATAACGCCCTTTTCTTCATCATCTCCTCCTCTGGCCAGGGTTCAGGCAGGTCAGATTCAAGATAGCGATTTATGAGATCCTCTTCTGCACCTCAGAGCCACGACTAAGCTTCCGGAGCCGTTTAGACCTCTCAGCGCTTTTCACAAATTCAGTAATCGCTGTGCTTCTGTGTCGCAAGGAAAAATCAGCCATGCGTAATCCAATCCTCCTGTCAATCACAGCGACTCTAACAAATTGTAGATATCTCCGAGCTGATAATACACTATCAAAAGTTTTGGGACGGCCATCTTTCCATCCCGATGTGGTTCTTTACCAAAACTCTTACCACAAAGACGTCTGCACCCCAGACCTCCTCACTTTCTCACCTACATCACTTCCTGACTTTACTAACACCCTTGAAGCTGAACAGATCTCCACAAATCTCCACAAAATCTAGTGGAACATTTTCCAAGAAGCATGGAGGTTATTGGGTGGAGTCGAATGGGATGTTCAAAATGGACAGGTCTCCACAAAATTTTGTCCATATACTGTAGCTCTGCCCATCAGGTGCATCTAAATTCCAAGGTCAACATTTCACCGGATATGAGTGGGTCATCAAATTGCTACTAAAGATCTATCGTACTAATAAGAGCAGACGTTATGTCTTTACATCCTGCGATTATCCTGAAAAATTAGCAGTCTTCATGCAGCCTGGCAAACCGCTGGACTGCATACTGAAATGTACACCTCGCTCTTAAATGCGACTCGGTGCAGCTTCAGGAAACAGCGCAGAATTAATCAAAAGACTGGTTTCAACTGTGCGCAATTAGTCAATTGTGGAAATCACCAATTAATTTATCGGTGAATACCTGCTGCATCGTAAACGAGCGCTTCTCGTTAACGGGTCACTTGAGACTTCGTGAGAAGGATCTGAAAGCATAACAACCTACGACTGCTGGTGGTGGTGGTGGAGATGTTGCATGTGGAGAAGGTGGGCTAAAGAGGGCTATTAATTAAACGTCCCTCAACACGTCAATTTGATGCAATTAAATTTTATAGAGCTTTTAACAATGGACTCTCTCTCCTATATCCTGATAGATTGTGGTGAGGACTTCATGAGGAAGAAACCTTGAGAGGAACCGGACTCGAAAGACTCATTCTCATCACCAGATACTCAATCATAATAGTTCGATCATTGTTGAGGTTGTTCACTGATGGAGACTCGAGTGCACCATCTGAGCTCATTGTAGCAGAACTGTTTATATTTCAATCCAATTCCAATCCATCTTCATGGCTCTTGAGTGAAACCATTCACAGTAACCTCATCTTTAAACTGTTCATGTGGAGCCAATTGTAGCACCAACAGTAGATGCGTTTACGTGGAGCATTGTAATCGGTTTAAAAGTCCAATCCGAATGAAAATGCTCCATATAAACACCTTGAATAGGAATAAAAATGCACAATCCGAAGGAAATTGTAATCGTTTTGAGAGGCGTGAGATGAACCTTTCCATACACCGAACGAAATAAAAATTCTGCCATGAAAACACGTTTTCACGTGGCACCACTAACATTGGGCCACAACGCAGCAATAAATCCCTCCACCAGTGTGATGACCAGCGACTCGTGTAAAACTTTCGCTTTTATTCCAGGTCACTAAACTACATCCTGCTCCCACCAGTCCTTACTACAGGAATAAGAGGCGGCAACTGGGACACAGGCTGTTGTGCGCATGTCACAGTCGTTCCGATTGAAAGCGACGGCACGTGTAAACACCATATCGGATTAGAGAACGTCTCATGTAAACAGTCCGCCGGATCTTTCAATCGGCAAGTGCATATAGTCCAAATAGCTGGACTTCTAAACAAAAGGCCTTGAGATCAAATCCCTGCACCTACTGAACTTGTTTTCACCGTATCTGACTCGTTAAGACTCGTTACTCAGGAGCAGAAAGTAATTAGGATTTTCTGTGTCCATGACGACCCTCAGACTGTACAAACCTTAAACCCAAACACTCTAAAGCCTATAAACCGCTATGGCAAAATGTGCTAAAACCGCTATGGCAAAACTATATGAGACCTGCTCCAAGAGCAACATCTGGAACACTAAGAAAACTCTCAGAAAGGAAAAGGTTGTGCTGGAACTGCAGGAAAGGTTCTGACACAGGAGCTGATGGTGGAGTATAGAGGAGTCTATAGAGTCGTCAGAACAAAAACTCTTCCCATGAACTCATCACCAAAGACCATGTCCACAGTACATACAGGTAAAACCAAGGTATTTTGGAAAAAGGAGAGATCATCATGTCATCATCACCACATCCGTGTCTTCAGCACCACCCATATTATATTATCATCATATACTGTTTACATGCTGTTGTGCACCTCTAGATTGCTTCTTTGTTCTGTAGCGGCTCTGTGCCCTGTTCTGTACCTCTGTGTCCTGCTATGTGGCTCTGTGTCCTGTTCTGTAGCGGCTCTGTGCCCTGTTCTGTACCTCTGTGTCCTGCTATGTGGCTCTGTGTCCCGTTCTGTAGCGGCTCTGTGCCCCGCCATGGAGCGGCTCTGTGCCCCGCCATGGAGCGTCTCTGTGCCCCGCCATGGAGCGTC
>JAAIIK010000451.1:1542180-1557184 GCA_014706435.1 Silurus glanis | reverse complement strand
ATTCCCCTTCTCTCCAGCGTGTACCTCCACCTCTCCAGGCTCTTCTCCACCTGCTCCCTACTCTCATCACAAATCACAATATAATCCGCAAACATCATAGTCCATGGAGACTCCTGTCTGACATCGTCCGTCAACCTGTACATCACCACTGCAAACAGGAAAGGGCTCAGAGCTGATCCTTGATGCAGTCCAACCTCCACCTTGAACCAGTCTGTCGTTCCTACTGCACACTTCACTGCTGTCACACTGTCCTCATACATGTCCTGCACCACCCTCACATACTTCTCTGACACACCTGACTTCCACATACAATACCACAACTCCTCTCTCCACCCTGTCGTACGCTTTCTCTAAATCCACAAACACACAATGCAACTCCTTCTGCCCTTCTCTATACTTCTTCATCAACATTCTCAAAGCAAATAATGCATCTGTGGTGATCTTCCTCAGCATGAAACCATACTGTTGCTCACAGATGGTCACCTCTTCTCTCAGCCTGGCTTCCACTACTCTTTCCCATAACTTCATGGTGTGACTGATCAACTTAATTCCCCTGTAGTTACTGCAGGTCTGCACATCTCCCTTATTCTTAAAGATCAGTACCAGCAAACTCCTTCTCCATTCCTCAGGCATCTTCTCACCTTCCAGAATCTTGTTGAACAATCTGGTTATAAACTCCACTGCCATCTCTCCTAAACATCTCCATGCCTCTACCGGTATGTCATCTGGTCCAAACGACTTTCCACTCTTCATCCTCTTAATCGCTGCTCTCACTTCCTCCTTACTAATCCTATCCACTTCCTGCTTCACCATCTCCACATCATCCAACCTTCTCTCTCTCTCATTTTCCTCATTCATCAGCTGCTCAAAATACTCCCTCCACCTTCTCAACACACTCTCCTCACTAGTCAACACATTTCCATCTCCATCTTTTATTGCTCTAACTTGCAGCACATCCTTCCCAGCTCGGTCCCTCTGCCTGGCCAATCGGTACAAATCCTTTTTTCCTTCCTTAGTGTCCAACTTCTCCTACAGCTCCTCATATGCCTTTTTTTTTTTTTTGCTTTTGCCACATCCCTCTTCACCTGCTGCTGCATCTCCTTGTTCTCCTGCCTACTTTTCTCACCACTCTGTCGATCCCAATCCTCTTTTTCCTTATGTTCTCCTGCACTTCCTCATTCCACCACCACCTCTCTTTCTCGTCCTTTCTATTTCCAGATGTCACACCAAGTACCTTTCTAGCTGTCTCCCTAATCACTTCTGCAGTAGTTTCCCAATCATCCAGCACCTCTTCACCACCACCGAGCTCTTGTCTGACCTCTTCCCTGAAACTCACACTACAGTCTTCCTCCTTCAGTTTCCACCATCTTATTCTTCTTTCAGTCCTCACTCTCCTCCTCTTCTTCTTCACCTCCAAACCATCCTACAGACCACCATCCGATGCTGTCTAGCTACACTGTCCCCCGCCAACACCTTACAGTCTCCAATCTCCTTCAGGTTGCATCTCCTACATAGAACATAATCCACCTGTGTGCACCTTCCTCCACTCTTATACGTCACCCTATGATCCTCCTTCTTCTTAAAATACGTGTTCACCACTGCCATTTCCATCCTTTTAGCAAAATCTACCACCATCTGCCCTTCCACATTCCTCTCCTTAAGGCCATACCTACCATCACCTCCTCATCACCTCTGTTCCCTTCACCAACATGCCCATTAAAGTCTGCCCCAATCACCAATCTTTCATTCCTAGGTACACCTTCTACCACTTCATCTAACTCACTCCAGAATTTTTTCCTTCTCCTCCATCTCACAGCCGACTTGTGGAGTTATTCTAGATATTCATCATCACCCCTTCAACTTCCAGCTTCACGTTTGTCACGTTATCAGAAACTCTTTTCACCTCCACTACACTCTTACTGTACTCTTTCTTCAGAATCACCCCTACACCATTTCTCTTTCCATCCACACCATGATAGAACAGTTTAAACACCTCCAATGTTCCTGGTCTTACTCCCTTTCCACTTGGTCTCCTGAACACACAACATATCTACCTTTCTTCTCTCCATCATATCAGCTCCCTCTCTCCCTTTACCAGTCATAGTACCAACATTTAAAGTAACCAACCAAACCTGCACTGTCCTACACGTCTCCTTTTCCTGCTGTCTCTGTAGACGTCTTCCTCCTCTCCTTCTCCTCGTTCGGCCAACAGTAGCACAATTTCCACCGGTACCCTGTTGGCTAAAAGGAAATAATACTAAATTAATATATTTAAAATTTATTTTTCACTTCACTATTACTATTGACCACAAGGTGGCACTGTTTTAATGTGAATAAAACCATTAAGGAAGGACGCTAAGTACATTTACATATTTTTCCGGGATGATTTTTATATATATAGATAGATTTTTTTGATCATTTGTTGGTCTTTTTTCCAAGAAGTATATTGATAGAATTATATAACACAGAACGTGTTTTTTTCAAAACTGAATGTAAACAAGGTTTTATATATTTTTTTAATGTATTTCTCACATCACTACCATGTTCACAGAACTCTGAAATCTAGGGATATCTAGGAGGGCTTTAAGCCCCGCCCACTCAGTCTAAACACACCCATGTTTACCTTTTTGAATAGTTCGCTCATATTATTTAGAGTAAATGTCAAATTCTGACTTATTATAATATATTTTATGAAACATTGTACATTTTAATGAAACATACTAAGAACCAAAATTATTTCTATACGTTCTTTCTCAAATTAGAGG
The DNA here is from genome assembly GCA_014706435.1 of Silurus glanis. Classification (NCBI taxonomy): domain Eukaryota; kingdom Metazoa; phylum Chordata; class Actinopteri; order Siluriformes; family Siluridae; genus Silurus; species Silurus glanis. Next base: position 1,554,419 of record JAAIIK010000451.1, on the reverse strand, counting down.
TTTATTAAAGAGAACAAGTTTATAAAATGTTTGTAATTGTTGGTTTTAGTTTCGGTTTTGTATCGAAAAACGATTTATAACAGCAAGGAAACGATATTCCGACACATGTTGAGAAAAGTCTAATTTGCGAGCTTCATCACTGTTAAATAAACAATTAAAATAAACGTGACACAGTATAAAGAACGACACTTGTTTTTGTTGCAAAATTTAATAACATTCATCCAGTGCAGCAGTACATTCAATCAACACAGTTCCTGATATCTGTTATTAAAACTATCTGTAGTTTTTCTTTACTGGAACAAAATAGTCATGTTGAATTATTCATCAGTTTGAGATGTAATATTCACATGCTGAACATGTCACTAGTTTACTTCTCTTATTTTCGGACCCAGAAATGAACAAAGCCTCTGTAATTTCCAATAAAATGGTACCAATAGGAACAGATCTATTCTGCGTCTATTCACTAATGGTTTCAGACACAAATCTATTATTCATTCATCTTCAGTAATCTGTTTATTAGGGTTCACATCCAGTACCAATTCCCAGGAACAATGAGAAGATACAATACATGGGTATATGTTTGTGGACATCTTTTTCGGAGGTGCACACAGAGATTTGTCCTCATTCAGCCAGTTAGTAAAGTCAGGTACTGATGTAGATGAGGCCTGGGGTGCAGTCAGCTTTCACATTCATCCCAAAAGGTGTTCAGCAGGTCAGAGCTCTATAGCAGAGGATTTCCCACTCCAACCAAAGTACCCATGGAACAGGTTTGGGTCTCCTAGTTCAACTAGACACGGACTTAATATACACAACGGTGTGCCTTCAGCTTTGTGGTAACAGTTTAGTGAAGAACCACATAATAAATTCACACCAGAACACAGAGTATAGGAACAAAGTTTATTCCAATTTAAAACAGATAGTTTTTCTTCGAAGGAGAAGGTTATGAAAACTGTTTCCATGTTTGAATGAGCTTCAGGCAACAGTGGCTGAAATGAACCATAGAAAAGAGAAATATGGCTAAAACACTGTAAATGAGAGAATTAAGCCCCTTGTTGCCCCCCCCCCTCGTCCCTCCCACCCGCCCACCCAAGCCCCAGCCAATCACACACACATGCAATTAAGATGGAATTGGAGTTAAAAACAGAAGTTTAGCATCTTTAACCTTAAATACACAATAGAAGTGTCCTTTATCTGTTTAACTTAAATCACATACTTGGTGTTTTGTTTGAAAAACAAGGACCATAAAATACATTGACCAAGTCCTTTCTTTCTTTCTTTTTTTTTTTTTCTTTTTTAATATGGTTTTACACAATATTGGCACTTGTTTAAAGTCTGGCTCTACAAAGAAAGGGGATTGGCACACATTATAGTACATCATTTACATTTGGTATGCTTAAAAAAAAGCTAATCAAACAAACAAAAACTGATTTTATACACCGCAATTTTTTTCTTTACCAAAAACAAAAACAAAAAATCTATGGAGTGGTCCTACAAACAGGTCAATTACTATTAAAGTAGTAAGAGAAATTAGCTTCATATTTTCTGTATCCAACACTTCAGTATGGACCTCTAGCAATCCCCCACCCCAAAAAAAAGAAGCATCCATTCCAATAATTAGTGTTCACATCTCAGAGTACCAGGAATGTGCTCGACCGAAACCGGACAAACGGCAGCCGTTAATGCTAAGCGGGTTCGGTGCAGGCGCTGGCCCGAGGAGAACAAAACTCAACACAGAACTCTGCGGCTCGAACCGACATCATCATGAAAGAGTTAATGCTTAGGTGTGGTAAAAACGCTGTTGTGTGTGTGTTTTTTTGCAATACGTTACCCTACAAGAATATCTGTAGTGCTTCCTTTTAGTGAGAAATGGCAGGAGTATGTCTAGTGTATGCAGCTTCTGTACAATGCAGTCCAAACCTTAGCTTTCATATTCAATATAAACAAATACACAAGTTTCGTATAAATCAGAGATGCGTGGCTAAATAGGGCAGGGCTCGATATTACCTTGAAGCTGGCACAAATCGCCCATACGCGTCCCAAAAATACAGTTTCATTGAGCTAGAAGTGACCATAAACTGCACATTAAGGGAAAAAAAAACAAAAAAAAAAAAAAAAAAAAAAATATACAGCAGCAGTGGCCTGGCACCTGAATCCTGGCACCTGAATCAGCCGCCCATGTGACGTGAACAAAGTGTGTGATGAACGTAGTCATCGTTAAACTTTTCGATCCAAAAGTGAGTCGTTATGTAGACAGGGCTTACAGTCATAGAAATACTCAATAAACAGAATGTGAAGTGCAACACTGAAAATCTCAAGCCTAAACTAAACGATCTTCCGGAATACAGGCGAAAAATCAGGAGGAAAAAACAAATTAGCGTCACATGCTAATTCTGTGGCACGAGCAAAATCTGGACCCGTTCTAACTGCACAACCCTTACGTCATGGTAACGATAAATACCAAAAACACAGATCACAGATAGTGAGGGAAATATAATAAAGAAAAAAATGTTTCCTCGCCTATAACTGTATGTACATCTTTACTATACAATCATCATCGAATAGAGGAGCCGAATCAGTGAGGGGGATTCTGGGTAGTGTTCTTTTAAAGCATGATGCAGAGATCAGGCTGAGGTTCTGGAGATCTGTTGTACCAACCCCATAAATATGCCAGACGCTTGTGAAAAAATCTGAATGGTGTAGTGCATTTTTCACCCACTCTTACGCTTTCAATCTCCATCTCCTAGTGAATGGATGGAGCGAAAGAAAAAAAAAAAAACCCACTTCCGTCAAAGCCTAGAATTACCCCGAGCTTCCCATCGCATTGCAGACAAAACATATGATTTGTCAGGTTTATCCCATTTGCAAGCTAAATGTGTAGAGACGATAATCATGCCATCACGCACACACGAAGACAACGTCACCCCGCTTCAGCTCCTCGCTCCGTTGCACCTATTGCTGTCTCACACTCCATAGTGTTCTTGCATTCTGTCAAGGTCACCCATAATTAGCCCTTATAATAAAAGTATGAAAACTCACCTGAATTACATTGCAAAGAAAATCTAAATCATCTCCTTACCACAACAGCTAAGAAATTTACACAGGCATCAAGCATAACTACTACTACCGATACCGAGTCAAACCTTTCAGGTCGCAGCTGAAAGCCTACTAAGTGTTGATTATCCACTAATGAATTCTTGTGTTTCCTATTTGCATAAAGCGCATCTTCGAAATGGCAACTGTCAACCCAAACACACAAAAAAAACCAAAAAAAACATAAGTGACAAGCATGTACAAAATACTGAAAGTAAAGTAGATTAGCCTATAGATTTTACAGCAGTATGGACTCCTCCCCTTTTCATTTCAAACAACCATGGCAAGGGGAAAACAAGTCCTATTAACATTAATATATCTGGTCCATAAATTACATAAATAGAGAAGATCGATTCCACTTTTGTACAACACGCTTGTGTGGGACGACGTCGGCCAGAGAAAGTGTTCTTCATGGAACCAGCAGTTTGAACGCTACAGAAAACGTACTGCCTATTTTTTTTTTCTTTCCAAGCGTTTACTTCAGACTGTTGCCACACAAACACCGACTACTGAAATGTTCAATGTTCACCATCAAGTACGCATGACGCACTCCAGAACAACAGGATTTAGTAAGCATATCACATTGTTGAAATAATAGATACTATGTGGCAAAATAACACCTGGGTTTATACTGAAACTACTGATTCTTAACAATGCATGTAAACATACAGGAGAAAATACGATTTTGTTTCGCAAAACTTCTAAATACATTAGTTGTTTTTTTTTTTTTGTCGTTTTGTGTTTTTTTTTCAAATCCCTTCAACTGTACCAACCAACACTGGCAAAAAAAAAAAAAAAAAAAGTAGCAAACAAATCAACGTCAAAAGTAGCTAGATATAAATTTGGCAGACGGTACAGACGGAGGAGGAAAAGCGCTTGCGAGTTGTACGCTCTATTGTGAATAAAGGACCTCTAAAACTGTGTGAAATGGTAGCGAGGCGACGATACGACTCGCGCTCATCTGATCCGCTCCTCGTTCGTTCAGAAAGAGGGAATCTATTTCCACATAACTCACGGATAACCTTTTTTTTTCCTTTTACTACAGCAGTAGGGCTGTGAGAAATGTTTAAATTATTCCTAATACACAAAACTCAAATGCACAAGGTCTCTGCCGTGCGGCGTGAAACGTCTTGACGTCCGGTTAGATGTTGAAAATCAAACCAAGTTACATTCAAAGATGCAAGGTGAGGTTTAGCCTTGGAGAGGCACGCAGAGGAAAAAAAATATTTTATATAATATTATATAATATAAAACTGCACTCAATGCCCTGCTAGAATGTTGCCTGTGCTGATAGTTTGGCATTTGACATGGAGTTATAGTTATAGCCTCCATTCAGACCGCTTTCTCCTAAGATCAAGGGTCAGGGATTCTGAGGTTCTTACGATTTGCACGCAATTCTACTGAGCACCACCACACACAGACTAAGTGCCCTAACTCTCTCGTTAGAGAGGAAATCAGGAGGGACAAGCAGTGGAGTTATCAGCTGATGGAATAGGGCAAAACGCTGCCCGCAGCAACTGATAACGCTGTCAGAAATGACCAAAGGAAAAAAAATTGGTAAAATAAATGAACAAAACAAAAAAGACCTGTGCCTGAAAAAAGCAGAGCTGTGTCAGTCTAAATCTTGATTATGTTACAAGCGTGGATTTATGTAGGATACATTAAAAATCGTGTTGTGCATGAAGCTGCAGGTGTCCCTCTTTATCCCTCCCCCTCCTTCACACCAGGTTGTACTCTTTAAGGTTCAGCTGCAGGATGGTGTCTTTGACGGCGGCGAAGACGAAGCGGATGTTCTCCGTGTCCGTGGCGCAGGTGAAGTGCGAGTAGATGATCTTGTCGCTGTCGGGGTTTAGCTCCACAAACATCTTCAGGATGAACTCGCGTCCTGCCTGAGCGTCTCTCTGTGGACCTGGAAGAAGACAGACGGGTTTGGTTGCTTAGGGTTATTTACAAAAATACACTATGAACTGTGTGAAGTTTATAGACACCTGGCCATAAAAATGGTATTTGCTTCTGTGGAACATCCTATTTCACATTTATTCCAACCAATGTAAAGCATATCTTCATGGAGCTGGCTTTGTGTACAGGGGCACTCTCCTAGTTGTGCTAACAGCTTGGCTAAGTATCACACGACTGCAAAAGATAGGTGCGCCAATACTTTTGTCCATAGTATGCGTGTGTGAGCTACAGTTTACTAAATAAAATCCACCTGCACTAGGTGTTCAATTAATAGCAAACCTAGGGTTGTAAATCATCTTGTTACCACTTGGGGTCTCTGTTTTCCAATTAAAGCTAAAGAGCATTTTAAGAGTGGAAAACTAAATGTACCATCAAACTCTGGGAAGTAGTCAACCAGATGAGAGTACATGATCTTTTCCTCCAGCAGGTCTTTTTTATTCAGGAACAGAATGACTGAGGAGTTCTGGAACCAGGGGTAGGTGATTATCGTCCGGAAAAGGGCTTTGCTCTCCTCCATTCGGTTCTACGGGCAAAAAAAAAAAAAGAAGAAAAACTTAAAGGAGAGACAAGAATTATGGTTCCGAGACACAAGGCTGGACATGCAAATTATTTGCATGGAACAATCAGAATCAAGAATTTACCACCAAAGCAGCATAAACACTATTAATGTTTGTTATTGGACATTTAACTACCAAATTTTTTACATTTTTTATCCAAAGGCACACCTCATTATCTGATTCCACCAGGACCTGGTCATACTCGCTCAGGGCAACGAGGAACATGATGGAAGTCACATTTTCGAAGCAGTGGATCCACTTCCTGCGCTCTGAACGCTGGCCCCCCACATCCACCATCCTGAGAATGAACAAGACTAGCAGATGAGAAGATAAGCACGATATTCATGCAGTGAAGAGCAAATTCAAACTGCGTCTGAAGTTTCAGCTAGAGCGATTTTAATGAGGTAAGAATGTTTTCCCAGACCAAGAATTGACAAAAAAAAAAAAATAAATAAATATTTGTATTGTCTGTCAAATATTACTAGGTCCATCTTATACATCATATTGACTGTACTGTATGTTTGTATGTGCCACATGCCTTGACTTTAGCATATTCATGATTGATGGCATCATCTAGTGCTTTTGTCATCCATTTTTTCCAGTCACACACTTCCCATTTTTGCAAGTGAAAAATGAATGTGTGAAAAGAAAAAAAAAAATATTTCAGTTTCAAATCCCAGGAAATTCAATAAGAACCTGAAGCAGGACAGCAATCTGAAGGACATATCTTAAATTATCTATCAGTTAATTACACAATATACACTACATGTCCAAAAGTATTGGGACACCCGATGTTTCTATATGCGGTTCTCCCCCAAACTGTTGACAAATTTTCGATTGGATATCTTTGGATGCAGTAGCATTAAAATTTCCCTTCAAAATGTGGCTGAATGAATATCCACAAAATCTAATGGAACCCATAAGAGTAGAGGAATTAAAACAGCAGATGGGGACTAAATGTAGAATACGATGTTAAAATAAAAAAAAGGAATGTACCAATCCTATAGACAGGTGTCTACAAACCTTTGTACATATAACAAAGAAACTTTGTTTTTCTTGCAGCAGATGGCACACAACACAAAAGTACAACAGGCTGGAAGGAAGGACTTTGAAAATGTGCCAATTTGGATGCATTCTATAGCCTAAGAAGTAGCTGAGCAAGATAAATAAAGTTTCATGGAAGAGAGAACGAAGGGTATGTAGGAACAAGGGAAGCCTACAAACTTACAGCTACGAGCCAACGTATGTATAATGTCCTCAATATAACATTCAGAAAGTGAGTAGAATTACTGCTCACAAAATGTTCCAAACAAATTTTATCATCAGTATTTTGAACATACAATATGAAATATCCAAACATCCACCAACTTCTCAATCAGTTTAATTTAAAATAAATCCTGAGAGCAGCTGTTGTAAAAACCCCTCGATCTTTGTACCCGAGTCTCTGGGGTCCAGGCGTACAGACTGATAAATGGCTCCTCTAGGAGCATCAGCCTAAAATAAAAGCTCCCTCACATCACCCAACCTCCTTTCCAGCAGCAAGAATGACCGTCTGACCTACATACAAAAGATAAGTGCTCCCAAGTAAAAGAAGCTTTGTGAGACAGACAATTTCATCTGCTTCTGAAGCAATTACACCTCTCTGAGGCATTTTGGCAGAGAATATTGTAACCATTACAATGATTACACTCGGTTTTCAAATCACTTCCAGTATAATGCAGCTCTTAAATGAATCTGGCCTCATGAACACCTTTAGATTTAAATATCTCACAATCGGCATGTGAATTTAGGAAAAGCATAGAGGTTTGTGAATGCAGTGCATAAAGCTCATTCTGCGAGCATACCGAGATAAAAAGGAACCTCTCGAGTCCAAGCTCTTTGGGAACGGTGCTATTTCTAGTGCTGGTCCGCGTAGGCGGGCTCAACACACTGGCTTCCTGTCGATCTGCTTGCTTTCGTAATGACTCCTGTTCAGTGGCAGCCTCTCTTTCTCTCTCTCTCGCTCGCTCTTCTAATAGCTGGAGGATAAGTGTGTGCAGAGGGCTGCTGTGCCAATCACAAAGCTGCAGTCCTTAATAGAACACCTCTACATGACCGAGCTGATGTGTTCGCTTTGTCAGATGCTGCAAGCTAATGCAGTAGTGGTATATCCTGCTCTGCTGCATTCCATGGCCTAGCTGCGTGTGCAACATACTCGACATTCCAACGGTTCTGGGTTCTGGTTAGGATCATGCCAACGTTGTAAAGGTTTATCCTCAAAGCGCATGTTTGAACTACATATTTTAACTACGATTACACAATCTACCCCATGTAAAGCATATCTTCATGGAGCTTGTGTTGTGCACAATGCTGGAACAGCAACAGGGGGTGGGCAATTTTTTATCAGCAACAGTCCGGTGTCCAAATACTTTTGACAAATTGTATATACCGTAATTTCCGGACTATTAAGCGCACCCAAATATAAGCAGCACCCACTGAATTTTACAAAGATTTTTATTTTAAACATAAATAAGCCGCACCTGTCTATAAGCCGCAGGTGCCTACATTGAAACTAATGAACTTTACACAGGCTTTAACGAAAGACAGTGACTGTTACACGGCTTGTATCTAAACAGTAGCCTACCAAGAAAGTCATTGTTCACTGTCTTCCTCCTTCCTTTCACAACTATTTTCTCGAGAGTTTTTCTTTTGGCATCATCGTGCGTTTAAAAATCACCATCGGTGAAGCTTTTCTCCCGATGCCGTGCAGCTCAGAACACAGGTGAAGTGTGTTTTTTCATGCCCGGTTGTTTTCAGCGTGGCGAATGATTCGCATTTCCTGTAGACAGTCCGAGTGAGAGGCAGGTCAAACATCAGAGGAACCTCATCCATATTTATGATGTGGTGCAGTCCGATTCAGTGGGAGCGTGCTCGATTTGATATAAAGAGTTTCATTGGCTCACCTGAACCCATTCATCTTCTCCCGCTTATCCGAGGCCGGGTCGCGGGGGCAGCAGTTTAAGCAGAGATGCCCAAACTTCCCTCTCCCTAGACACTTCTTCCAGCTCTTCCGGGGGGACACCGAGGCGTTCCCAGGCCAGCCGGGAGACATAGTCTCTCCAGCGTGTCCTAGGTCTTCCCCGGGGTCTCCTCCCAGTGGGACGCGCCCGGAACACCTTCCCGGGAAGGCGTCCAGGAGGCATCCGGAACAGATGCCCGAGCCACCTCAGCTGACCCCTCTCGATGTGGAGGAGCAGCGGCTCTACTCTGAGCTCCTCCCGAGTGACCGAGCTTCTCACCCTATCTCTAAGGGATCGCCCAGCCACCCTACGGAGAAAGGTCATTTCGGCCGCCTGTATCCGGGATCTTGTCCTTTCGGTCATGACCCAGAGCTCATGACCATAGGTGAGAGTAGGAACGTAGATTGACCGGTAAATCGAGAGTTTCGCCTTGCGGCTCAGCTCTTTCTTCACCACGACAGACCGGTACATCGACCGCATTACTGCAGAAGCTGCACCGATCCGTCTGTCAATCTCCCGTTCCACCCTTCCCTCACTCGTGAACAAAACCCCAAGATACTTAAACTCCTCCACTTGTGGCAGGAACTCTCCACCAACCTGAAGTGGGCAAGCCACCCTTTTCCGACTGAGGACCATGGCCTCGGATTTGGAGGTGTTGATTCTCATCCCAGCCGCTTCACACTCCGCTGCAAACCGTCCCAGTGCGTGCTGAAGGTCCTGGTCTGATGAAGCCAACACGACATCATCTGCAAAGAGCAGAGACGAAATCGTGTTGTCACCAAACCGGACACCCTCCGGCCCCTGGCTGCGCCTAGAAATTCTGTCCATTCTGTCTGACTTACTGCCGGCAATGCGAACCAAGCTCCTGCTTCGGTCGTACAGGGACCGGACAGCCCTTAGTAAAGGGCCCCGGACCCCATACTCCCGAAGCACCCTCCACAGGCCACCGCGAGGGACACAGTCGAATGCCTTTTCCAAATCCACAAAACACATGTGGACTGGTTGGGCAAACTCTCATGAACCCTCCAGCACCCTGTAGAGGGTATAGAGCTGGTACAGTGTTCCACGGCCTGGACGAAAACCACACTGTTCCTCCTGAATCCGAGGTTCTACTATCGGCCGTATTCTCCTCTCCAGTACCCTGGCATAGACTTTCCCAGGTAGGCTGAGAAGTGTGATCCCCCTATAGTTGGAACACACCCTCCGGTCCCCCTTCTTAAAAAGAGGGACCACCACCCCGGTCTGCCATCCCAGAGGCACTGTCCCCGACCGCCACGCGATGCTGCAGAGGCGTGTCAGCCAAGACAGCCCCACAACATCCAGAGACTTGAGGTACTCAGGGCGGATCTCATCCACCCCCGGTGCCTTGCCACCGAGGAGTTTCTTGACTACCTCAGTGACTTCAGCTTGGGTGATAGACGAGTCCACCTCTGAGCCCTCAGCCTCTGCTTCCTCAATGGAAGACGTGACGGCGGGATTGAGGAGATCCTCGAAGTATTCCTTCCACCGTCCAACAACATCCCCAGTTGAGGTCAACAGCTCCCCACCTCCACTGTAAACAGCATTGGTAGGGCACTGCTTCCCTCTCCTGAGGCGCCGGACGGTTTGCCAGAATCTCTTCGAGGCCAGCCGATAGTCCTTCTCCATGGCCTCACCGAACTCCTCCCAGGCCCGAGTTTTTGCCTCCACAACCACCCGGGCTGCAGTTTGCTTGGCCTGCCGGTACCCGTCAGCTGCCTCAGGAGTCCCACAAGCCAACCAGGCCCGATAGGACTCCTTCTTCAGCTTGACGGCATCCCTTACTTCCGGTTTCCACCACCGGGTTCGGGGATTGCCGCCTCGACAGGCACCGGAGACCTTACGGCCACAGCTCCGAGCGGCCGCTTCGACAATGGAGGTGGAGAACATGGTCCACTCGGACTCAATATCTCCAGCCTCCCTCGGGATTCGGTCGAAGCGCCGCCGGAGGTGGGAGTTGAAGACCTCTCTGACAGGAGACTCGGCCAAACGTTCCCAGCAGACCCTCACAGTACGCTTGGGTCTGCCGAGTCTGTCCAGCTTCCTCCCCCGCCATCGGATCCAACTCACCACCAGGTGGTGATCAGTTGACAGCTCCGCCCCTCTCTTTACCCGAGTGTCCAAGACATACGGCCGCAGGTCAGATGAAACGACCACAAAGTCGATCATCGACCTACGGCCTAGGGTGTCCTGGTGCCACGTGTACTGATGGACACCCTTATGCTTGAACATGGTGTTCCTTGAACTCCTTGAACTGCCACCTTAACGTGGTGGAGGGGTTTGAGTACCCGAATGACCTTAGGAGCTATGTTGTCCGGGGCTATATGCCCCTGGTAGGGTCTCCCAAGGCAAACAGGTCCTAGGCGACGGGTCAGACTAAGAGCGGTTCAAAAAACCCTTATGAGAAAGAACAAACCAAGGACCGTGACGTCGCCCGGTATGGCGCAGCCGGGGCCCCACCCTGGAGCCAGGCCAGGGGTTGGGGCTCGTATGCGAGCGCCTGGTGGCCGGGCCTTCCCCCACGGGGTCCGGCCGGGCTCAGCCCGAAGGAGCGACGTGGGGTCGCCTTCCCGTGGGCTCACCACCTGCAGGAGGGACCGTAAGGGGCCGGTGCTGAGAGGATCGGGCAGCAGTCGAAGGCGGGGGCCTCGGCAACCCGATCCCTGGACATGGAAGCTAGCTTTAGGGACGTGGAATGTCACCTCGCTGGCGGGGAAGGAGCCTGAGATTGTGCGTAAAGTTGAGAGGTTCCGACTAGAGATAGTTGGGATCACCTCTACGCACGGCTTGGGCTCTGGAACCACACTCCTCGAGAGAGGATGGACTCTTCACCACTCTGGAGTTGCCCATGGTGAAAGGCGGCGGGCTGGTGTGGGTTTGCTTATAGCCCCCCAGCTCAGACGCCATGTGTTGGAGTTTACCCCGGTGAATGAGAGGGTCGTTTCCCTGCGCCTACGGGTCGGGGATAGGTCTCTCACTGTCGTGTGTGCCTACGGGCCAAACGGCAGTGTAGAGTACCCGGCCTTCTTGGGGTCTCTGGGAGGGGTGCTGGACAGTGCTCCGACTGGGGACTCCGTCGTTCTACTGTCAATGCCCACGTGGGCAGCGACAGTGACACCTGGAGGGGCGTGATTGGGAGGAACGGCCCCCCTGATCTGAACCCGAGCGGTGTTCAGTTATTGGACTTCTGTGCTAGTTACAGTTTGTCCATAACGAACACCATGTTCACCTGAACCCGTTCCGCAATTTCATTGGTCTAATGTTACGGGGCTCAGTTTTTTGCTTGAGGCTTGTGAAACTGGGAAAAACCCAGGAAAAATCCATAAATTAGCCGCTTCATTGTTTAAGCCGTGGGGTTCAAAGCGTGGGGAAAAAAGTAGCGGCTTATAGTCTGGAAAATACGGTAGTAAAAATTTCCCTTAGCTCTATAGCAGGCTAAAAGCTCAAGATCTTCCACTCTAACCCATGTAAAGCATATCTTCATGGAGCTTGTGTTGTGAACAATGCTGGAACAGCCACAGTGGGTGGGCAATTTTATCAGCAGTTTGGCAACAGTCCGGTGTCCAAATACTTTTGACACACACACACACACACACACACACACACACACACACAC
>JAAIIK010000451.1:1528439-1542080 GCA_014706435.1 Silurus glanis | reverse complement strand
CACACACACACACACACACACACACACACACACACACGCGCGCGTGAATCTGCATATGAACTGAAATCGCAACTATCAATTATTGTGATTTAACGATGACAATCTTCATGTCCATTAAATGATATGCATCTTTGACATGAATGAAAAAAGATTGATATCAAAAGAAACTAATTTTTTTTAAAGAATTTCAAACATAACCCAAGAATTAAACAGCACACAAGTCCTAACAGGAAAATGATAGGAAAAAAATAGTGATTTTTACCTGAAAATAATGCTTTGCAAGTCAAAAGGGTATTCGATGATCCCAGTAGTTGGAACACGGACCCTAAGGACATCTTGCTGGGTTGGTAGATAGGATGAGTCTGCGATACGATCCAGATCACTTAGATAGCTACATTTGTTTAAGGGAGGGAAAAAGAAGAAAAAAAATAAATAATTTCAGGCATGAGAGGAGACACTCTTAAAACAAATCTGACCAGGCCTTCTTAACAAGTCAGAGGTTTAGGTCCTGCAACTCTAAAAAGGGAGCAGATAGCCTACAGCCTTCCTCGGCATTTAATCATATCAATTAATCAAGAGATGCTAATGAAGCATTAAAATGTGGCTTAAATTTTTTTTAAGTGAAATGTTAGACATTGTTATGAACCCAGCCATTAGTGTTGCACCACTCAGGTCACTCTTCGTGTCGGTCTCAAGCCCGGATAAATGGGGAGGGTTGTGTTATGAAGGGCATCCAGCGTAAAACATGTGCCAAATCAAATAAGCAGATCACGAACCAGAATTTCATAGCGGATCGGTCGAGGCCCGGGTTACCAACGACCGCCACAGGTATCGTTAACCGACAGGGTACCGGTGGAAATTGGGCTACTGTTAGCCAAAGGAGGAGAAGGAGAGGAGGAAGACGTCTACAGAGACGGCGGGGAAAGGAGAAGTGTAGGAGAGTGGAGGTTCGGGTGGGTACTTTAAATGTTGGTACTATGACGGGTAAAGGGAGAGAGATAGCTGATATGATGGAGAGGAGAAAGGTAGATATGTTGTGTGTTCAGGAGACCAAGTGGAAAGGGAGTAAGACCAGGAACATTGGAGGTGGGTTTAAACTGTTCTATCATGGTGTGGATGGAAAGAAAAATGGTGTAGGGGTGATTCTGAAGAAAGAGTACAGTAAGAGTGTAGTGGAGGTGAAGAGAGTTTCTGATAGGGTGATGAACGTGAAGCTGGAAGCTGAAGGGGTGATGATGAATGTCTAGAATAGCTCCACAAGTGGGTTGTGAGATGGAGGAGAAGAAAAAAATTCTGGAGTGAGTTAGATGAAGTGGTGGAGAGTGAACCTAGGAATGAAAGATTAGTGATTGGGGCAGACTTTAATGGGCATTTTGGTGACATGAACAGAGGTGATAAGGAGATGATGGGTAGGTATGGCCTTAAGAAGAGGAATGTGGAAGGGCAGATGGTGGTAGATTTTGCTAAAAGGATGGAAATGGCAGTGGTAAGTATGTAAGGGTGGTGCAGGACACGTTTGAGGAAAGCGTCACAGCAGTGAAGTGTGCAGAAGGAACGACAGACTGGTTCAAGGCAGAGGTGGGACTGCTCAAGGATCAGCTCTGATCCCTTTCTTGTTTGCAATGGTGATGGACAGATTGAAGGACGAGGTCAGACAGGAGTCTTCATGGACTATGATGTTTGTGGATGATATTGTAATCTGTGGTAAGAGTAGGGAGCAGGTCAAGAAGAGCCTGGAGAGGTGAAGGTAAGCGCTGGAGAGAAGCGGTATTAAAGTCTGCAGGGAGAAGAGCTGGTGAAGGTGGAGGAGTTTAGGTACATGGGAAACAGTTCAAAGTAATAGTGTGTGTGTTAGAGAAGTGAAGAAAAGAGTGCAGGCAGGGTGAAGTGGGTGGAGAAGAGTGATAGCAGGGGTGAAAAGGAAAGTTCATAGGACTGTGGTGAGACCTGAGATGTTGTATGGTTTAGAGACAGTGGCAATGAGTAAAAGACAGGAGGTGGAGTTGGAGGTAGCAGAGCTGAAGATGCTGAGATGTTCATTGGGAGTAACGGCGATGGACAGGATTAGAAATGAGTTTATTAGAGGGGCAGCGCATGTAGGACATTTTGGAGACAAGGTGAAGGAGGCACGATTGAGATGGTTTGGACATGTGCAGAGGAGGGACATGGGGAATATAGGTAGAAGAATGCTAATAATGGAGCTGACAGGAAGGAGGAAGACCAAGGAGGAGGCTTTTGGATGTAAAGGACAGAGTCATTTGGAGACAGACGATCTGCTGTGGCGACCCCTGTCAGAAGCAGCCGAAAGAAGAAGTTAGACATTGTTACGAATGGTCTCTGGTTAATATAAACACACTCACTATTTGGTGGAGTCAGACAGCTGATACTCTCTCCTGCGATCGTAGGACTCCTGGATCCCCGGGTCAGCCCACAGCATCTTTATTGCGTTGATGTAGGGTTGGTCAAAAGAGCAGACCTTCTCCACATCCACCTCCCTCACCAGAAGAGCATTGGCCTGTGGATAGACAGCAAATTTGTGGTCACCACTGTACTTTAACTTTCATCTCTGAAATGGAGAATGTTCTAGAGAAAAAAAAAAGATGGTCTGTTTCTCATTCTGGATGATGATCCTGGGTTAGGGATAGAACGACTTCCTCCACAGAGAATATTTGTAATTCATAATGAACATTGAGATTCCTTTAACAAAGGCCAGATCACATTACAGTAACTCTACACTGGAAAGTCACTGAGACATGATTGAGCATTCACACTTAATCAAATTCATGTGCTTTTAGGACCGTATCAGAGGACCAATTAAGTGGTTATTTGCTTCTAAAGCCTAGGGGTTTATGACGGTATGATTAAATCATCTTAATTGTGATCAGGATTGGTGGCTCCCACAATTATACAAAACAGATTATGTACCTTGATTTAGATACTAGTTTGTGTCGACTGTAGTTTGTTCAATAATGAGCTCACCATTCATACAGTTACATACAGCTACTGTGGAATATATAAAAATGACTATATAGAATTATATTTTAAGTTACGATGAGGTCATTGTAACGCATCTCCATGGTAAGTCGAGACATGGCCTAGCCTACCCAGGAATCTTAAAGAATGTTGATCAGAATTGGGTAGTATACTGTAAGGTCTTAATAATTTAACAAATTACAGAACAATTTAGCAAAACAGAGCATTTACACTATCGTAAGGTATAAACTTTACAGTATATACGTTTGTGGCACCGAGTGATTGCACGTGTGCCGGTTCGCGAGCAGACGAGCGTCGGGTGAATAATTGTCTAGAAGTTCTATATGGATGTCAAAGCGGTTAAAAAAAGAAAAGAAAAGAAAACCAAAATATACAAAAAATTTTACTGTGGACAAAATTATTGAGACACTAGATGTTTCCAGCCATATGGGGTTTCTTCCAGCATGACAATGTCTCTGTGCACAAACCATATTTATGAATGTATTGTTTAAATTGAAGAAAATGAAAGATCTTCAATTGCCTGCTCTAGAGCTCTGACCTCAACCCTATTGAACCCCTTTGGGATGAATTGGAACATAGACTGCATTCTAGGCTTCCTCACCTACATCAGGACTTTATGAACACCCTTGAGGCTTAATGAGCACAAATCTCTAGAACCACATTCCAAAATCTAGTGGAACTTCTTTCCAAAAGAGTGGAGGTTATTATAGCAAATAGGGACTAAAAGTAAAATTGTGTGTTCCAAAAGCACAAAAACTTGGTAATGTGTCCACAGATTTGTGGACATAGTGTACCTCGGACCTCATCACAATAATTGATATCTCGATGAATGTGCCGCACCTTGTTCTGCTCATACTTGTACAGGATCTTGAGATGGTCCATGGCACGGATCATGGCCTGCATGGAGGTGAATATGTTCTGGTAGACGAGCTTGGTGTAGCTGCGCTTGTCCTCATCGGTGTAGCCCGAGCCATGAATGATGCGCATCTGTTTGATGAAGGTGCTCTTGCCACTCTCACCTGTGCCTGGAAAGAAACACAAAAAAAAGGTATGAAATATGCCATCAACAAAACCGTGTACCTATATAATATTGCTTCTCAGATGTTCTTGTGTAAACGTCTGATGTTTAACATGTTTCTACAGTGATCACTGCCGAGCCTTTAGTGCTCATTACAATCCAGGAAAATAATTTTTTTTACAATTACTGTTTTTGCTGTAGCGGTAGCAAAAGAGCAATATGAGCTTAATCACATTTTTCGCCATGAGCTTGGAAACCAAATGATGTGTAGAACATCCGGCATTAGTTTATATTATTAGCCAGAACTGTTTTTGCACAGCAGTCAGAATGATTTGGGTTCTTCATTGGTCAAGCAGGGTTTTCACAACAGAAACACCAAATAAAGTGCTATATAGACAAAAGCATTGGGACACCTGACACTTCCAGCTATATGTGGTTCTTCTCCAAAGTTGAAGATACAATCATATTGAATGTCTGGATGGGCTAGCATTAAATTGTACCTTCACTTGAACTAGGAGAACCAAATCTGTTCCAGCATGACAACGCCGCTGTGCACAAAGCCAGCTCCATGAACATATGGTTCACATGATTTGTGGACTGCATTAGAGCTCGAACCTCAACCCTATTGAACACCTTTGGGATGACTTGAAACGCTTACTGCTTCCAGGCCTCCTCACCTCACCTACATCAATACTTGACTTTATTAACATCTTTCAGGCTGAATGAGCAACATGTCCACAAGCACTCTCCAAAATCTAGTGAAACATCTTCCCAGGAGTGGAAGTGGTAACAGCAAATGGGGACCAATTGTGGAATGGGATGTTCAAAAAGAACCATATGGTCAGGTGTTTACAAACTTTTGTCCATATAGTTCAAGTTTATATTTGCTTTGATGTGCAGTACAGATCACACTGTCATTTGTCTTGTAATTAATTTGATGACAAAGACCGGTAAAACTGGAATTACCTCATGCCTGTGTGTACACAGCAGACTTACACATTTCATCCAACACACACCATCTCAGTCTCTTGAAAATTTCATAATATAAAATTTTGCCACCATCACCCACCCCTTCAGGACACCACCAACAGTTAAAGCAGCACGTCCCACATTTCCAAGAAAGCAAGTGGAACTACTGTTGTGATAAATGAGATGACTAAAATAAGAGGAGAAAAAGCAGGTTGTCAAGCTGAAGTACTCCATGCTGACCTTATCGTCTCTTTCTGTCTCTTTCTCCCTCACACACATAAGGAAGCTGATCAGGGAAACACATTAAACAGCCAGGCTGCATATCCTTAGATTCATCTACTGTAGAGCCATGTGATGACCAGGAACAAAACAAAACATGAGAATCTGATTCTGAACATCACAATCAGCATTCAGTCCTTATCATCCTACTACTTAACTTAAACAACCTTTATTTCCTGCAGAGATGGCATATGAACTTGATTACCGGGACTTCAACGGAATTGCCAAAGACGGAGTAAATAAACTGATTGGACAAAATTATTATATCTGTCCTCATGACTCATCTGGATTATGTTGCTTCCTTAATGAAAGGAAAAAGAAGAACAAAAGAAAAAATTCAATAAAATAAAAAATAAAAAACATCTTGTGTCGCAGTTCGTTGAAAGTGAACAGCTTCTGGATGGAAAGGTCTGTGGAGAAAGAAGACCAGGAAATGTTTTCCCAAACCTTCAGCTATACAGTTACAGTGAACTTGAACTCAATGCAGACTAATAGGGAGAAGGTCACTTTTTGTCATCTAAGAACAGCAAAGTTCAACATGTACATTGTGAGAAGCATTTCTGTTCACCACATTTGTAAAGTATTGTAAGAGTTACTGTAACCTTCCTGTCAGTCCAAACCAGTCTGCCAATCATCCTCTGACCACTCTCATGAGGTTCAGTTCCTCACAATGTTTAATCTTGTAGTACCATTCTGTTTCAAGTTCAGAGGTAAATATTGTGTGTGGGTTAAGAATACGTTTTCTTACTCATAACTTTTCCACTGCTGAATTTTTGTTTCTGCAATGAAAACGAACTCTCCATCTGCCACAGTCAAAGTCACCTAGATCCTTGTTTCTACCCTGTATGGTGTTTCATGTGAACCATAACTGCTGCTTTTGACCTACATCCATATGATTTAATGCACTGCACCGCTGCTATACGTGACAGACTGAACTGAAACTCACGAATGAGCAGGTGTACAGATGGATCTCAGTATTATGGGAAATTTACATGTACACTATATAAAAAGATTTTAGGAAACCTGAACAGAAGATTGGCATGTGCTTTATCTAACTTCTAACTCCTAAAAAGGGTGTTCATAAAGTCAGGTGTTGATGTAAAATTGATGAGGAGGTCAGGGGTGCAGCCAGCGTTCCAATTAATTCCAAAGGTGTTCTATAGGGTTGAGATCAAAGCTCTATCTCTGGTCACTCAAAATCTTCTACGCCAAACCTGCTGGAACAGGTCTTTTAGTTCAAGTGAATGGAAAATTTTAAAATGGTACCATGTCTAAAACCAGCCTCCAAGTTTGTGGAAAAAGTTTGGTGAAGAACCACACATGACTGGAAAAGTCAGGTGTCATGATACTTTTGTCCACAAAGTGTATTACAATGTACACTACAATCTCTGGATATTATAAGCTCATCCAAAAAGTCTTCCTGTTTAAACTCCCATTAAATGCTATTCTGGATAGTAACTGAAATTATGACCAGATTGTTTTACCATAAGTATAAAGGTTTGACTCGAGCTTGTAAAGACCCTGAATCAGTGTTTTAAGGACAGACAATGAAATGCTGATGGGGTCCATTACTATCAGGTCATGTTGTGTAATTTGAGCCACAGCAAAAAGCATCATCCTTCAATTCTCTTTGAGTCATGAAGGCATTCTAAAAGATGCATAATAATAACATTCGAAGAGTCACTGATACTGTAAATATAATTGCACCGCTGCAACCCTGCTTCAGCATACTTCCATATTTCCTCATTGTGTGTGTGTGTGTGTGTGTGTGTGTGTGTGTGTGTGTGTGTGTGTGTGAGTGTGTGTGTGAGAGAGAGAGAGAGAGAGAAAGAAACTGGGCTACGCTCACCACCACACTCCCTGTGCAACCCTGGTCGTCATGGTAACCCTTTAAAGCATTTAGTGCACACTAAACTGGATTTCAAAGAGTAGGCCAACAGCGGTACAGCACACCCCCTGTGCACAGCAAACAACAGGAGCTGACCACAAATAGAAGTACGTTTACGTGTGTGTTTGGGGGGTGGTGGTTTACACTTAAACGGCACTGAAATACTGGATGGAGTCTCGTTGGTGCCAGGAGAATAGAAAAAAAATAAAATAAAATAAAAAAAATATTATATATATATATATATATATATATATAAAACTAAAAATCAACCTAAATATAAAATGTGACTAGGCAGGCTGTTGCTGTGCCCTGCTCCATGTCCTTCTCTACATCTGTGCAACAAATCAATCTCGTGCAACTGAAAGGCTAAAAGGCTAAAAATGGATCAAATGCTTAAAAAACAATGTCAGAGTGGGGAAGAAAAAAAAACTCCATTTCCAATGAATGGAGTGCAATTATTTGAAATCAAGGTTAATTTCCTAGGGGGAAAAAAAAAAAAAAAAAAAAAAAAATCTCAAAAGAGCCCTCTCAGAGCTGTGTGAAATATAAATATTAGATGTTTTGGCATTGTAGACTTTTCTACAGACATGTAAAAGTCACAATTACCTAGTATTAAACACTGAAATATATGAGCATGATGGTAATTTCTCAGGAGGCACAGGAAGAGCACATGAGCTTAAGATATACACTTCAAATCAGCCATTAAGCAATTACTCCAGACGTTTCGGACAACTGTGGGCTGAAGTAAAAGCTGATGTCATTTATTTTGACTCCGTGCAGTGGCAGCCCGGGTTCTTGTTGCCTGGGACAACAGTGTGATTGACGGAACAAAATCCTGCCTGATCACTTCCACTGCTCCCACAAGGAGCGAAGATTTTGACTAGGAAAGGATAGCATGCATGAACTTGAAGTAAAAATGGCATGAGAATATAGTTGTGGGAACTGTTGGAAGGAAAAGGAACATGGCAAGATACCAGCCATGTAATAAGATAAGCCATGTGTAGAGCCTTGGTCTGATTTTATGAGCATTCTCAACATTCTTTGCCTTGTAATGGACTTCTAAGCTCATCCAACAGCCTGACCTATTTTGGTTCCCGTCAATCAAAGACACAATACTTGTAAAATGTAAAACAATGATAGCAATAAAGCAAACAGTGTCTGTGCCAGAATCAGAATCATTGCATAACTGTGCAGAAAATAATATTGAATGGTTTAAATGGGGGCCAGAGCAGGTGGAGTATGAGGTTCGGCCTGGATTTTAACACAAAGGAGAAGCCATGACTGTCCTTTCAACCCCTTTTTTTAGTCTCCACAAAATATTTATACACTCAGCAATAATAATAAATGTAAGCAAAGACTATTGCACTTTCCCCCCCACTTATTAACAAAGGGAGGATGGTTAGTGAAATTAGTTCTTGTACCCTAGATAGACAAAAGTATTAGAAAACCTGACTTTTCCAGCCATATGTGGCTGTAATTAAGAAACTCTTGGGGAAAAAAAATTGAACTATAAAAAAGAAGAGCAAACTATCAATGATGTAGATGTTAATTGTAAATCACTTGTTACTGTGGATCGAAGCAAAATGAAATAAATAATCACAACTTCTATATTCCAGGTCATATTTGTCAGCCCGAATATTCACCACAGCGTACTCACTCATCTAATAAACCACTAACTTTTCTTTAGATCATGCAATCAGTGCATCCCGACCCAAAACCTTGACAAGTCTAATACCTCTGAAAGGCCAGCTGTGGGAGAGTCATTTACAATATTCACCGCTACCTTTTTGACCACAGGATGATAATGTTTAAAGATTTGCATGAGATTTAATGCCATGCAAACTCTTCCTTCATGATTTCCCTTCAAGAACCAGCGATTTGCAAAGATACGACTGAACCATACTAAATCATGACAAAAGATGTGAGCTACTATGTTAGAATTGGCACCAGGGATGGACTCGTGTCATGACCACCCATCAAGGCTATTAGCATCTGTGATTCAAAGCACTTAAATGAAGGGGGCAGTCCATAACCACAGGTCTAACCTTCAGGGGGAATTATGATTCATTAATGGAAAAGGGTAAGAACTGGAACCCTGGAGGGAAGTGTTACCAAATTAAAAATATAAAAATAAATAAATTGTGCAAATTATAGTCCTAAAATTATTTCATTTGTTGCATGAGAATTTAATGTCTGTGGTTGGTTGTGTTTTAAGAAACAAATAAGAAAAGAAAAAAAATAAGCTCCACAAACGATAAGATGTTCTGATCGGTTTAAATCCCAACTTTACTTTGAGAAAGACCCTTTACCTCACCTGCTCAGTTGTATATATGAGAAACACAATACAGAAAAATATTAAAAAGACATTTGACTTGGAGACACAATTGTATAGGATGTCTTTCGATGTGGTAGCACCAAGTTTTCCCTTTACTGAAACTAGACGACTCAATCCTGCTCCAAAAAGTGCATAAAATGTGGAGTGGAAGATCTTGAGTGGTCTGCCATAGAGTTCTGATCTCAAACCTATTTAACAGGATAAACTGGAACTCTGATCAAATCCCAGGCCTTCTCACCTCACCAACACCTGGACAAATGTTTGTGATATTTGCAAAAGTATTGTGACACCCAACTTTATGCACTCATATTGGATTGGAAGATTGAGTGGACTGCTATAGAGCTCTGATTTTAACCTTACTCAACACCTATGGAATGAATTGGAATGCTAACGGCACCAGAGGCTTCCTCATCTCCCTTACTGACTTTACATCCTTGTGGCAAAATGACCTCAAATCTCCAGAAGCACACTCCAAAATCTAGTGGAGCACCTTCCCAGAAGATTGGACATAAGAGCATACCACATACCAATCTAATGCTCAGGTGTCCATAAACTTTTGTCCGCTTTAGATAATGCTGTAATTGTGAACGCACAGAGCTAAAGATCGGTCTATTCCTATGCTACAGCTGACAGATGCTAGTCATAAGAATTCTAGTGCACCTTCTTGCCTATTGTAGGGAGCAGAAAACCAATCCTGTTCCCTTTTTTCACTTCCTGAGCAACATGTGACACAGCAACAGCGTGCGTTCGTGTGTACAGCAGTAGTGTGGGTTGATACGGGGAGCAACTGTGTGTGGAGAACGCCAACACACTTTCTCCCTCTCACACACTCACACAGAAAATACTTGGCCTATTTGTCACTGCACACACACAAAATACAGTGTGATAAGAGAATAAAACAGCAAAGCAAAAGCAAACTTGAACCGCGCACGCGCACACACACACACACACACACACACACACACACACACACGCAGCCCAAGCCATAAACTCATTACACGTTCAGATGAAACCGGATGCAATTGTTCTCAACAGGCAGATGGCTAAAACATCAGAAGGAACAAGCATGAATGTGGATATAAAATAAAAATTCAAGCTCCAACACAGAAGTATGAAAACAGCTGCAGGGCTCTCAATAAGTCAAACTGACAACGCAGGACCACACTTACAAAGCGCTTCCTGATGATCCATTAAAGTGCCATCATTCAGAGACTAATGTTAGCGAGTCCAAACAGCAGATACACAACCTCGCCGATTCTACACGCTGCACTCATGACGGATAAGCTCACACATCACACAAGATCACAAACTGCCCAAGACTAGACTGGTGCTGCTACATGGATATCATCAAAAATCACTTAACATCTCCAGCTACACAAATATAAAAGGGAATATACTGTGTACATGTCCGTGCGCATGTGTATCAGGGGGTTCTGGAGATTGTTTTAGTTCATTGATGGTTCATCAGATGATCTGGGGGAAAAAACTGAGTCTTTGATGGATCACCCTGTACTAGTCTTGTGTTTGTCCACAGGAATGCTCTCTAGAACACTTGTGTTCCTCCTCCACAGGGATGGGTTTAATCTACAGAAACCAAGCAGCAAGCATAGTCCCGGTGTGCTTTTGGCTCTGCAACATCCTGCACTATTCCCTCTTATAAACATCTTGGTTGCAGATTATCCGTTTTTAAAAATCATGCATTCTCCATCTTGGTGACTACAGGAGTGTCTTATCTCAAATAGATTGAGAATGTGGTTTCATTCCATCAAGCAGACACAAACAGGGCTTTTCTATCACTAAGCATAAGAATCTGTCTTGGCTGTCTCCTGGGGATGATTGTGGTACCGCTGACAACCGGCCTCTGACCAAACGTACAGCATAACTCCATCTTCTCTACATGTTGCTCCTTAATGTCACTAAATTCTTCACAGGTTTCCTTATTTAGCCTACACATTATCTGGACAAAGGTTTGTGGACACATGTCCACAAGATTATGTTTTTTGAACATCCACATTGCTCTTGTAATTAGTGTTGGACGATAAACTTCATTTTCAGACAAACACGTTTTTGCATACACACCACCCTGCTGAGGCTGCTAAATGATCACTAAAAGAAGCTTCATTGACTGTCAGCAAAGATCCAAGCCAACCATCAAACAAACATCGGCGCTATTGCAAAAAAAAAACAAAAAAAACCCAAGTACAAAAGAACAAAAGAACAACTTCTGATCTTTGTCAAACAGTACGAGCTGCTGGGGCACAAGTACTTCACCAAAACTGCTCTCTCATATCTGTACAATAAAACGAGGGAGATCATCGCAAAGGATCTGAAATCTGGAACTGGAAACTAAATGCAAAATGTCTTGAAACAACATTCATCCCGAAGACAACAGGGTGGCTATACAAGGGGTTGAAAGGCCATGGCTAAATTGTTTTGGCCATAACCTGTATGTGGCAGTGAATTATTCACTTCAGATGTGCTTTTGGCCTTTGTTGTTCATTTAACGGAGCATTCTCTCACAGCTGGCCGAGACGACGAGCTCAGCTCAATCTAGCTCCAACTACGATAACAGTAGGTCAACAAACAAATCTTAATTTATTAGTTTGTTTGTCTAGAAATATTCAAATACAGCCTAACCTAATCCTAATATACTACGGAAATTAATTGAAACTTTAATGTAAGGCGAATTCATCTTTGTGCTGTAGATGTCGGTTTAGGTGGTGATGTTGAGAACAGTAGACTATAGCTGGGCAAATTAATTGTTCATTTATTATTATTGTATTCGCCATGGACCTCAGCTTTTCGGGCGATATCTCTGCCTATCGTCGATACACGATCCTATCATCTATCGGGACAACACTACTTATAATAACCTCAACTTTTCTGGGAAGATGTTCCACTAGATTCTGAAGTGTGCTTGTGGAGATTTGTGGCGATTCATTTAGCCATAAAGGTGTCAGGTACTGATTAGGTAAGATGAGGAGGCCTTCGGGTGCAGTAGGTTTGAAATCAGAGCTCTATAGCAGAACACTGGAGGTCTTCCACTACACATATGGCTATTAAATTGTGTCCCAATACTTTTGCCCATATTGCATAGGAGGCAAATCTAACGTGCATTTCAATGCAAATGCACAATCTGACCTGTATGAGATACAACTCTAGATCTAGAACATTATTTACAGTGTGCTTGATTACAGCAGTTCACATTCTGTGCTGCTTTCCGGCTCTAGCTTATCTCCACTGCTGTAAGCCATCACTCATCTCTCAGTGCTCCTCTCTGCCAATAAGCCTGTAATTTCTA
Organism: Silurus glanis; assembly: GCA_014706435.1. Lineage (NCBI taxonomy): Eukaryota > Metazoa > Chordata > Actinopteri > Siluriformes > Siluridae > Silurus > Silurus glanis. The sequence goes on along the minus strand of JAAIIK010000451.1, from coordinate 1,529,296 downwards.
TCATTTTGAGATGTATTAGACTGCGAGTAGACAGTGAAGAGCTCTAGGTCTCTGAAACAACAACATAGAGCAAATTACACAATGAACGAAACGTGCAACTAAATTACTTAACTATAATTAAACCATTTAATTACACTTCAAGCACAGGAGGCAATTAATAACAAACTTATAACTTCCATGTCAAAATAAAAAAAAAAAAAGCTCTGAACACAACTGCACTCAAGTCTGATTTCAGGTTTATTCAGAAGATGGAGTCACAGGTTTGCATTTGTGTGAATCAACTGCACAATTCTATACAACACTTTATGTAGAATCACGGTTGTTATTTCCATGTGTACAAACATTCACGTGGTGGAGATCATGTCACCTTACAGGAATATCTGCAAACAGGGAAATCGTTCTCATGTAAGAAGATAGCCATGGAGGCAATGTGCAATTTTCCTCAATGCCAAATACAAATGCTCACACCAAAAGGTGAGGTAATTACAATGCTCTAGTTCTACAAACACAAATGGTCGTGTGTGTTACCGTTTTTCCGAAAATCATGGGACAAATCCTTGTTACTCTGCATGCAGCATTAGGATCTAATCACGTACCTACCTGATGCAGAGCACACCATGGGCTCGCGGGTTTCAACAGGATCTGGGTTCGGTTGGGAGTCAAAAACAGCTTACAGATTGTCCCAAATGAACTAGAAGTCAATTCCAGGGGCAATCAGAAAACCTTTTTAGTGTTTCAAGTGAGTTTACTAATGCACAGCATTAAATAACTAACAGGGTAAAACTGAAAGTCAAATCCTTCACCAGGCCTGAGAGAGAGAGAGAGAGAGAGAGAGAGAGAGAGAGAGAGAGAGAGAG
>JAAIIK010000451.1:1508639-1521038 GCA_014706435.1 Silurus glanis | reverse complement strand
TGTGTGTGTGTGTGTGTGTGTGTGTGTGTGTGTGTGTGTGTGTGTGTCTGTTTTAATGGCGACCAAGTGTCCCCACAAAGGTAGTAGTCCACTTAAGGCTTTTATTGTGATTCCAGCAACATACAGTACAGTACACTGTGAAACGGAACTATGTACCCCTCCAGAACCAAGGTTCCTCATGAAACAACACGAATTAAAATTCTAATGCAAAAAAAGCACAACTAAATAGGACACTACATAACGTGCAAGACAGTGAGACATTGCAGCACCCACCATACAATAGATGTATGATAGTGCAAAATAGTTTGTCCTACCTGTATTTAATAGAGATACGTATATGGATTATATTTGATTTAGAAATGAGTTTATTAGAGGGACAGCCCATGTAGGACGTTTTGGTGACAAGGTGAGGGAGGCGAGATTGAGATGGTTTGAACATGTGCAGAGGAGGGACATGAGTTATATCGGTAGAAGGTTGGTGTGAAAGAGGCAGATGTAGAGGACAGGGGGGTATGGAGACGGATGATCCGCTGTGGAGACCCCTAATGGGAGCAGCCGAAAGAAGAAGAAGAAGATATGGATTATATTTGATCTTGTAGGGACATTTAGAAGACAGAGAAATCAGAATTTTCTCTTTTAGTGTTAGATACATGCATACCATGGGTGACTTAACTTCTTAGTTGTATAAATGAAAAAAAAAGTAGGTCGCTCTGGATAAGGATGTCTGCCAAATTCCATACATGTAAATGTATAGAGAAAGAGGGGGAGAGAGACATACCTTGCTGAGCTTACTTATATTCAGTATTCCAATATTCCAGCATGTAACAATATCCCCAGTGTGAAATTCACTACTGCAGAATTTATTAATGTCCATCTGGACTTACATGAACAATGCAGATGTTAGATCAACACTGGAGATTTTGTTGAGCTCTACCATGATAGGCTTGATAGACCGGTTCTGCTTGTAGGGGACAAAAGACTGACATCCAAAATGTTGGAGGGGAAAGGAGTGCCAAATACCAAGTCAATGAATTTGCAGCTCCAGTGTATCTCTCAAGGCCTATAGTGACTGACTCCACCAGATGAATTTCTATGTCCAATGAAAAGTGAAAGTTATCTTCCAGTGATTTGACTTTCAAATGAAAGTATGTGATGTAAACAAAGCGAATGTGTGTGTATACAACAGTTGCAATACATCCATTTGTATACACTATGTTTAGAATTGTTATACTCTTATTAAATGTACTATATGAACAAAAGTTTGTGGAAACCACACCATAAGATTTGTCTGTGCTTTTTGAACATCCCATTCCACATTGAATCCCAATTTACTGTAAAGTAACCTCCACTGTGGACATTTCTGTGGAAATGTTTCACTAGATCTTGTGGAAGCTGTTAGTAAAGTCAGGTTCTGATGTAGGTGAGGTGAGGAGGTTTGGGGTCAGTCAGTGTTCACATTTTTCGCAAAGCTCTATAGCATTGCACTCAATATCTTAACTCCTAACCATGTTAAGCATATCTTAATAGATTTGGCTTTGTGCACAGGGGAATTGCCATGCTGCTCCAACAGTTTGGAGAACCATAGATGGCTGGAAAGGTCAGGTGTTTCAATACCATTGTCCATATATTGTGTGGGTGTGTATATATATATATGTATGTGTGTGCTGTGCTCCATACACTCTATTAAAGTGTTGCCAAGACAGATAATTTTCAGTTGTAACTGTGCACACACATTGCTGTTGTCTCACAACACTGCCACCTTGACAGCTCAGCTAACAAACAGAAAATGCGAATGAGCAACCTGTGTTTGGAAATTACAGAATAATTATTCGTTAGATAACAGCAATGCACAAACGTGAACAACACAAATAATTAAAACGTCTAAATCAGGTAATGTTTAACCACAGTGTCATAATTTTAAGCTTTATACAGTATAATGAATATTTTCACATATGTAATATATTCTGTAGTTATAACTAATGCACAATACGCACTGGAGTCAATTGTGAAAAATCAGAATCCCTTAAGTAAATAATGGCAAGTCGTTAAAGACCATACAAATGTAATATTTTATAGTTTCTATATCAAATTCAAATCAAATTCAAATTGTATTTGTCACATACATATTTGTATGACATATAGTGAAATTCTTTTTTTACTGTCCGACTTGTAAACATGAAAAGAAATACAATATAAAGATAAAAAATAAAAGAGTAAAGTAACGTAAAAATAAATGATGTATAAAAGTATATTAAAATATAATCTGACTATAAAGTATGAAAAGTTTAAAATATAAAAAAAAAAATATATGTGTATATACACATACATGAATTAATCAGAAGGGATGGAGGGATGTGTATGACAGATATAGACAGAAGTACAGATTAAAGTGACCCCAGTATGATTGTGATTGTCATTAATGTGTCCATGTGCTGGTATGAAAATGTAAAAGTGAATAGGTATAAAGTGACGCTGTGCTCGTCCAGTCCAGAGTTACAGCGGCTCGGTCCAGAGATAAAGTTTTCCACTAATGTAAGCAATACAAATAATAGTGAATAATTGAAAATAATAATTGTGCCGTGAAGGAAGTAGACGCAGAGAGAAGTCCAGGTGCTTGTTCCTGGGTGTTTCCTGGTTTAAACTCAGAATAGCCTGTGGGAAGAAGCTCCTCCTCGTTCTCTCTGTGTTTGCTTTCAAGGAGCGGAAGCGCTTCCCTGAACGTAACAGAAAAAAAGAGTCCATTGTCGGGATGGCTGAGGTCCTTCACAATCTTCCTGGCTCTGGTCCGGCACTGCATGCTGTAGATGTCCTGCAGGTCAGGGAGCTCGGTGCGCATGGTACGTTCAGCTGACCGCACCACCCTCTGGAGGGCTCATCTGTCCTGCATGGTGCTGTTCCCGAACCAAGAAGTGATGCTACCTGTCAGGACACTCAGTAGTGCAGGTGTAGAAAGTCTTTAGCACCTGAGAGGGTAGTTTAAAGTCCCTTAGGCGTCTCAGATGGTACAGACGCTGCCAGGCTTCTTCAACAGAGTTTAGATGTGACAGGTCCAAGACAGGTCCTTTCCCAAACTGTTACCACAAAGTCAACAATTGAATAAGAGATCTTTGGATGTGGTAGCATTCCATTTTCTCTTCACTTGAACTAGGTGACCCAAACCTGTTCCACCATGAAAGTGCCATTGTGCACAAAACCAGCTCCATGAAGATATACTTTTATGGATTGGAGTGGAAGATCTCCTGCTATAGAACTTTGACCTCAACTCTATTGAACATGATGGACAGGATGTGAACGCTGACTGCACCCCAGGCCTCCTCACCTCACCTACACCAGTACCTGACTTTACTATCACCCTTGTGGATGAATGAGCACAAATCTCCCCAAAGACATTCCAAAATCTAGTGGAACAGCTTCCCAGAATAGTACTTGCATACCCATCAGCAGGTCCTGGTGGTTTAAGAATTGAAACTAGCTTGTTGTGTTTAATCATGCGTAGCTTTCTTATAGTCAGTATCCTATAATGACATACAGTACATGACAAAATGCCCAGTGTTGAGTTATAACAGTTCAGTTCATCACTGAGGCTGTAGTGTGTACACACATCAGCACAGGCAACTGATTATATATGATTATATAATATCAGTATAACTGATATTATATCAGTATAACTGATATTATACTGTCATAAAAATTTCAAACCTCATTTTAAGTAGCTGCAGCAGGGAGTAAGCGTTCTAGAGCAAGTTCATGTCTTTGTTATTGGTTATAACATGGAAGCTGGAGAATCTGTTCTCATGGAAAATTCTTACACATTGAAAGAAATGAATGTGATGTGGTTGTACAAACACTAACTACACCCCTAACAATAAAATCTACATTCAATAACTTTTTATATGAATTGAATTCATGCTGCATCTGGTTTATAATCACACAAGCCATAAGGGCTCAGTTATGGACATATTCCCCAACATTTGGTCGCCATCATTTTAAGAAAATATGTTGGACAAAACTAATGGCACTGATAACTGAATTTAATCATCTTCAGCTGTAGTAAATAGTAAAGAGCAAGGGTACGTATGCCAGATCAGATGGAAAACGCTCACACTGGGTTCTACACTCCAACCCACTCCAGCAATCTCTGATTAACCCTTCCTTACAATACACGTTTTATCACACTGGTTAAATAGAAATCAACATGTCAGATATTTTCAATCAGTATAAACTAAGACTGAGGTATAAAGTAAGTGCTTTATTTATTATAAAATGAGTCAGAACACTTTTGGGCTTCTGTGTGTAGAGTATCAGGTCTGTTTAGTTGTAAGTGAGCAAAGACACAGGAAAGGGGAGGGGTGTGAGCCCCCTGCTGGGCAAAACATTCACATCGCTTCACCACAAAATTGCTCTAGAAATAAATTTAATTACAGCTAGAGATTTTTTGATATGGAAAAAAAACGTAGCTGTGTGGAATAAAGTTCATAAGTTGGGGTTAGCACTTTATGAACTCAAACTAACTCCCAACAAAATGCCTTTCGACTATTTAAACTAATATCTTCTTCTTCTTCTTTCGGCTGCTCCCATTAGGGGTCGCCACAGCGGATCATCTGTCTCCATACCACCCTGTCCTCTACATCTGCCTCTTTTACACCAACTACCTGCATGTCTTCCCTCACCACATCCATAAACCTCCTCCTTGGCCTTCCTCTTTTCCTCCTACCTGGTGGCTCCATCCTCAGCATTCTTCTACCAATATAATTCATGTCCCTCCTCTGCACATGTCCAAACCATCTCAATCTCGCCTCCCTCACCTTGTCACCAAAACATCCTACATGCGCTGTCCCTCTAATAAACTCATTTCTAATCTTATCCATCCTCGTCACTCCCAACGAAAACCTCAACATCTTCAGCTCTGCTACCTCCAGCTCCACCTCCTGTCTTTTACTCAATGCCACTGTCTCTAATCCATACAACATCGCAGGTCTCACCACAGACCTATAAACTTTCCCTTTCATTTTTGCAGATACCCTACTATCACAAATCACTCCTGTCACTCTTCTCCACCCACTCCACCCTGCCTGTACTCTTTTCTTCACTTCTCTAACACACTCACCATTACTTTGCACTGTTGACCCCAGGTACCTGAATTCCTCCACCTTCTCCAGCTCTTCTCCCTGCAACCGCACAACTCCACTGCCCTCCCTCTCATTCACACACATGTATTCTGTCTTACTCCTACTGAGTTTCATTCCCCTTCTCTCCAGCGCATATCTCCACCTCTCCAGGCTCTTCTCAACTTGCTCCCTACTCTCACAACAAATCACAATATCATCCGCAAACATCATAGTCCAGGGAGACTCCTGTCTGACCTCGTCCGTCAACCTGTCCATCACCACTGCAAACAGGAAAGGGCTCAGGGCCGATCCTTGATGCAGTCCAACCTTCACCCTGAACCAGTCTGTCGTTCCTACTGCACACTTCACTGCCGTCACACTGTCCTCATACATGTCCTGCACCACCCTCACATACTTCTCTGACACACCTGACTTCCTCATACAATACCACAACTCCTCTCTTGTCACCCTGTCGTACGCCTTCTCTAAATCCACAAATACACAATGCAATTCCTTCTGTCCTTCTCTATACTTCTCCATCAACATTCTTAAAGCAAATAAGGCATCTGTGGTGCTCTTCCTCGGCATGAAACCATACTGTTGCTCACAGACGGTCACCTCTTCTCTCAGCCTGGCTTCCACTACTCTTTCCCATAACTTCATGGTGTGACTGATCAACTTAATTCCCCTGTAGTTACTGCAAGACTGCACATCTCCTTTATGCTTAAAGATCGGTACCAGCACACTTCTTCTCCATTCCTCAGGCATCTTCTCACCTTCCAAAATCCTGTTAAACAATCTGGTCAAAAACTCCACTGCCATCTCTCCTAAACATCTCCACGCTTCTACCAGTATGCCATCTGGTCCAACCGACTTTCCACTCTTCATCCTCTTAATCGCTGCTCTCACTTCCTCCTTACCAATCCTATCCACTTCCTGCTTCACCAACTCCACATCATCCAACCTTCTCTCTCTCTGATTTTCCTCATTCATCAGCTGCTCAAAATACTCCCTCCACCTTCTCAACACACTCTCCTCACTAGTCAACACATTTCCCTCTCCATCCTTTACTGCTCTAACTTGCAGTACATCCTTCCCAGCTCGGTCCCTCTGCCTGGCCAATCGGTACAAATCCTTTTCTCCTTCCTTAGTGTCCAACCTCTCATACAGCTCCTCATATGCCTTTTCCTTGGCTTTCGCCACATCCCTCTTAACCTGCTGCCGCATCTCCTTGTACTCCTGCCTACTTTTCTCATCACTCTGTCTATCCCACTTCTGTTTTGCCAACCTCTTTCTCATTATGCTCTCCTGCACTTCCTCATTCCACCACCACGTCTCCTTGTCTTGATTTCTATTTCCAGATGTTACACCAAGTACTTTTCTAGCTGCCTCCCTCATCACTCCTGCAGTAGTTGCCCAATCATCCAACACCTCCTTAACACCACTGAGCCTCTGTCTGACCTCTTCCCTGAACCTCACACTACACTCTTCCTCCTTCAGTTTCCACCATCTTATTCTTCCTTCAGTCCTCACTCTCCTCCTCTTCTTCTTCGCCTCCAAAACCATCCTACAGACCACCATCCGATGCTGTCTAGCTACACTGTCCCCTGCCAACACCTTACAGTCTCCAATCTCCTTTAGGTTGCATCTCCTGCATAGCACATAGTCCACCTGTGTGCACCTTCCTCCACTCTTATACGTCACCCTATGATCCTCCTTCTTCTTAAAATAAGTGTTCACCACTGCCATTTCCATCCTTTTAGCAAAATCCACCACCATCTGCCCTTCCACATTCCTCTCCTTAAAACCATACCTACCCATCACCTCCTCATCACCTCTGTTCCCTTCACCTACATGCCCATTAAAGTCTGCCCCAATCACCAATCGTTCTTTCCTAGGTACACCATCTACCACTTCATCTAACTCACTCCAGAATCTTTCCTTCTCCTCCATCTCACAGCCAACTTGTGGAGCATAGGCACTGATGACATTTATCATCATCCCTTCAACTTCCACCTTCACGATCATCACCCTATCAGAAACTCTCTTCACCTCCACTACACTCTTACTGTACTCTTCCTTCAGAATCACCCCTACACCATTTCTCTTTCCATCCACACCATGATAAAACAGTTTAAATCCACCTCCAATGCTCCTGGCCTTACTCCCTTTCCACTTGGTCTCCTGAACACACAGCATATCTACTTTTCTCCTCTCCATCATATCAGCTACCTCTCTCCCTTTACCCGTCATAGTACCAACATTTAAAGTACCAACCCGAACCTCCACTCTCCTACACTGCTCCTTTCCCTGCCGTCTCTGTAGACGTCTTCCTCCTCTCCTTCTCCTCCTTCGGCCAACAGTAGCCCAATTTCCACCGGTACCCTGTCGGCTAACGATACCTGTGGCGGTCGTTGTTAACCCGGGCCTCGACCGATCCGGTATGAAATTCTCATTTGTGATCCGCATATTTGATTTGGCACATGTTTTACGCTGGATGCCCTTCCTAACGCAACCCTCCCCATTTACCCGGGCTTGGGACCGGCACGAAGAGTGCACTGGCTTGTGCATCCATAATGGCTGGGTTGACTATTTAAACTAATATATATATATATATATATTTTTTTTTTTACAAAGCCAAATTTTACAGAATCAGAAATGCCACAAATTTAGCTAAACTAGATATATCTGGTTGTATCCAGGGCTATTTTTGGTCCAGGTCTGCAAATGCTGTAAATCCCCCTTACACATATCTGCTTACACGTGGCCCATTTTGGCGGTTTTGTGTCAATCCAGGGAAGAACAGCGGTGTAGCTTTAGCTGCCTCACAGCTCCAGGGTCCACAGTTTGGTCCAGAGCTTGAGTTACACTGTGCAGTGAAGTCTGTCATGTTTCTGCTGGATTCTCTGGTTTCCTCCTACCTCCCAAACCAGGACAGGTACTTTGGCTCAAAATGGCCATGTCTCTATATCTAGCTAACTGGTTAAGACTCTGAGTTACTAAATAGAAGCTGCCAAGCTGCCACCCTTTGGTCCATGAGAAAGGCCCTTAAACCTCTCTGTCTTTACTTACAAGCTGGTATATATAAAGAGAAATTTACACTGTGCTGTAATGTATATATAACAGGTAAACGCCTATTTCTTTTCCATATGGTGCCTTACAATGGACTGACCATGGTACCTAGGATCTATTCACACCTCATGCCTAGTGTTTCTGAGAGAGGCTTTGGATCTGGGAGGACTCTGTCCCAGATAAAGTAGCTATTGAAGAAGAATGAATACATCAATCCTGCAGCAATCAATCTTATTACTTTCTCCTGGTATGTGCAGCGATGGTCATGACACCTTCTTCCAAGATCTAATTACACAGATAAAAATATATCTTATACATAATACATGATATGTTCCATAGTTAGAAATAGTGATTGGACTTCACTGATTTATGTATGAAATCAAACCAAATAACAAAAATAAAGGTTTCCCAATGTGTCACTGGTGTGATCATGTACCTGTTGTGTACCGAGTGTTTATCTTTTACCTGGAAAGCCACATGTGGTTTATGCAATCATCAAGATTGAAGCATTTATATGACATTGTATTTATAGGTACACTGTATTCACATTTTTGAGTCAAAGATATTTACATTTATGGCATTTGGCAGACGCCTTAGACGACTTACAGCTATCTCAGTTATACAGACGAGCAATTGAGGGTTAATGGCTTTGCGAAAGAACCCAGGAGCTTGGTGATTTAATTCAATAAATTTTTATTAGTAGAGCGTTTTTAATAATGGACATTGTCGCGAAACAGCATTTTTTACAGAGATAAAGATGTCATGAATGTCATTGTCTGGTTCCTCTCAAGGCCATATATATATATATATATATATATATATATATATATATATATATATATATATATATGCCATCTCGGGGAGTTTTTCCTTGCCACAGTTGCCACCGACTCACTCATCAGGGACAAACTTACTTACAGTGCCTTGCGAAAGTATTCGGCCCCCTTGAACTTTGCGACCTTTTGCCACATTTCAGGCTTCAAACATAAAGATATAAAACTGTAATTTTTTGTGAAGAATCAACAACAAGTGGGACACAATCATGAAGTGGAACGAAATTTATTGGGAATCTCAAACTTTTTTAACAAATAAAAAACTGAAAAATTGGGCGTGCAAAATTATTCAGCCCCTTTACTTTCAGTGCAGCAAACTCTCTCCAGAAGTTCAGTGAGGATCTCTGAATGATCCAATGTTGACCTAAATGACTAATGATGATAAATAGAATCCACCTGTGTGTAATCAAGTCTCCGTATAAATGCACCTGCACTGTGATAGTCTCAGAGGTCCGTTTAAAGCGCAGAGAGCATCATGAAGAACAAGGAACACACCAGGCAGGTCCGAGATACTGTTGTGGAGAAGTTTAAAGCCGGATTTGGATACAAAAAGATTTCCCAAGCTTTAAACATCCCAAGGAGCACTGTGCAAGCGATAATATTGAAATGGAAGGAGTATCAGACCACTGCAAATCTACCAAGACCTGGCCGTCCCTCTAAACTTTCAGCTCATACAAGGAGAAGACTGATCAGAGATGCAGCCAAGAGGCCCATGATCACTCTGGATGAACTGCAGAGATCTACAGCTGAGGTGGGAGACTCTGTCCATAGGACAACAATCAGTCGTATACTGCACAAATCTGGCCTTTATGGAAGAGTGGCAAGAAGAAAGCCATTACTTAAAGATATCCATAAAAAGTGTCGTTTAAAGTTTGCCACAAGCCACCTGGGAGACACACCAAACATGTGGAAGAAGGTGCTCTGGTCAGATGAAACCAAAATTGAACTTTTTGGCAACAATGCAAAACGTTATGTTTGGCGTAAAAGCAACACCGCTCATCACCCTGAACACACCATCCCCACTGTCAAACATGGTGGTGGCAGCATCATGGTTTGGGCCTGCTTTTCTTCAGCAGGGACAGGGAAGATGGTTAAAATTGATGGGAAGATGGATGGAGCCAAATACAGGACCATTCTGGAAGAAAACCTGATGGAGTCTGCAAAAGACCTGAGACTGGGACGGAGATTTGTCTTCCAACAAGACAATGATCCAAAACATAAAGCAAAATCTACAATGGAATGGTTCACAAATAAACATATCCAGGTGTTAGAATGGCCAAGTCAAAGTCCAGACCTGAATCCAATCGAGAATCTGTGGAAAGAACTGAAAACTGCTGTTCACAAATGTCTCCATCCAACCTCACTGAGCTCGAGCTGTTTTGCAAGGAGGAATGGGCAAAGATTTCAGTCTCTCGATGTGCAAAACTGATAGAGACATACCCCAAGCGACTTACAGCTGTAATCGCAGCAAAAGGTGGCGCTACAAAGTATTAACTTAAGGGGGCTGAATAATTTTGCACGCCCAATTTTTCAGTTTTTTATTTGTTAAAAAAGTTTGAAATATCCAATAAATTTCGTTCCACTTCATGATTGTGTCCCACTTGTTGTTGATTCTTCACAAAAAATTACAGTTTTATATCTTTATGTTTGAAGCCTGAAATGTGGCAAAAGGTCGCAAAGTTCAAGGGGGCCGAATACTTTCGCAAGGCACTGTATAAAGAACATATTCTCTTTTAATCACCACATTATCTGTGTAAAGCTGCTTTGAGACAATGTTCATTGTTAAAAGCGAAACACAAATAAAAATGAATTGAATGAAGTTGTATAAAAGAATGTATTAGTGCCTATAAGTTTGTTAGTTATAATTGGTAAAAGTTTATCCATAATGAGCGAGCCAGTGGCGACTGTTGCATGAAAAAAAAACTCTCTTGAGAGGAACCAAACTCAAGAGAACCCATCATCCTCCTCAACACCAAATGACAGTTAAATCATTGTTGGGGTGTGCAGTGATTTGAACCAATGACCTTCAGATCAGAAGTCCAACATCTCATCCACTGAACTCTGACTTCCACACAAATATATATATATATAAAAAAAACCACAAATATGAAAATAAGTGTTGGAGTAGCAACCAGGGTGAAAAAGTGCTGAGGAACCTGTATATCTAATGAATTAGTTATTGGTTATTGATTAATCATTTTGTTTCACGTTGCATTCCGAATGCTGTGGAAGATCTAAGAGCCTTGTGTGCTTTGCAGGTGGGAGAAACCTTTGGCCAATACTCCAACTTCCATTCCCTTATCTGAGTAAGGCGGTGGCCTGGAGAAAGCTGAGAGTATCCGAGCACAGTCACGTTGTTCTCAGTGAGAATGGGGTGAAGTCGAACAGGCTGAGCGCTGAAGAGCAGCTTCACTCCCACGAGCCGCATTCCTGCGATAGGCATCGGGAGCAGCCGCGCGCGCGCATACCTGTCATATTCCTCACCAAATGCTGCACTTCCGTGTCATGTTGGTCTGCTGACCGACAAGAATGCGAACGAACTCGGTGAATATCAGCGCTTTCGGTCTTTTCCATGAAGACTAAAAAAGTTCGTTTCGGACCACACTCCAAGTTCACCTGAGCGCAAGATGGATCGTGTTTCCCACCGAGACTCCCAGACCGCCTAAGCTCCCGGAACAGGTGTGACAGCGAATGAAGGTGAGTGATTTTTTGCTCCATTTGTCTGTCGGACCATCTCAGGAGACTGTTTTCTACACTTATCAGAGCACATCAACCTCAATTATTTACAATGTAAACCGTCGATTATTTCCTTCTTTGTGTTGGAGCGACAAAGATCTACAATCGATCCCCGTCTCAGAAGCTACTCCTCCACACACCAAAATGGCACCCTGAAGAACCAGCGCCATCAACTTCACCAGCAACCAAACCTAAAAAAAAACATTGCATGAAAACACATAGGAGTTATGAAAAACAACAACAACAACAACAAAAAAAAAACAATCGCTCTCAGTTTCTCCATAAAGAACTCCTCCGTCTGCTCTACTTTTCAATGAACACCTGGAGTGTTCAAATGAACCCAAGTGGAAACAAATGAGAGTTTACTACAACACTGAAGATGTTCATCAGACACCCCCTTTTACACCTCCTGAACCTTACAGAAATCAAGTAGACCTGATCAGGTGGATCTGCTTTGGAGAGAATTTCCAGGAACTCTTTGTTTACTAATAAAGGAAACAATACAAACCAGTGTCGTATAGAGAACAACACCGGGTTGGTCATCTACATGTGATACTATAATCTCATGCTCTGGAAGATTATCACGAGAAGAGTGAAAATCATTGTGTGTGTGTGTGTGTGTGTGTGTGTGTGTGTGTGTGTGTGTGTGT
>JAAIIK010000451.1:1448414-1499667 GCA_014706435.1 Silurus glanis | reverse complement strand
TTTCTTTCTTTCTTTCTTTCTTTCTTTCTTTCTTTCTTTCTTTCTTTCTTTCTTTCTAAATAACGCTTACAGAACTCAGACGTATGTTTATGCTTATCCTTTTGTTGTACGGTGAAGTCGCTTCCAATACCGCAGTCCAGAAGGAATTGCATGTATGAAATGGTTTCCTTGTTGATTCAAGATCCATGTGTGGGCGTGAGGCAGATGTTTTCTCCTGTTCTCCATTTTACACAGGTTTTTCTGTTAGAGACCAAAACAATATTTGGACACTTTCTTGTGTTGAATAAATCTCCACAAGCACATTCCAAAATCTAATGGAACATCTTCCCAGAGGAATTGAGGGTATTGTAATAGCGAATAAGGATTCAATGTGGAATGGAATGTTCAAAAACCATCAATCTCATGCTCAGGTGTCCAAGAAATGTGTCAATTTAGTGAACATTAAGTATTTTCAGGATTTTTTTCATTTGTAGGATGACATGTATTGCAGTGTTGTATCGTATTTGTGCCACATTTCCCATAGGGTTCCAGTGAGAATTGAATCTCTGAAGTTATTTTTATCAGTTAATGAAGTGATCATTGTGTATATTTCTGCCTGATACATTTTTTTATCCCAATTTCTTTCCACTTTATTCTGTTTTGCAGAACCGTATGGAGGAGAGTCTGACGCTCTTCTACACGACCATCCACTCACCCTGGTTTGCTAATGCCTCCATCATCCTCTTTCTCAATAAAATGGACATCCTGGCTGAGAAGATCAAAATGTCCGACCTGCAGAACTACTTCCCGAGGTTCCAAGGTACAACCAGCTAAAATGACACACACCTTGAGTTCATACTATTTTAGGCTGATAAGGAATGCCGTGGCAAAAGATTGTGTTCACTTGTGCAGTGTGAAAGTGCTGTGAGTCACCTCATATCGCCGTATCTCCAAACCCTCACCTTCCCATTTACTTCCCAGTTACTCATGGCAACCATGAAATGCCCAGTGTCTGTTCAGTGTGTCTTTGAAATGCTATTATTATTATGATGCTTATATATTTCTTGAAATCCCACATATTACATGCATTCAATCTATTAATCCAGTGTAAAGCTTTCACATTTCCATTAACGCACCTCCTACCGGATTTGTTGTTGGCTTTGACCCTGTTTCACTAAACTCCACTTACAGGTAAGAAACGGGACGCCGATGCAGCCAAGGAGTTCATCCGTGAGATGTACAAGCAGCAGGCGCAACACCCTGAGAAGAAGGAAAACAAGACCATTTACCCGCACTTCACCTGTGCCACGGACACCAACAACATCCGCATGGTGTTCAACGATGTGAAAGACACAGTGCTCATTAAGTCTCTGCAGGAATATGGTGTGCTGTGACCAGGCCATGACATGACTGCTCGTTAAGATTGTGGATAAACCCACCTCCCTTCCTTCATCTTCTTCTTCCAGTGTCATTTGTCAGACATTTGTCTAATTGTTTTGGGTGGTAGACATGATAGCTACTTCTCGAGATTTTGCAATAATGGAACAGACCAACATCTTGGCTGAAGAACTCGTAAAGAACTCATAATGGTTTCTCAGTCATGCATCAGTGAGGGATATCATTCCTCTTCATGCTTGGCAAGGGAACGATTCTGCGGTGAAAATGAACGTTTTGCATTGGGATTGGTGCAGTGAAGACGTAGTTCCATGTACTAGACGGAGAGAAATCTGTAAGGACCGTTTTTTTTTTTTGTATATTAACGTCTCTTAAAATGATGCTGCATATTAAATCAACGGAATTTCTGGGGTTTTTTGATTTATTGGTGTTAGTGTTATAACAGGACACATTGTACAACTAGTTGACGCCGTTACAGTCTTCAATTGCTGCAAGGGCTCCATTTCTTCCTCTGGGGCCAAGGTCTTATGTCCTTATCTACAGGGACACTCCTTTGTATCAGTTTCATACTTTTGTTATCATTCTGTCTTTTTTTTTGCTCACTTCACTATACTCTTTTTCCAAGAGTACAGATGCCCTCTGTATAATTTATATTTATCATATGGTCTTAGTATTGTGTTCTGAAAACGTTATAACTGTAGGTGCTTGGAATAATTTGTGGCATGTAGGAAAAGCTGAATTCGTATCAAACGGAGAGAAAATATCTCAAAGAAATGAAGGACAATCTGATGTGTCATCTTCTCACCTTTGAACCTATGAATGATTTATTTGTGACATTGAGAATAAATGTTTTTCTTCATTTTATAATATTAAATCAATACCCTCCATTGAAATGCAGCAGACTATATGGACAGAAGTTTCTAGAAACCTGAGCATTCGATGTGTTTTTTGAACACCCTGTTCCACATTTTGTTAGCATTTACTGTTAATGAGCGACACTCTTCTGGGCAGATGTTCCACTAGATTGTGTGGAGATTCACGAGGGTGTTAGTAAAGTCATGTACTGATGTAGATGAGGAAGCCTGGGGTGCAGTCAGTGCTCACATTCATCCTGTTCAATAGGGTTCAGAGCTCTAGAGCAGCAGATCTTCCACTCCAACCCTTGTGGAGCATATCTTAATGGAGCTGGCTTTGGGCACAGGGTTATTGTCATGCTGGAACAGGTTTTGGTCTCCTCGTACCCAAGTACTGCTTGTGCCTCCACAGACAATGTAGTCTCTCCATTCAGCCAATCATTTAACAATCACCATGACCACATAGATCACACCTTTTCCTTATTCACCAGATGTACACGACTTGTTCCTGTATGATTGTTCTTCCGTTACATGATTCGTACGAACACTGGGGAGAACATACATAAAAAACCCTAAGCTCTGGATGAAGGGCCCATCATGCTGTGTGAAGGCAATGCTACCAACTGCACTACCTTTATTTGTCAATTATAGTACAAATTATAATTCACTTAGATTGTGATTAGATACCAGCACGGTTAATTATTTATCCTGCCCACAAAACTAAACCATCTGTTTGCAATGATGAACAATATTTCATGTTTATTGGTGTGTTTGTTTTCATAGTGTCTGATTTATGAGGGAAAAGGGAAACACATTTAACATGGCAGCGAGCAATAAGCTACATTTGTATAGTCTGTTTCATTAAACATTCAGCAGTGCACTTTATACGACCTGTTCAATATCGCTTCATTCATGTATGCGATAGATGGTTTTTTTTTTTTTTTTTTACCCGGTAGCACCTGTTTTATGTTTCAATATTTCCTTACATTATTACCTTTACATTTTCATATACATTTTTTTTAGTAGTTGCTGCTTTACCTTCATGACAAATTCATGTAAACTAGGTTTGGAATGATAGATATTCCCACCACCCCCATCACCACCACCACCACCACCACCATCACCACCATCACCACCACCACCACCATCGCCACCACCACCACCATCACCACCACCACCACCACCACCATCACCATCACCACCATCAACACCACCACCACCATCACCGCCACCACCACCACCACCACCATCACCATCACCACCATCAACACCACCACCACCACCAACCCCATCACCATCACCACCACCACCACCATCACCACCATCACCACCACCACCATCACCACCACCATTCCACCATAGGGTGGAAGTCAGAGCTCTAGAGCACGTCCTGTAAAGCATATCTTAATATATCTGGCTTTGTGCACAGGGGTTTTGTCATGATGGATTCAGATTTGAGTTTTCTAGTTGATGTGAAGGGAAAAAATTTCATGCTAGCAGATCCAAAGACATCCTATGGCTGGAAAAGTCAGGTGTCTGAATACTTTTGTCCAGACTGCGCAGCATATAATGTGACATGGGAGCAGGATGTAATGTGGCACTGCTCTGTCGATTCAAAGTTACTCATCAGGGTACCACAGTACAAGTACATTGATATATATTTGAGTTTTTTGTATGTTTATTTCACCTCAGTCAAGATCTTTTTGGTCTTTGGTTCTTGGTATTTAATGTATCTGTATTTGTATAGCACGTTTTGTCCCATTCCTCTGATGCACGTGAGACATAGAATCCCAATCCTCTCAGTTCTTCTAGCAAAACTGAAAACCTATGGGAGATATTTTCTACTTATTACGCTTTTCTATTTTCTATTCAAGTGAGGTCTACTGTATCGATGGGTCGTTTTCAAACTTATTACTTGTGGCCCTTGATGGAAATGACGCTTTTTATTGTTTCTTCATCCTGTACAAACCTGTGTTTAAAAATAAAATAAAATGATCTTTTCTTTATCCCATTCTTCCACTCCAAGACTCCACACAAAGTTTCAACATTATTTAGTTTGATGTCATTTTCTTGTTTGTGCCTTCAAGAAAATACTCTCTGTATTTGCACATCCTCACACAGGAGTAAACAGAAATGTCACCGCAAAAAGTTATAATGAAACGGATTATCCAGCTGCTCCTGTGCAAATAATCATTATATGAGCATCGGTGTGTTATTAGAAGCCTGTTTACCCTCGACCGGTGAGTCAGGCAATCCGAGTGCATTCATCAGGTGTATTTTTACAAAATACAACACAATTAAAATTATTAGCTATATGGCAATTTTACACAGTACCTTCTTTTTCAAAAGTAATTGGACAAACCAACTTGATTATATATGGCAGATTTTCTTTCGGCTGCTCCCATTAGGGGTCTCCACAGCGGATCATCCGTCTCCATACCCCCCCTGTCCTCTACATCTTTCTCTTTCAAACCAACTACCTGCATGTCTTCCCTCACCACATGGCCCTCCTCTTTTCCTCCTGCCTGCCACCTCCATCCTCAGCATTCTTCTACCGAATATACACCATGACCAAACCATCTCGATCGCCCCTCTCTCACCTCGTCTCCAAAATGTTACCTGCACGTCCCTCCTGTTCATCATCGTGTACCCCCAAAAAATCTTCAACTCTGCTACCCTTAGCTCCACCTCCTCTCTTTTTCCTCAATGCCACTGTCTCCAAAACATACAGCATCGCAGGTCTCACCACAGTCCTATAAACTTTCACTTTCACTCTTTGCAGATACTCTTTTATCACAAATCAATTGTCTCATTTGATCAAGTGAGCTGTTTAGGCCTTGTGCAAAGGCCCATCAGTGGAAACTTAGTAGAGCTGAGATCATGGTGAAGCCCATTCTGCAGTAAGTGTGTTAGTAAGTCAGGTACTGATGTAGAGACTGATAGGAGATACAGGTTTGAATGGATAACAGTTTCACATACGGCTCTAAAAGTCAGGCGTCCCAATATTTTTGCCCGTCCAGGGTTGCTTAGGTCTTAGTGTAAATGTAAAATACATATAAGTGACTTCTGATATTGTTTCGTACCAGATACTGTACTCATGGCTTCATTTGTATTTCAACAGCAAATGGACACCATGAGTAAAAATAGGGTATTTACTCCTGCTTTCTTTCATAGCAGCACCACCAACGTCATCCTCAATCCCCTCGACCAGAGTAAATACAAGCTGCTAACCAAAGGAACTGAAGGCCTTCTGAGTCATGCTCTAAAAATCCACTCATTCCTTTCAAGTCCACAGCACACAAACCCATCTCATCCCCGTAATCCTGTAAACTACAACAATTTTAGCTACTCAATCTGTCTAGCAAACCTGGCATTCACCCACACACCACATGAGCGAAACCCCTTTCAGTTCTACAGACGAGGGATCTTTCAGATCCAGATCCAAGTCCATTATGTACAGAAATTTTGTTTACAATTATACATGTTGCTCGTGAGTTCTACTTAAATAAACAAATAAAGCTCTATCACAGTACAATACAATCCAGCAGAAATATGAGCACGGTCCTAACCAAATTTAGATCTTAGTCCTAACAGTCACAGCTCATGTCTATATTTGGTTCGAACCAGACCAACATTTCTGTATTGTTTTGCAAAGCCTGTATGCATCAGAGCACTCCAGGCTGCATATTGAGCCTATTAAACTCCCCGGAAATATAATTATAGCACTCGCTGTGGCATTTTTGAAGTGCACTGATTACCTCGGCAGATAAAAAACATTATTACGAACTCTAAAAGATGAATTCCAGTGTCTGCAGATAAACACCAAGGTTCGGTTTGCACCTGCTGCTGCGGCATGAGCTCGCCAAGTTCTTAATTGAAGACACAGTGAGGTGCGTGTGGATGGATGTATGTAGGGCATCTGGAGGGAAGTAACATGCACGAGGAGGAAAAGTTTGACAAAATCCTACACGTTTGGCAAAATCCTACATGAACGAAATATATTTTTCTCTGACATCATGCTGCCAATACACGATCGCCACAGAGAATTGCAGCATTGCTTTTTGTCCTCAAAACTAAAATATTCTGTACAATAGATAAGAAAAGCTGAAAAAAGCTGTTCTTAGGTCATTTTATCTATCCATTTTCAGCAACAGAACAAATCCATAAAAAAAGTTACTTACATTTCCTCTATTTCTGCTCATTATGAAGACCTTTATGAGGTAAAATTGGGAATTTCGAGCATAAAAACACTAAATAATGTATTTCACGGCTGCTATTCAACACTATCGAGGTTTGCCTTGATTTCTCAAAATCATATTTTGGGTTAACTATTTAGGAAACATGTTTTTCTCTCATCCTGCTGAGGCTTTGTGAAACACTTCACACTTTGAAGGACTGTGCTGTGAACAGTGAGATTCCATACAAGAGCTAATCAGCATGAACTATTTAAACAAAAGTATTGGGACAAGTCACTTTTCCAGCCATGTGATTCCTCCCCAAACTGTTACCACAAAGATCTGAGGCACAAAACCTGTACAGGAATTCCGTGGATGCACTAGAACTAGGAGACCCAAAATTCCAACAATTTCCATGTTAAAAAAAAACAGGTCCATGAAAATCTTCTGCTGTAGAGCTTCAACCCTATTGAACACCTTCGGGATGAATTGGACCTGACGTTATAAACACCCTTCTGAATAAATCTCCACAAATCTCCATAAACGCACTCCAACATCTAGTGAAACACCTTCCCAGAAGAGTGAAAGGAAACCTTAATTTCTCAAAAGGTTCAAATATGTTGCTCAGCTGGATTTCAGTCTAATAGACAGTAATCCTATCGCCTGCAGCTGTAAGAGTTTCTCATCTGTAACATAGCAGAGCATTTATGAAGGTTTATACAAGAAGCTGAGCGAGGCTAGCACTATTCCTTTAATATTTGGGCCGTAAAATAATGCAGTGTCTATCACCCCTTTTTTCTTTGTTCTTGTACTTTTTAGTCATGATCTTTTCTTCAAGGTCTCTCCCTCAAACCCTCTTAAACAATCAGAGATGGTGTTGGCTATACGCTTAAAACGATTGGGTTACTTTCAGAGAATGTGGTCAGCAATCCGATCTTTTCCAGTCTGTTACAGCAGAAACTTGACCTCATTCCATACAAGAAGAAATCCCAAATTATTGTTTCGGTGCTTCCAGGACTACAGTAAAAATCACAACTGTTGCTTTTTAAAAGTAAAAAAAAAAAAGGTTTCTTTCCTTTCACTTTATTAGTGGAAGAGAGAGTGAGAGAAAAAGAATGTGAGAGAGAGTGACACAGACTGAGAGATAGAGAGAGAAAGAAATGGAGAGAGAAAGCGATTTCTCAAGAGTATTTGAGAATGAATGAGAGAGAGCGAGAGAGAAAGAGAGAGAGAGAGAGAGAGAGAGAGAGAGAGAGAGAGAGAGAGAGACTTTTTGTTTTTACTTTTAAGTGCCTTTTATTTCAAAACATTCATTTTTAACACAAAAAACCCCAACAGAATGAAATCAAAAACAATAAATAAACCAAGTAAAATGTCAAATTATCATTCATGTGAGTGGATTTAAACAGATATAATTAAGCAAAAACAATAAAAGGCTGAACATGTGGGAGAATAAATAAAAGGCCATAAAAGATCACCAGTAAATAATATTGTATAAATACAGAGAACAGAGTTTTAAAAAAAAACACAACAAAAAATAAAGAATGACAGAGTGAGCAAGAGAGAAAGCATGAGTGAAAGTGAGACTTATTGAGTGGAAATTAGAGATAGAGAGAATGAGACTCGGTGAGAAAGAGAAGAAAAAGAGAGAGAAAGCGTGAGAGAAAGTGAGACTTAAGTGAAAGTGAGAGATAGAAAGAATGAGACTGATTGGGAAAGAGAAAAGATAGATAGAAAAAGAGAGAGAGAGAGAAAGCATGAGTGAAAGTGAGACTTATTGAGTGGAAATGAGAGATAGAGAGAATGAGACTGATTGAAAAATGGAAAAGACAGATAGAAAAAGAGAGAGAGAGAAAGCATGAGTGAAAGTGAGAGTGGAAATGAGAGATAGAGAGAATGAGACTCAGTGAGAAAGAAAAGAATTAGAGAGAGAAAGCATGAGAGAAAGTGAGACTTAAGTGAAAGTGAGAGATAGAGAGAATGAGACTGATTGGGAAAAGGAAAATATAGAGAGAAAAGAGAGATTGAGAGAGAGAGAGAGAGAGAGAGAGAGAGAGAGCGAGAGAGAGAGAGAGACAGACAGCTCTAGTGATTCTGCCTCATTAACTGTCACTTCCTGTTAATGCATTTGATTTCTGTCCCACTGGACTTCCCACCGGTTGGTGTGTTTTTTTTCGTGGCTGCCAGTCTCTGCCCCACATGCTATTGGCCTTGAAATATTACTTCTGATAGCAGGTCAAAGATGAACAGATGCCCGGAAACAACACAAAACTGCACAGGCATGTGTTTAATAGTAAATATTTGATTATGATAATCATTTTTTTACATTTAAATCGCATGGAAAAAACATACAGAATTACACTGACACATTTATTCCAGACGGTGTGTCTGACATTTAGAAAGGTGGATTCGTCTGGGCTTTCTTCATCCATCTTAATGATGGTTGCAGACCTTTGTTAGTGCATGTGAAATGATGGAGCGATCCAAGCTCAGCATTTTTCATTCAGAACGCTCACTGGTACATTCTTCCAACTTTATCGATGTTTCCCAGGCTGGTGGTTTCTCCAGCATCCTCCCACGCTGGCAGACGTACAAAGAACCTGACAAGTTATCCTCTGCCGAGAGCAGGCTGCTTTAGGTTTCTTAAACACATGTAGTTTTGGAGTCTGGATGCTGAGGAGATAGCAGCATATGCTTTGAGGGTCCACCTTGGCCTGCCGCTGGCGCATACTGCACTTCCTGATAAGAGACTGCCAATGCAAGTAATTCATTTTCATTACTGTCTCGTGTCTTGTGAAAGCTTCTGTGAGTCCTGTGATGTGATGCATTCGCAAAACGTTACTATTTTTTGGTCATATATTTGGAAAACCTGAGACACTTTGTGAGACACTGGCTCGCTGTCAAAATGTGAAAGGAGATTTAGTTTAAAATGGTCATTTAATATGAGAAAACTGAACACTGATGTCAAAGTATATAACTTATATATATATATATATATATATGCAATAAAGGAAGACGACAAAACGAAAGACAAGGAGCACTGTGGGGGGAAAAGCAAAAGTATTGGGACACCTGACTTTTCCATCTATATGTTGTTCCTTCCAAATCTGTTGAACAGAATTCTATAGGACGTCTTTGTCTAGTTTTTTAAAACTGGGAGACCCAAACCTGTTCCAGCATGCCGATGTCCCTGTACACAAAGTCAGCTCCATGAGCATATGGTTTACATGGCTTGGAGTAAAAGATCTCCTGTTATAGAGCTCTGACCTCAACCCTACCAAACACTTTTGGGATGAACGTGAACGCTGACTGCACCCTAGGCCTCCTCACCTCACCAACATCAGTACTTGACTTCACTAATGTCCGTGAGGCTGAATGAATCTCCACAAATCTCCACAAGCACACTCCAGAATCTAGTGGAACATCTTTCTGGGAGAGTGGAAGGTATTATAACAGCAAATGGGAAATAAATGTGGAATGGGACACTCAAAAAGCAGTCAAAAGAGGAGCGTGTTTGTGTAGATTTTGTAGAGATTCATTAGTAAAGTCAGGTACTGATGTGGGTGTACAATGTACACCAGATCTTCATCGAGCTGGGTTTGTGCACAGGGGCATTGTCGTGCTGGAACAGGTTTGGGTCTCCTAGTTCAAGTGAATTTGGTGGTTGAATTGAATTTATTCACCGGTCGACTAAAAGCTTTTTTCAAGGTTTTTTTTTTCCCAGACCTTTTGCATTCTGAGATATGTATCTGCTTGCCACAATTGTTCAGAGTGGTTATCTGATTAACTCGAATCTACTGGTTAGCTTGAAGCAGTCTTTGTTGACCTGTCACATCAACAAGGCATTAATATGCTGCTCATTAGACGTTTACTCCACCGGTCTGGATAAACTGTTATGTGAGTTAAAGAAAATCTGAACCTCATCCTGTACTAACATTCATGCCACAGTCTGAGAGCACAATTTCTTTGCTGCTCGATGTGAACATTCCCCGAAGCTTTCCCTGTATCTGTGTTATTTATGTATCTGCATTGCACTGCTCCTACACAATTGGCTGATTAGATAATATCATGAATGAGTAGGTTCATAGGTGTTTTCCAAACAACGTGCTCAGCAAACGTATATACGGACGAAACAAAGCTTTCAAAAGCACGTCTGCTGTCATCATGGCTACCGTCTGTTTCTGTGCTTTTCTCTTGTTAGCAATAATAACTCAAGATAACAAAAACCTGTGGTTAAAAAAATTACCATTTGGAAACACCTGTTGTAATTTCGGTTGTGGAACTGAAGAGGTGCTTGAAGACCATGTCACCGTGACCCGACATTTCCTAGCGGATTCAGTAAAAAGAACAGACAGTGAGCCTGAAAGAACATTTTCTCGCCAGCGTTTAGGGTTGACAGTGTTTGCTGGTGTATTATGAGCTCCATTCGTTAGGATGGTGTACATTCAATTCAATTGCATGGGCTATGAATATATCATTTGCATCTACAATACACTGTGAAACGTGTGAAAACTGCTGCACTTTATAGTTTTTGAGACACATGCATATTTCTTTTGTTTTTATACAACAGTAAAAATGCATTTCTGTTGTTATGTGTTTGTGTGCTCACTGCTTTGGCAATACGAATGTCTATATTTGTCATGCCAATAATGCAACCTTTGAATCTTGAATCTTGAAAAAACAAACAAGAAGACACCAGAATTCAACAGTGAATGAGTGAAAGAAAGTTCTGTAGAGTCGATATGTGACATTTTTGTCTCTTCCAGAAGAACTTGTGTAAGATGAT
Organism: Silurus glanis; assembly: GCA_014706435.1. NCBI lineage: Eukaryota > Metazoa > Chordata > Actinopteri > Siluriformes > Siluridae > Silurus > Silurus glanis. The sequence continues at coordinate 1,488,478 of JAAIIK010000451.1, read as the reverse complement.
GAACAGGAGAGAAGATGTGATCAGACTCCCCCACACTCACACGTGGAGGTGGAAGTTTAATGGTCTGGGGTTGTTTTGAAGCAGGGAAGGTTCCGGAATGTGAAAGGAATCCTGAACCAACACGGCTCCCATTCCGTACTTCAACACCATGCAGTTCCGTCTGGACTGCGTCTCGTTGGAACCGTCTTCGACATACAACAAGGCGATGAGTACGTTTGAATCTTACGTCAAACCTCTGCTAGTTGTCTGGAGTGTTAACTATCATCCAAACTCCTGACACGTGCTGGATATGAAGTAATAATGTGATCAGACAGTAGCCTATATTATAGAGTAGCCTTTTCCCATATGTTTCTGCTATATAGATAGCTAGTTAAATTGGTATAGCTTTGTTAAACTGTGAATCTGCTTTCAATCTAAATCTCAAAATGAGCAGTAGTGTTTATATATCAGGTGGGACGGAGGTGTCACACTGCCCTCTTATGGCTCCAGAGTCCATGGTTTGATCCTATGACTTTTTTTTGTGTCTGTAGGCTTTGTGTGAACTGGTTTGTGAATGTGTGTGTTTGGGAGCTAGATTGGTAATCCACAATAGGGCGTGGGAGGGGTATTCTCACCTCTTACCCAATGCACCCTGAGTGAACTCGACAACCTTTGAAAGTTTGAAATAATGTTGAAAGACGTAGGACTCATTTGTGTTCACAGATAAGCAGCCGTTATGGTTGCTGTTGTTTTTTTTTTGTTGTTGGAGATGAGATTAATGATGTGTCCTGCATTGGTGAATGTGCAAATCTAATCAACCATATGGTCGCAAACTGAAATGGAGTGACACCAACGCAACTGAACAACATGAAACAATCAAATGGCTCACCCTCGTTTCACTCTGTTTCTCTCCAGATGAAGGAGAGCGCTTTTGGTTTTATGTTTAGGTTAATATCACAGAAACAGACTGCTTCCCTGAAGGCAGTGGTGCTACAGATAAAATCTCTCTCTGTGCCTGGTCTTGTCTCGCTGTTGCAAACTCAGGTCTGTTATCAACAGCCATCACCAGGCACTCAGTGTATAAACTTTAGCAGGCTTCAGATGAAGCAAATAAGTTTCCACGGTATAAAAAACACACTGATGGTGCACCACTGTTACTCTGCAAGCACCAGGACTTATCTAAAAAAGAGCAGTGGGTGAAATTGGAGCTTCAGCGCTCACATTAACAGCACTGGTACCATTTTTAATAACCTGAACCCATGTACGAAAGACACGCCTCTCCTTGGCTAACCATCTTGTACACCTTGTAACCATCTTTGCTACCAAAATTAACTATAAGATCTACACTAGATGGAAGAAAGTATTAGGACACCTTACATTTCCAGCCATATGTGGTTCTTCCACAAATTGCTACCACGAAGTTGGAGGCACACAATTGTATAGGACGTCTTTGAGCGAAATTTTCTCTTCACTTACACTGGGAGACCCAAAACTGTTCCAGCATGGCAATTCCCCTGTGCACAAAGCCAGCTCCATGAAGATATGCTTTACATGGGTTGGAGTGGAAGATCTCCTGCTCTAGAGCTCTGACCTCAACTTTATTGCACATAGATGCCAGGCCTCCTTACCTGACCTACATCAGATTCAGATTACAAATGCTCTTGTAGCTGAATTAATCTCCACTAATTTCCTAAATCTATTGGAACATCTTCCAAGAAGGGTGGATTATATTATAAAAGCAAATAGAGATTCAATGTGGAATGGGATGCTTAAAAAGCACATATGGTCAGGTGTCTATAAACTTTTGCATATATACACCGATCAGGCATAACATTATGATATTATAACATTATGAGGAAACGTTATCAGGAAAAATGGGCGAACGTAAGGATTTGAGCGAGTTTGACAAATCGTGACGTCTAGACGTCTGGGTCAGAGCGTCTCCAAAACTGCAGCTCTAATGGGATGTTTCTGGTCTGCAGTGGTCAGTATCTATCAAAAGTGCTCCAAGGAAGGAACTGTGGTGAACCGGCGACAGGGTCGTGGGCGTCCGAGGATCATCGATGCACATGAGGATCGAAGGCTGGTCCGTGTGGTTCCGATCCAACAGACGAGCTCCTGTAGCTCAAACTACTGAAGAAGTTCATGTTGTTGATGCTCGATGGGTCACGACTGTTTTAGCAGCAACAAACCAACCAACACAACAGTAGGCAGGTGGTTATAATGTCATGGCTGATCGGTGTATATAGTGTAGCTAAGAAGCATTGCGAACTGGAGCAGTAAGAATGATGTACAGTTCATTCATATATAATTAGATAACAACAGCATAAAACTTTAAAAAAAGATCTGATAGGACGTTTACTAGGTATTGCTTTTCCTTGTAGATAAATTCAGCATCAGAGAGCTAGTGAGAGGAAGAAATTGAGCAGAGGCACTGTGGGAGAGCTGCTGCTTAATAGTCTGTCTGCCTGGCAATAATTCACATGCTGAGGCTCGACAGGGCGCTGCACTCTGCAATTCATCTTCATTTTAATTGAAAACATTTTGTGTTTGGTGTTTCACCGCATTAAAAAAGCACAACCCCTGGGGAGTTTGGTCAAATCTAATTGATGGATCCAGAACCAGGTCTGAAAGTAACAGAGCGAGCCAGAGAACACTATAAATTTACTATAAACAGACTATAAACAACGTAGCAGTGTCTCGAAACAAAATCAACGTTGTATTCCGAAGAAGATCATCGTCATGTGTCAGCAGTGATCAACCGGATCAAAACATGTAAAAACCAGATCTCTACTTATTGCTCGCAGAGCTGAATAATGATATGATATATCATTTTCAGTGGAGATAGTGTAGAACGCTTTTTTCCTTCTTGAGGAGTTTGCGTTTGGACTTTTTGTCCAGCCTGAAGTACACAAAAACGCTCGTGTTTTCAGTGCCGAAGCTGCTCGAACATCTGCTCAAAGTTTATTATTATTATTTTTTGTTTGTTTGTTTGTTTTGACGCTGAGATTTTCATTGGGAGTGATGAGTATGGACATGATTAGAAATGAGTTTATTAGAGGGACAGCACATGTAGGAAGTTTTGAGGACAAAGTGTGATGGTTGACATGATTGAGATGGTTTGGACATGTGCAGAGGAGGGACATGGGGTATATCGGTAGGAGAATGCTGAGGATGGAGCCACCAGGAAGGAGGAAAAAAGGAAGACCAAGGAGGAGGTTAATGGATGTGGTGAGGGAGAACATGCACTAAGTATGAAAGAGGCAGAGGTTTGAAAGAGGCAGATGTTGAGGACAGAGTAGTATGGAAACGAATGATCCGCTATGGCGACCCCTACTGGGAGCAACCAAAAGAAGAAGTTTTTTTTTTTTGTAAGTTTCACAGTGTCTGTGAAAAGTGTGGAAACCCTAAGTGTTTCATGGTTTTTGAGAGACACGTTCATGTTCATTTTGTTTCTATGCAACAAACTCAGTAAAGTAACAGTATGAAGATTTCCTTTGAACAAACACATCTATAAATGTCCAGATGTTCCACTTTTCATTAACATCACACTCTCTGAATCCAGACACCTCGTTTCTGTAAACATGTAGCTGAAATACTTTGCTGTGTCTCTTGTAAAACTCGTTAAAGATGTTCTTCACTAGTTGGAGATTTCTTGTGATCCAGTTCATCCCAGAGCAGTTCAGTAGGATTTAGGTGCGGTGACTGGGCAGGTCGTTCCATGATAGATGACCATGATGATCACTCCAGACGACTGTTCGCTCTATATATAAAACGTTTTGTACACTTCGGCTCATCGTCTTGTTTTATGGTGAAGTCGGTTCCAATGAGACGCAGTCCAGACGGAACTGCATGGTGTTGAAGTACGCCCATGTTGGTTCAGGATTCCTACATTTGCATTTATAGCATTTGGTAGATGCCTTTATCCAGAGCGACAATTATTTAAACAGGTGAAGATTAAGTGCCTTGCTCAAGGGCCCAGCAGTGGCAGCTTGGTGGTGCTGAACTCACACCCTTCTGTCAGTATCACTTCACCATTTAACCTACATGTATATAATGAGTGAGCATGTTCTCCATATATAAACAGAAATGTGTGATGTGGAATGTGACTCAGCTTCACAGATTTCATCCATAGCTTACTGTTATTGCTTAAGGTGACAGTTTAATGGAAATAAACACAGTTAAAAAATTTTTTTTTGCATATTAACAAAAGGAAAAAGTGAAGAAAAAGTCAATTTCTATGAAACATAATCAGAGCTGAGCAGTTTCTCACCACCCTTTTTTTATGCTCTTCAGTGATGCAGTGATAGAAAGCCAGGGTGGTTCTACATGTAGACAAGACCGAGCGTTCCTATCAACCAACCGAGCATTTAGAAATCCTTTATTATCCACAAAATCTAGGTGTGTATTTTTTATAAAAAAAAAAAAATTCATTTCCAGTATTTTTCTACATCATGTCAGACGAAGCCACATTTGTAATAATGGCAAAAGAAACGATTCATATTCCCAAGAATATGACACATCCCTACATCTTATTAGATCCCCACTGGCTTAAACGCACAATTTCACATCGCATTGTTTTCTGGTCTAGCTCAGCGATGCTAAAAGTGGTGCTCTTTGAGGAGGGTATAATACAGGAGCAGATGTGTGGGCTGTGCTTCAGTAGTCAGACAGATTAGGCTCTCATATTTTCATATTGTATATTAATGAGTGGCTGATTTGAAGGCGTGAATGAGTCTGACCTTTAATGCTGTACTAAAGCGGTGGATCACACGTTCCGAGCGCATGCACATCAATTTAAAGAGCATACACACACACACACACACACACACGCACACACAAACAAAATTCACTTTAAAACAATAGTACCGAAAAGAAGACAACTAAATACCCACACATACAGACCTGCAGCTAGGAACGAGCTCCTCGGTACTTCAGAGGATCTGCAAGGTGAACCGAGACTACTTTAATATATTTTGTAAACCCAAGGTTTCTCCTGCCATCAGTGGAGCCGGGTTTGATATAAAAAAAAATGCTTATGCTTTTCCTAAGGGACATTGGACAGCACTTACAGTGGTATTCTGCAATAATTGGACATTTTATAGGCAGAGAAGGAAGACAGCTCTCTCAGCCTAAGGGAACTGACAGACAGCATGTGACTTCGAGTGTCTGCAATGTGTTTAGAGCTTTTACTGAAAATGGGCTGCTGTTTCGTTTAACATGAGAAATTCGGTTTCATTGGTGTAGGTCGATAACAAGGCATAGGAGTCAAGGCTGCTGTGCATATGTTCTGCAGTGATGATCATTAGAAAAAAAACATCAGCAGTGCATTAAGTGAAACCTGACCTAAAGTAAGGGATAATGAAGGTAGCTTTGTTTCATAAGTGCTAGTAGAGTGAAACAGCTAGTAATAAGATTGGTATGTGCTTTTCAAACATCCCATTCCACATTTAGACCACACTTGCTCTATTATAACCTCCACTCTTCTGGGAAGATGTTCCTCTAGATTTTGTGAAGATTTGTAGAGATTCATTCAGCCACAAGGGTGATAGTAAAGTCAGGTACTGGTGTAAGTGAGGTGAGGAGGCCTGGGGTGCAGAAAGCATTCGCATTTATCATGTTCGAAGCGGTTGATTGATGAGGTCAGAGCTCTGTAGCAGGAGATCCTCCACTCCAACCCATGAAAGCACTGAAACCCATGAAAGCCACGGAGCTGGCTTTGTGCAAATGGACATTGCTATGCCGGAACAGGTTTGGGCCTCCTAGTTTAAGTGAAGGGATTACATCCAAAGACAATTGTGTGCCTCCAATATGGTAATAACAGTTTGGGGAAAAAGCACATAAAGAAAAAGTCGGCTGTCCCAAATACTTTTGCCCACACAGTGCGTGATATATATTGGGGTGTAACGGTACACGTATTCATACCGAAACTTTTCAGCACAGGGCTTTCGGTCGGTACACATGTGTACCGAATGCAATCCCCTTACATGGTGCCAAACATAGTTAAAATCTGAGTTTCCCTCAGGAACATATAAAGTAGCACACACTGCAGCAGGGATTTTGGACCACTACTCCATACAGGTCTTCTCCAGATCTTTCAGGTTTTGGGGCTGTCGCTGGGCAACACGGAGTTTCAGTTTACTCCATAGATTTTCTATTGGGTTCAGATCTGGAGACTGACTAGGCCACTCCAGGACCTTAAAATGCTTCTTACGGAGCCACTCCTTAGTTGCCCTGGTTGTGTGTTTGGGGTCATGGTCATGCTTGAAGACCCAGCAAAGACCCATCTTCACCACATTTTACACCACACACTGCATCCGCAAAGTACACAGCATTGTGGACGAACCCACACACCCGTCACACACACTTTTTACTCTCCTGCCATCAGGAAAACGGTTCCGAAGCATTCGGGCCGCCACAACAAGACTGTGCAACAGTTTCTTTCCTCAAGCCATCAGGCTTCTCAACACACAGAACTGAAACGGAACACACACACACACACATACACACTCACTTAAATGTGTGTTACCGAACTGTACAACCTGGACTTAACACTTAACACACACTCATCACTCATCTCAATCCATTCCACCACCATTTATTTATTTATTATTTATTATACTCGACCGTACTACACCCTTTAACTGCTGTTTTTTGCACATTTATCACTGTATTATACTGTTTACATGCTGTTTTTTGCACCTCTTGACTGCTGTTGTTTTTTGCACTACATTGTTCTGTTTATATTCTCTCAGTACTGTATAGTCAAAGTATACAGTAGGTTTACTGGTCAGCGCTATATTGGGTTTTGTGTCTTGTCTCGTCTCGTCTTGTGTTGTCTGTCTGCACTGTCTGTCTGTACTGTTTTTTGTCTGCACTGTTTGCACTAGGTTGCACTCGATGCACTTTATGTAGTTTTGTGTTGTGTTGTAGCTCTATGTTGTTGTTTAGTGTAGCACCAGGGTTCTGGAGGAACGTTGTCTCGTTTTTACTGTGTACTCTGTACCACTGTGTCTAGTAGAAATGACAATAAAAGCCTCTTGACTTGACTTGATCTTCAATGCTTTAACTGAGGAAAGGAGGTTGTTGCCCAAAATCTCACGATACATGGCCCCATCCATCCTCTCCCACGGTGCAGTCGTCCTGTCCCCTTTGCAGGTCTAGAATTTTGTCCCTAGTGTCCTTAGACAGCTCTTTGGTGTTGCCCATAGTGGATAGGTTTGAGTCTGATTGATTGAGTGTGTGGACAGGTGTCTTTTTTACAGGTAACGAGTTTAAACAGGTGCAATTAATGCAGGTAATGAGTGGAGGATATGAGGCTTCTTAAAAACAAAACGACAGAATTCTTGCTGGTTGGTAGGTGATCAAATTCTTGTTTCATGCAAAAAAAATGGAAATTAATGATTTAAAAACCATACAATGTGATTTTCTGGATTTTTTAGATTCTGTCTCTAACAGTTGAGTTGTACCTATGATGAAAATGACAGATCTCTCCGTTCCTTTTAAGTGGGAAAACTTGAAAAATCGGCAGTGTATCAAATACTCATTTGACCCACTGTGTATATATATATACTCATACAACTTGGGTGACCTGCTATAGATAAAGATGAATGTAAATTCCGACTGCACTCCAGACCTCCTCTTCTCACCTACATGAGTACTTGACTTTACTAACACTCGTGTGGCTGAATTAGTGTCCACAAAATCTAGTTGAACATTTTCCCAGAAGAGTGGAGATTATGGGACTAAATGTGAAATGGGATGTTCATAAAGCACATACTAATCTTATTGCCATCATATAGCTGATCTTTTCTCATTAGTTATCTTTGTTTTTTGCACCGAGACATAGGTGAGCCACAACAGTGAGTTAATGAGCGTACAAGCGCAGACACACACACGCACACACACACACACACACACACACACACACACACACACACATTCTCATCACCTCCGATCTAATTATCCATTTGCGAGGTGAACTGCAGTGACCAGGCTAACCTTCTCAGGCATGGAAATGTAAATGCTGCACGTTTATTTGTTCATGATCAGACTTAGATGAAGGGGAAAATGTTATCAATTACAGTGGGAAACGTCTTAAGGATGAACATTACCTCGTTTTAATAGTAGTTTAACAGTGAAACAATGGAAAGCAGGTAAAAAAATAAAATAAAAAACAAGGGTTTACAACAGCAATAATTTTACATAAATAAAATAGGTATATTTATTCATTCATATTTACATAATAATCGATCGATTTATCTATCTATCTATCTATCTATCTATCTATCTATCTATCTATCTATCTCTCTCTCTCTCTCTCTCTTTCTTTCAGGGTGCTATTGATTGCACTGAAGCACACAGATCCGTCTGCAACTTTGATATCCTTCGCTGGTAAATATTTTGAGCTGAAATCCAGCTAATGAAGTACAATTAATAGAAACGAAAGGAATTCTCTAGTCAGTCATGGACATTCTCTTGTATGCTTCCAAACTAAGTACGCAGTAATGTGAATTTAAGTAACATTTGAATATGGAAGTCTGCATTACCTTTATATCCAGTACCTCCACTATCTAAAGCCCACAGCTCCAAATTCAGTTCTGAACAGAGATACTATTCTTCATCACAGGGAGAGTTATGGAGCCCCTGCAGCTGCTTTCTCCCTGAATGCTCATTAGACAGATGCTTGGTGGTGTAAGCCAGACCCTTTGTAACATTATTAGATAGATCTTTCGACCTGCGCTGACCCATGTTCTGCACAAACAAGCCAACCAGCAACAGCATGGACCTGGAGCTCCACAAGCTGGATCCCATTTCTCCTTGATAGCATGAAGTTGTTTCACTTAAGTCACATTCTGCCAGCGGCTGAGAGGAAAGAAATATGTCATACTTCAGTAACAATAGACAGCGACTGAACTTTCTCATGTGACAGCAGCAAAGTGGAATTCCACTCAGCTATCAAGTGCTAGATGAGGAAATGAGAGAGGAAAGAAATTAAAGTCAGTCCCTGAGGAGTACGGATGACTGGCAGAAAGGCAGAAAAGAATTATGAGAGGTTATGGGGGAGAATAAATTGGTCACGTTTTCATGTGTGGAACGAAAAGACTATAATACAACTACAAAGTATGACCAAAAGTATTAGGACACCTTACTATTCCAGCCATATGTTTTCTTCCACAAGATGTTATCACAAAGTTGGAGGCACACAATGCTTATGCTTATAAGCATGAGCCCCTGCGTTGATGGTCATTGGGGTGGTGTAGCAACCATTTACAATGCTCATCTTAATGTTAGTCAGAGACTAGGATTCAGGTTTAAATCACTTAAAGTGCTCGTTCCTAATGTTGTATTTTCAGACATACATAAAAACCCCTACTATCTCTTACTCAGTCCACCGTGTACAGACCCCCAGGGCCCTACGTTGATTTTCTTCAAGAGTTTGCTTGTTTTCTTTCAGACCTCTTGATTAATTTTGATAAAGTGCTGCTTGTAGGAGACTTTAATATTCATGTGGATGATGCAAATGATGCCCTAAGAATATAATTTGTGGACTTAATAAACTCTTTTAGGATTAAACAAAACATCACCAGACCAACTCAACGTTTTAATCACTCACTAGACTTAATAATATCCCACGGAGCAGACGTCACCGAAATAGATATTTTACCTCAGAGTGATGACATCACAGACCATTACCTCATACTGTACACACTACTGGAAGAGCAGATTAGCTCGTTATCGACTTGGTAGGACTATTGTTCTGACCACTAAGGACAGATTCGCAAATAACCTGCCCGATTGATCTCAATTTCTCACTAAACCCCTAAATGCCAATGATCTTGACGAAATAGCTAACAACACAGACACTATCCTCACTAGCACAATAGACGCCGCTGCCCCCATCCGATTAAAAAAGAACAAATCAGATATCTGAAAAAATATTCCATCACAGTTTAGTAGTGAGAACTTTATGAATTACTTCAATTCAATTCAATTCATTTTTATTTGTATAGCGCTTTTAACAAATTCACTAAAAAAAATTTAAGTATCAGAAACACAATTGTGGAAGTCCAACCTCTGAGATCATCTCCTGATCCAGTCTCACCTAAAACTCCACAATTACAGCTACACTGCTTTACAAGTACAGGACAGAAAGAGCTGTATGATCTTATCACCAAATCCAAATCAACATGTCTGTTAGATCCCATTCCAACTAAACTACTGAAAGCCGTGTTACATACAGCTGGTGAGCCTCTTCTCAATATTATTAACTCCTCACTATCTGTAGGTCACGTCCCTAAACCCCTAAAGTTAGCAGTTATTAAGCCCCTCATTACAGTTTTTCTCAGTCGCTTTGGAGCGTTTCTCAGATCAGAAATGAAATTCTCAAAACTACTTTTTCAAACTCCACATCATTTAGTCATTTGTGCTCAACATAAGAACATTTCTCGTTGCTTTAATCAAATTGCGAATGCTTTTGTACATAATTTAATCGATAGTGTACAAGTGTCTGCTTTTTCCTTCATTATCAGTTGTTTATGTTCATGTTAATCAAAATATATTATACTGGTTTCACCTAAATGGTTTTAACCCCCAAAACATTTAGGCATCAGTTCATTGTATAAGTCATTAAGTGCAAAATGGTTAAACCAGTTGTCAGAATTTGTCAAGCTCTTCTTCTTCACAGTTCTATTAAACTTTTTTGGTAAATGTGTCTTGAATTGATGAATTGTGCAGATGAACCTTGAATGTCATTAATGAAGGGGTGTGTTCCCTTTCAGATCAACCAATAATCAACTAGTTCTCTAAAATAGGTCAAGGCTGAATCTCGTGAACCTTTACTGTAGTTGGCGAGTGAATATAAAAAAAGAAAAACACAGATTTACAATTGTTGAAAATGGATAAACAACTAGGAAACGAACATGGTCGAGAGCCAAAAATAAAGATGCATGCTGGAAGGATAAGGAGGCAAAATAGAGGAAGAGGAAGAAGAGGCCAGAGACATCGACACATTTCAGATGAAATTAGAGCCACTATTGAGGATCATGTTGTCAATCATGGCCTCACAATGGTATTGCAAGGGATGATATCTGTTGTGATGTGGATGAAAATCTGAGGCCCGACAGACTGGGACGTCAGGGGGTAGAGACAGATTACACTGTATAGTTCTGCCTAAGAAGTGTTTCCTATGTTTACCTTTTGGAATTTTAATTTGTGTCTTTTTATTTTCTATCACAATGACATTATATTGTAATTTTTTGTCAGTCCACTAAATAAGTGAATAAAAATAAAAATAAATGAAAAAATGTGAATCCAGTCCAGTCTCTTACAATCAATATCCCACATACAGTAATGTGTAAATTTGTGCTGTTGAAATTCATAGTTGACAATTCAGCCTCGTGCATTTTCAATACTTGTAATCCAAAACATAGTTTACATCTGGAAATACTAAAATAAAGCATTGTCATATTGAAAAAATGACTAAACATTTTGACTACCGTATTTTCCGGACTATAAGCCGCTACTTTTTTCCCCACGCTTTGAACCCCGTGGCTTAAACAACGAAGCGGCTTATTTATGGATTTTTCCTGGGTTTTTCCCGGTTTCACAAACTTCAAGCAAAAAAACTGAGCCCCATAACATTAGACCAATGAAATTGCAGAACAGGTTCAGGTGAACCAATGAAATACTTTATATTAAATCGCGCTCGCTCCCACTGAATCGGACCGCACCACATCATAAATATGGATGAGGTTCCTCTGACGTTTGACCTGCCTCTCACTCGGACTGTCTACAGGAAATGCGAATCATTCGTCACGCTGAAAACAACCGGGCATGAAAAAACACACTTCACCTGTGTTCTGAGCTGCACGGCATCGGGAGAAAAGCTTCACCGATGGTGATTTTTAAACGCACGACGATGCCAAAAGAAAAACGAGAGAGAAATTGTTGTGAAAGGAAGGAGGAAGACAGTGAACAATGACTTTCTTGGTAGGCTACTGTTAAGATACAAGCCGTTGTAACGCGTTGAGTCTGGGTCATGGGAGAGCTCGCTAACTCCAGTTGCAACAGAAATCATATAAGCACAGACAAGTTTCCAAAACTCGTGCTTTTTTATTTTTCTTGGCAACAGCGTTACGGGTTAGTCAAAGAAACTTAGAAATGAGCATCAGAAAATAATAAGGACATATTCCTCGGTCTTGCACACATGCAGTAATAGTGGAAAAATGCGGCGGCAGGCTATTCCCAAAATGCCGCTCTGCTCTTAAAGGAGCCACAACATATTTCACCCGTTACACCATGTAACAGTCACTGTCTTTCGTTAAAGCCTGTGTAAAGTTCATTAGTTTCAGTGTAGACAGTGTAGGCTTATAGACAGGTGCGGCTTATTTATGTTCAAAATAAAAATCTTTGTCAAATTCAGTGGGTGCGGCTTATATAGTCCGGAAATTACGGTAGTCTTGTTCGTAGACAATGATAAAAGGACTTGTTATTTTGATGGTAATGATATGTTCATTGATACAAATACTTACTTTTGAGAGAAGTACTAAGGATTTTGAGCAAAAAACAGGCTTTTGCAAGAAATCCAATGTATTGTGCTGTTTGTACACATTGTTTTGAGAATGCACTTACTGATTTGCAAATCTTAAGGATGATTCGAGAAATGCTCCAAAGCAACTGAGAAAAACTGTAAGAAACCTAATTTGGATCCAAACACTATCAAATTACAGACCCATTTCAAATCTCCCATTTATGTCTAAGATTTTAGAAAAGATTGTCGCTGCCCAGTTCTGTTCCTTCTTACAAGAGAACAATATCTTTGAAGTGTTTCAGTCAGGTTTCAGGCTCCATCATAGCACTGAAACTGCTCTAGTTAAAATCACTATTGACCTGTTTTTAGCTTCAGATCAAGACTACATCTCTCTGTTACTTTTACTAGATCTTAGCGCTGCATTCGACACTATAGATCAGTGGTCCCCAACCCCCGGGCCGCAGACCGGCAATGGTCAATGGGGCAATTGGTACCGGACTGCACAAAAAGAATACATAACATTATTTCCGTTTTATTTATTATCTGATTCTGAACGATGTTTTATTTTGGAAAATGACCGGATTCTCTTCTCCACATCTGTCTATGACTCACTCTTGGATGCATGTCAAGATGCCTCGGTCACATGTCTTACCTCCATCCACTACCTTCTTAAAGGGGCTCCGGCAGCTAACAAATAATACATTACCGCTAAATTCAAACTAACAAGTGAGCAAAATAAACAAAAAAACAACACAGTGGATTCATGTTTATTATTATATTTATAAAATACCAGATTTTATGCTGGTCGTATTATTTTATTTTGTTGTATTTATCCGCCACATCTTAAAGGCCAGTCCGTGAAAAATATTGTCCGACATTAAACCGGTCCGTAAAAATATTGTTTGACATTAATCCGGTCCGTGGCGCAAAAAAGGTTGGGGACCACTGCTATAGATCATGACTTTCTCCTGGATCGCTTAAGGAATTACATCGGCATTCAGGGACAGGCATTAAGCTGGTTTAAATCCCACCTGTCTGATCGTTACCATTTTGTAGATTTAAATGGAGAACTGTCCAGGTTAATGCAAATAAATTATGGGGTGCCACAAGGTTCAGTTCTAGGACACCTGCTTTTCACAATATACATGCTTCCCTTGGGAAATATTATTAGGCATGGGATTAGTTTTTACTGTTATGCTGGTTATACCCAGCTATATAATGTCTACTTCCTCTTCTTCTTCTTTTGGCTTCTCCCATTAGGGGTTGCCACAGCGGATCATCCATCGCCATACCCCCCTGTCCTCTACATCTGCCCCTTTCAAACCAACTACCTGCATGTCTTCCCTCACCACATCCATAAACCTCCTCCTTGGCCTTCCTCTTTTCCTCCTTCCTGGTGGCTCTATTCTCAGCATTTTCCTACTGATATACCCCATGTCCCTCCTCTGCACATGTCCAAACCATCTCAATTGCGCCTCCCTCACCTTCTCTCCAAAATGTCCTACATGCGCTGCCCCTCTAATAAACTAATTTCTAATCCTGTCCATCGTCATCACTCCCAACGAAAACCTCAACATCTTCAGCTCTGCTTACCTCCAGCTCCACCTCCTGTCTTTTACTCAATGCCACTGTCTCTAAACCATACAACATCTCAGGTCTCACCACAGTCCTATAAACTTTCCCTTTCACGCTCACAGATACTCTTCTATCACAAATCACTCCTGCTATCACTCTTCTCCACCCACTCCACCCTGCCTGCACTCTTTTCTTCACTTCTCTAACACACTCTCCATTACTTTGCACTGTTGACCCCAGGTACCTGAACTCCTCCACCTTTATTATTTCTTCTCCCTGCAACTGCACCACTCCACTGCCCTCCCTCTCATTCACACACATGTACTCTGCCTTACTCCTACTGACTTTCATTCTCCTTCTCTCCAGCATGTACCTCCACCCCTCCAGGCTCTTCTCAATCTGCTCCCTACTTTTACCACAAATCACAATATCATCCGCAAACATTATAGTCCAGGGAGACTCCTGTCTGACCTCGTCTGTCAACCTGTCCATCACCACTGCAAACAGGAAAGGGCTTAGATCCTTGATGCAATCCAACCTCCACCTTAAATCAGTCTATCGTTCCTACTGCACAATTCACTGCCGTCACACTGTCCTCATACATGTCCTGCACCACCCTCACATACTTCTCTGACACACCAGACTTCCTCATACAATAACCCAGCTATATACTGTATCTCATCAAAATCAGACAAAACAACTCAATTGGCTCGGATAACTGAGTGTGTTAAAGAATTAAAGATTGGATGACTCATAACTTTCTATTATTAAATTCTGATAAGATGGAGATTTTGCTCATCGGCCCAAAAACCAGTACACAGAAGCTCCAGCATTTCAACCTGCATTTAGAAGGATATTTTGTAACTACTAGTTCAACAGTAAAAAATCTGGGAGTTATTTTAGAGCAACTTGTCTTTTAAAAATCATACAACAAGTTACAACAACAGCCTTCTTCCACCTTAAAAATATTGCTACGCTAAGAAACATGTCTATATCTGATGCAGAGAAGCTCGTCCATGCGTTCATGACCTCCAGACTGGACTATTGTTATGCATTACTAGGTGGATGTCCTGCATCATTTATAAACAAGCTGCAGTTTGTCCCGAATGCAGCAGCCAGAGTTCTCACAAGGTCGAGAAAATATCACCATATAACCCCAATCTTCTCATCCCTACACTGGCTTCCTGTTAAGTTTCGAATCTACTACAAACTACTGCTTAGCTGTTGGATCTATGATGATCTCAGATGTTGAGCTATTTTATGAGTTGCTCAGTAACTGTCTGTATAAGACTGTAGAAAAGACATTACTCATAATCACACACTCATGTACTCATGGTGGTCCTTATTCTCCTGTGTTTTGTATTGTTTTAAGATTCAAAGTCACACATTTGACATCACCAAATGAGGATGGGTTTCCTTTTTGAGTCTGGTTCCTCTTAAGGTTGCTTCCTCATAACATCTAAATGAGTTTTATTTTACCAGTCGCCCCAGTCTTTATCATCAGGGACAAACACACATAATTCACTTATATTAAAAAAATGTTGTTCTATAATTCTTGCTGCTTTGAGACAATGTGAGACAATGTGAACTTGAACTTGAACTTTGAAACACCTTAGGAATGAATTGGCACACTGACTGACTTTAACACCATTATGGCTGAATGAGCATAAATTTCCACAAAAATCTAGTGGAACATCTTCTCAGAAGAGTGGAGGTTATTATAACAGCATATGGGGACTAAATGTGGAATGGAATGTTGGAAAAAGTGCATTCCGATCTAATGCTCAGGTGTCCACAAATGTTTGTCCATATGGATATCTTCAGCAACAACTTTTCCTAGTCATGGTCCTCGTTTATTTATTTACATTTATGGAATTTGCCAGACACCCTTAACCAGAGCAAGTTACAACTGAGCAGTTGAGGGTTGCAATATCTTGGTGGTGCTGGGATTTGAATTTGTGATCTTCTGATACAGAGTCCAATGCCTGAACCCCTAAGCTAGCACCTCCATAGCTGCAAAGTGAGAGAAGTTACCCTGAATGAAACATCAAAGTGACACATTCATTCACTCCAGTTGCCTCCCTGCATGCTTCTGGACAGTCAATGAAACTAGAAAAGCACAGTGGAAACTGATAAGCACAGGAGAAGACATGATACTTCACACAAACAGTAACATCCAGAAATCTGAGATTGAACCCTGGAGCTGTAATAATATTTATTGGAACAACACATGAAAAATCTGTACAAATTACAGTTTTTTTCTCAGTAGCTTTGAAAAACAGTAATCCTCGCTTTCCCGCGGTTCGAATCGCGGTTTATCGCGGAATTGCATTTGCCAGATAATTAGTTTTGCTGATTTTCCAGAGAGCACGATAGCCCACAAAACTTATAGGGAATTGTTTTTAAGGAGTTTTATGTTGAAATAATGAAATGTATCAATAAAAATATAATTATTAATTATAAAATGAAGTGAAATGTTAATACAGTACAGTACTGTATACATAAAAAAGCATTTTTAGGGTGGCGTCCTTTTATCGTGGAGGGTTTGGAACGTAACCACCGCGATAAACGGGGGATTATTGTATTTCTCAGATCAGAACTGAAATTCTCAAAACTACTTGTTCAACCTCCACATCGTCGAGTCAGTTGTGCACATCATTAAAGCCATTTTTGTTGCTTTTAACAAATTGCGAATGCTTTGGTACATTCATTTAATTAAATGTGTACAATTGTTTGTTGTTTCCTACATTATCAGTTGTTCATGTCATGTTCATCTACTAGTTTCGCCAGAAAGTTCTTAACCCCAAAAACATCTAGCCATCAATTCACTGTTAAAGTCATTGAATGCAAAATGGTTAAACGAGTTGTCAGAATCTGTCAAGCTTAAATTTCTATTTCAGTTTTCTTTTTATAAATGTTTCTTAAATTGATTCATTGTGCAGATGAATCTTGAATTTCACTAATGAAGGTGAGTGTACAGCATCAGATCAACCAATTATCAACTAGTTCTCTTAAATAGGTCAAGGTTGAATCTCCTGAACCTTCAAGTGGCGACATACAGAGCAAAACACGGAATTACAATTTCTGAAAATGGCTCAACAACCAAGAAATGCAGTACAGTTATAGTGTGAATCCTGTCCCGTCTCATGCAATCAATAATAAATCGATTATGCAATCAAATAAATACATTTGTGCTGCAGAAATTCATAAATACCAAACAAAAGAAATTCAGCCTTGTGCATTTTCAATCACTGTGATTCAAACCGTAGTTTATTACAGGAAACACTGAAACTGTGCACCGTCATACTGACAACACGACTAAAGGTTTTGACGATCTTGTTTGTGAACAATGTAAAAAGCACTCGTTATTCTGATGACAATGAGATTTTCATTGACACAAACACTTACTTTTGAGAAATGAACTTAGGATTTTGAGAAACGTTCAGGCCTTTGCAAGTAATCCGATGTGTTGTGCTGCTTGTACAAATTGTTTTGAGAAATGCACTTACTGCTTGGCAAATTATTAAAAATGATTCGAGAAATGCTCCAAAGCAACTGAGCAACTGAGTAAGGGGATGAATATGTCATACAAATTAAATGACAGAAATAGATTTCAATTCTAAACCTAACCTTATCTGAACATATTATATTGTTATGAATTTGCCAGAGTAAGCTCATGTCCATTTATTCTGCTCCCAATTAAGATCATTAGCTAATAATCAAGCTCTGGATGTGTGTTGTCTTGTATTCAGGACACACAGAGACATTTTTAATGAGTAGTTCAGTGGTTGTCCATGACAGCCATATGATTTGCAAGCAACTGAATGATGAACTGCTTCAATAGAAATTTACATCACCATACCACAGTGTTTTCAAATTGTAGACAAAGAAAGAAAGGAAGAAAGCGAGAGTAAGAGAGAAAGAGAAAGGTGACTGGGCCATATTAATCGGAAGAAATCAAGTGGCAAGATCCTGGGTTCAAAAGATCCAGATACCAAATATGAGAAGGTTTTAACAATGAAACCAACAAGCCAAATGTCTGGTTTAACACAACTCAGTAGAAACTTTAATATATGGCTCAACCCTCTTTTTTTCCTATAGAAAAAAACAAAACAAAATATAAAAAAAAAAACAACAACAGCCCGTTAGGACATCACCGAGAGTCTTATCCTGATGAAATGGAAATCAATACAAGTGTCAGTGGGAATCGTGGGGCACCGGAGGAAACGGGATGAAATAAAGCTAATCCGCTCATATCCTCCACAAATTCTAGCTAGAAGATTTTAGAGCAAGATTAGAGCATGCACAAGGAACAGCAGCGATAATAGAGACAGATTAGAAAGCTGGGGAAAAAACAACAACAAAGAGATAGAGATAACATGATTGAGGGAATTACATGGTATCATAAGAATGCTGGATATATATTCTACGGACAAAAGTTTGTGGACACTTGAGTATAAGATTGGTATGTGCATTTTGAACATCCCATTCCACAGTTAGTCTTTAATTGCCGTTTTAATATCCTCAATTCTTCTGGGATACTTGTGGAGATTTATTCAGCCTCAAGGGTGTTAGTAAAGTCAGTTATGTATAATAGTATGTCTAATAGGATTGAGGTCAGAGCTCTATAGCAGGAGATCTTCCACTCTAACCCATGTAAAGTATATCTTAATGGAGATGCTTTGTGTACAGGAGCACTGACATTCTGTAACAGGTTTGGTACTTCTAGTCCAACTGATGGGAACATTTCATGCTAGCACATGCAGAGACTTTCAGGATTTTTACAATCTGATCTCTCTCTTTCCTGTATCTTTGGCTTTGGTGTGATTTCCACAGAGAGAAAGTTTTGGAGACGCTCTGACCCAGTTGTCTAGCCATCCCAATTTGGCCCTTGACAAACACTTGCCCATTTTTCCTGCTTCTAACACATCAACTTTGAGGACAAAATGTTCACTTGCTGCCAATAATATTTCCCACCCACTAACAGGTGCGATGACGAAGAGATAATCAGTGTTATTCACTTCACTGCTCATAATATTACAACGTCATATAGTTATACCTGCTCGGTGTATATATATACACTACATTTATCATAAAACAATACTGGAGTATTCCTTTAACTTGATGCACCAAAATGAATGCATTGCCTCATTTTTATCAGTGTAAAATTGCAGTGAGAAAACGTGTGCAGTGGCAGCAGCAGTGACAGATCAGGCTTCAGTCCCACAGGCTTTCCTCTATTTGAGCCGGTCTGGAGATTATGTAAATCCCTACACACATGATCAGTCAAAGTGAAGGGCTAAATCAACCAAACAAAGAAATGATATGAACTATAGAAAACTTTATAGTAAGAAGACAAAAAAAAAAAAAAAACAGGATGTACTCCAAACATCTGACTTATGGTCTATATGGGCAAAAGTATTAAGACTTGTTCAGCCATATGTGATTCATTCTCAAACTTTTACCACAAAGTTTTGAGACACACAATTGTATAAGATGTATAAGAAGGTAGCAATGCTCCTACATTGGTTGGAATAAAAGATCTCAATGGGCCTGCTATAAAGCTCTGACCTCAACCCTACTGAAAAATATGAATTGAAATGCTGACTGCACCCCAGGCCTCCTCATCTCACCTACACCAGTACATGACTTAACACCCTCGTGGCTTAACGAATCTTCACAAATCTTCCCAGAAGAGTGGAGCTTATTATAAGAGCAAATGGAGACTAAATGTGGAATGGGATGTTCAAAAAGAAGCACATACCAATCTTATGCTCAGGTGTCCACAAACTTTTGTTGATATTGTATATGTGGAGTAAATCCAATCACAAAACTGGGACAACTCATATTTCCAATCAACGATACAAATAGCATTTTTTTTTGTCTGCAGTATGATAGTGACACCCAACCAAATGCATTTTTTAAAAACTATCATCTAAGTGCTACGTACAGAGAGGTTCGGATATAGTGATGAGAAATGCACCTGGGACTTCATGCATAAAGATGCCGTCACCATCTGATAACTTGCAGCTGCGGCTGGCATACATTATTCTGTCTATTTGATTGCCCCTTTTATCCACTATAAATAGAGCCGGGGCTTGTGGGTGGTGGGTCATGAGTTGGGTGTAACAAATCATTTTGTGTGTGCAGAGAGGTGCCATGAATGCTCACCTAGAGCACGCATCGGATGTCTATCCCAATCAGCTGGGTCTTTGTTGTGCTAATCATTCTCTCAGCATAGACAACAGCCACAGTCTTATATCCCTTCTGTCTGTCTGTCTGTCTGTCTGCCTCCTGTCTGTCTGTCTGTCTGTCTGTCTGCCTCCTGTCTGTCTGTCTGTCTGCCTGTCTATCTGTATGTCTGCCTGTCTGTCTGCCTGTCTGTATGTCTGCCTGTCTATCTGTATGTCTGCTTGCATGTCTGTCTGTCTGGCCTGTCTGTCTGCCTGTCTGCCTGTCTGCCTCTCACACAAACAAACACACCTTCTTTCCTCCGCCTTAACGCAAATTACAGGCAAAAAAGTTTCAGGTATAATTACAGAAATAACAAACCCATCATCTATCATCTCCTACAACGGCTTGTTACTCTTCTCCTCTTTCGCCCTCGTGTCCCTACGGCTATTTTTATACTGGGATTGTAACATATTGCTTCTGTTTGATGACATCCTTTCTTCCAAGGACATGTTTTTTCCCCTCACAGTTGTTACTGCCATTCAAGTCATTAGTAGATTTAATTGCTAGTTTGCAGTTTAATCTTGAGATTTGATCGAGTTTTGATTGAAAACTTGGGCTTCCTCTGCTGATGAAATCACTTGTTGATTTCAGCATTTCTATGAATATAATTCAATATACACCCGACACACTGACGTGATTTTAACATCAATTAGTAACAAGATGAATTATTAATATTATGATTTTCTTAAATGTACACTTTTACTAAAGGCATATTTTCACTTCAAATATAGCTATTAAATATCACTTCATCTATATATCTATACACTCTAAGTCTGAAAGTTTGCAGACACCTGACCATAAGATTGTTAATGTGCTTCTTAAACATATGATTCCACATTTAGACCCCATTTCCTCTTATAATTGATCTTATGATATAACTTTACTCTTCTGGGAAGATGTTCCACTAAATTTGTGGAGATTTGGGCTCTTTCATCCACAAGAGCATTAGTAAAGTCAGGTGCTGATGTAGGTGAGGAGACCTGGGGTGCAGTCAGTGTTCACATTCATCCTAAAATTGTTCAGTGGGGTTGAGGTCAGAGCTCTATAGCAGGAGATCACAAACTCATGTAAAGTAAATCTTCATGGAGCTGGTTTTGTGCACAGGGGCATTGTCATGCTGGATACAGGTTTGGGTCTCCTATTTCAAGCGAAGGGAAAATTTCATGCAACTGCAATCGTATGTACAACGATGTGGTCACGGTTTGAATAAGAACCACAGATGGCTGGAAAAGTTTGGTGTCCCAAAACATTTGTGCATATTGTGTATATACTGTACTGCTTTAAACCAAAACGAAAAAAACAAAACAAAACAAAACTATAAAAGCTTGTACTATGAATAGTATCACTGCCTGGTTTGGGAACTGCACCGTCTCGGATCACAAGCCCCTACAGAGGATAGTGAGGACCGCTGAGAAGATCATCGGAGTCTCTCTCCCCTCTATCACGGATATTTACACCACAAACGAAAAAAACAAGCTGAAATTCATGAATACCATACAGAAGAAATGAAACTTTGTGCATTTTAAATGATCGTAATCCAAACCGTAGTTTATATCAGGAAATTCTGAAACTGTGCATCGTCACACTGACAACACGACTAAACATTTTGATGATCTTGTTTGTGAACAATGACAAAAGGACTGATGGCAATGAGATTTTCATTGACCCAAATACTTACTTTTGAGAGATGAACTAAGGATTTTGGAGTGCTGGCTTTTGCAAGAAATCCAATTTTCCATGTTGCTTGTACACTTTTTTTGAGAAATGCACTTACTGCTTTGCAAATATTAAGGATGATCCGAGAAATGATTCAACTAAAAAAAAAACTGTAATAACACCCTTGTGGCTGTCCACAAATCTCCACAAATCTCCACATGCACACTCCAAAATTTAGTGGAACATCTTCCCAAATGGGGATTAAATGTGAAATGGGATTTTCAAAAAGTACATGTGATCAGGTGTCCACAAACTTGTTCCAGTAGTGTATTTCTAACAGAGTTTATTACTGGATTTGGCGTAGTTTTGTGTGCGTTGAGAAGGAATTTTCAGCAGGACCATGACAACGGACCGGTCATTAAAAAAAAAAAAAGAAAAAGCATGAAGCATTGTCCAGATTGTTGCTGCAGACTGCTTCCAATCCCTTAATCTCCAAACAAAATGTACACCAAAGACCAGAAAAGCCACATACACTGTCGAGTCTCCCGAAGCAGGAACAGCAGTCGCCATTTTAAGGGTTTTACTCTTCCCCTTTAGACACCTGTTCAATTGTGCGCTAATTCTCTTTGATTTTATGGAAGCAGTGCATTAAAAAGATGTGCTGG
The DNA here is from genome assembly GCA_014706435.1 of Silurus glanis. Taxonomy (NCBI): domain Eukaryota; kingdom Metazoa; phylum Chordata; class Actinopteri; order Siluriformes; family Siluridae; genus Silurus; species Silurus glanis. The sequence continues at coordinate 1,465,837 of JAAIIK010000451.1, read as the reverse complement.
ATTACACTGTGCATTATGCTCGTCTTTCTCTCTCCCTCCTCTCTGACTCTAATTAAAGCGTCGGCTGTTGCCACTCGGCGGCAGGCTGATGTTAATTCACAGGTGTCCACGTCGGCCAGGTCTCCATAGTGACAGAGAGGTATCCCATTACTCCCCAACATTTTATCGATGCTGATTAACCCGGGCCAGAAACAATGTCTGCTGCCTGCAGCCCACCAAGTTTCAGACTTCAAGGTTGTAAAGACCGGAGTGCAATTTGAGGGCATTCAAGTGGAAACCTCTGTTAGGAAGAATACGCCTGTCTCCTGTCTCCTGTTCTGACTCTGTAACAAGTTACACTTTTACTCAAAGCTGCCAGATGGTAAGGTCTTGTCAGGAGCAGGATTCAAGCAGACTGGAAAGAGGAAAAAGTAATAGTAATGATGATATAGCGATGGTACTGCTGAAACATGACAAAAACCTTCAACCGCTCTCAAATAAGACCAGAAAGCATCACTTCAATCTTTCACCAACTTCCCCTGATACTCCGACCAGCAGAAATGTCATGTTTACTTATTTCAGTAGAAAGATATACAATGACATTTCAAATGGCAAAACTCAGACTTCCTGCTTATTATTCATATGTAATTACAAGATGTTTAATACTGGACCAGGTTCAGAGGTTGTACACTATATTGCCAAAAGTTTGTGGACACCTGGTCATGTGGAAAAGCTGCTTTGAGATGTTCATTATTAAAAGCGCTATACAAATAAAAATGAATTGAATTGGTCGTACGGTATGTGCTTTTTGAGCATCGCGTTCCACATTTAGTCCCAGTTTGCACTTATAATTCCCTTCACTCTTCTGTGAAGATGTTCCACTAGATTTTGGAGTATGATTATGGCCACAGGTACTGATGTAGGTGAGGTGCGGAGGCCTGAGGTGCAGTTAGTGTTCATGTTCATCCCAAAGGTGTTCAGTAGGGATGAGATCAGAGCTCTATAGCAGGCCACTCAAGATCTTCCTCTCCAAACCATGTAAAGCAGATGGAGCGGCACTGCCATGCTGGAACAGGTTTGGGTTGCCAAGTTCAAGTGAACGCAAAATTTTATTATACCACATCCAAAGACGGACAAATGTGTGCCTCCTGCTTTGTGGTAACAGTTTGGAGAAGAATCACATATGGCAGGAAAGATCAGGCGTCCCAATAACTTAGTTCACATAGTGTATATGATTATATATCATTACTGTACTTAAGTAGCTTTTTCTTGTATCTGTACTTTACTGAAGTTTTTCCGATTGGGAAGCCTTTTACTGTAACTTCACTACATTTCAAAGTCAAATATTTGACTTTTTACTCCACTACATTTTGTGAAATCAGTCTTTTTTTATGCACTAAACTGGGAGAGTGTGTCTGAGCCACGAACACTGTCAGGAAGACTTTTGCAACGTTTAGGAGCTAAATGTGAGAACGTGTAGGTTGAAACACCGTCATTAACCGAAACAGAAACAGCTGTGTTGGAGCTTCAAACTGAGTGAGGAACAGCCAAACTGCTGTTAAGGTGAGGTTGTGGAGGACAGTTTCATGTAGCAGGTCCTTCACCATGACAAGACTGAACACTGTAACAAGATGAAATGAATATTTATAAAAGTTGAGTAGCAAGTCTTCAGGCTATTGTTAAAGCCTGGGAAAATTCCATAGCAGGTCATTTTGCATGGTGTTTCACTCACTCCCAAGTTCATTCCTCTACATGATGGATGGAATAAACCCCTTTTCCCTGCTCCCCAACTCAGCAGTTGCCATAGCAATATCCTGGCCAATAATAGCCCTTGCATTTGAACCCTGAAGCCCAGAGAGGCAGATGAAAATCCCCCCTCCTGGATGGTTTTTAACATAAAGGAAGGCTGTTGATGGTGTGATTGAGTTAAATGTTGTCTCGTCACCTGGGGGTCCTTAATTATTTCAAAACAGTTTAATAGGAAGATTCTCTTGTTACAACCTAATGCCATGTTTTCTTCCTTCTTCCTGCATGTCAGGCATCATGCAGTAAAATCCGTCACCCCACAGCAAGCAGCATGAGGCTGAATCTGATACGTCAGAACAGGAGAATGACTTACTTCTAAAGCCTGAATACTCAACATAGCTTGAGAAAATTTTTTAAGGCTTTTAAAGAGATAAATAATTAAAATCCACATCTAACAAATGAAATAACACTGAGAGCACTCGTATGGCAGCAACTGACTGCCATCTCTCTTTCTTGTTTATCTCCTTACTCATTCTCTCTATCCTGATGAGTCGTACAGTTACACCAAAACGTCCTTATGTTTGTAAGGGAAACTTTTGGTTTTCTTTTCTCCATGATATGGTTCCTGTTTGTAATCCAGCATGTATTTACTTGCAGTCGTTTCTGCATTAACAAATGTAATAAAAAAAACCATAAAAATTAGACATACATAAGAGTCCGTGTGTGAGGGTCTCCTCTCCGGTTCCTATCAGTTACACCAAACATTATTTATGGACATATATGTAAGTAATACCTTCAGTAGGGTTACAAGGTCAACAGTAGGCTTCTAACCATCATAACTTCTTTACCTTACAAAGAAACCCACAAAACTCAACTCTGACCTCAAATCAACAGAAGAATATAAGCATCTGTAGAACAAACACAGCAGCAACAGCAGTTCATAGGATGAATCTCACATCTAGAAAAAGGCTAATGAATAACGCTCTCCTCATCTACTAATTCTGCTCCGGAGATTCCATAGACTCCAACAAACATATGTTTTTGGAAGTTAAAATTTTTTTTGGAGGCATCTACGACCCTGAAGAACATTCTGGATATGGATATATATTGTCTTACACATACATCCTGCACTAATATTCATATATACAGTATATATATTTATTATTTATGCACATTTTACACTGCCCAAAGACTGACTGACTGACTGTCTATCCATCCATCCATCCAGAAAAGAACTACAGATCTCCACGCCTCTTACCTCGTCACACTGGATGTTCTCTTTTTTTTGGACATTGTGAACATGGAGCGATCGATGGCAACGATGCACAGACCCATAAGTCTTCTTATAAAAATGTATATGTTTTAACTCTCTTTACATTGTACATGTTTGTGAAATCTTATTCCTTGACTTTTATATACCTTTATAATAGTTTCGAAGGCTTTACTCAGGGGGGAGAAATGCCGCGGGTGGGTGCGGTGGTATTTGAATGAAAAGGAGTTTAGGTTGTTGCACTTCCTTTGATGTATTTGTACACTAGAACATCCTGAAACTAAAAGGCAAAAACAGCAAGCGCACAAGCAAATGCGAACGCAGCAGAAACAACAAAACCAACAACAGCAGCAACAAAACAAACACAGCAACACACACAGCAGCAGCAACAACAACAACAACAACAACAACAACAGCAACAACAACAACAGCAACAGTAACAGTAACAAAGAAGCAACAACAAATACAGCAGCAGAAGTAACAACAGCAGGAGATTCAGCAACAGCTGCAACACTGATGCAGGATGCAAGTCTCACCTGGCCACCATTCATCTCAGCTTTATCTAAATTCTGTCTCCCCATCAGCCAATCAACCAATTTGAACAGTCAGGCTCTTAATGGTGATGAAAGCCAGCTGGTGTCCATTAACCTGGAGGGAGAGAAAGAGAGAGAGAGAGAGAGAGCGAGAGAGAGAGAGAGAGAGAGAGAGAACTAGGAGGCTCAAACCTGTTCTATCATGACAATGTCCCTGTGCATGAAGCCATCTTTATTCTATTCTATTCTATTTTATTCTATTCTATTTTAGGCAGTATTTTATTTGATCTTATAATTTGAGGATTGAATAAAATAAACTATGATTAATATCGACATTTCATCGTCATTTTTTTAACTGTGAGAGCAAACCTCAAAAACAGGTCTTGTGAATTTCCAGATACTTCATTTAACTCAGCAGAATTTCAAACAGTGAGAGACACTAGAACACTAGAGCAGTTTAAGAATGAATGGAAGGAAGACGTAAATGTAATAGTAGGTTGGAAATTAGCGAGTGAAAAGAGAGTTTTTTTCCCCGCATTTGACACATTATGTGGCCAAAAGTTTATGGACACCTGGCCATAAGATTGGTATGTGTTTTTTTTTTTTTTTAACATCTTATTCTACATTTAATCCCCCATTTGCTGTTATAATGACCTCCATTCTTCTGGAAAGATTTTTTTTCCACTAGATATCTGAGTATGCTTGTGGAGATTTGTGAAGATGTAGGTAAGATAGTGAGGAGGCCTGGGGGAGTTGAAGTGAGAGCTTTATAGTGAGGAGATCTTCCACTCCAACCCCATATAAAGCATCTTTTCATGGAGATGGATTTGTGCACAGGAACACTACCATGCTGGAACAGGTTTGGGTCTCCCAGTTCAAGTGAACTACGCAAAGATGTTCTATACAGTTTGGAAAAGAATTACAACTATGACGCTAGGAAAGTCAGGTGTCCCAATACTTTTGTCCATATAGTGTTTTAACTATGACACATTTCTGTCAATGACCGTGGTTTTACACAGACACGGGAAAATACTCTCACTCACTGAAAGACAGCACAATTCATGATTCCTAATCTTTTTAAAATCAAGTGTTCCAAGTCCGTAATCATGCTGAATAGCAATCGTGGTAAACAGAAACTCTGCCCCCGCTGTTAGCAAACGATTTCTGCTAAACCAGGAAACACAACACCTGGGGTTCTGTGCCTGTGTGTGAATCTTTTTAACATGCATAAAAAAACAAAGCAAATTTAATACAATTTATTCATATTTCTGCAGTTGTATGTATACTATATAAAAAGTATTGGCACACCAGACTTTTCCAGTCAATCCACAAAGCTCTATGAATACAATTGTATATGATGTCTCTGGGTGTGCAAGAATCACGTATTCCCTTCACGTAAACAAGCAGACACAAACCAAGTTTGTTTCTTCAAACGTTCAGATGAAATATGTCAGCGTGCCTCTTGTAAAACTTGCCATAGATGTTCTTCACTAGATGGAGATTTCATTCTTTCTTGCAGTTCATCCCAGAGCAGTTCAGTAGGATTGAGGTGCGGTGACTGCGCAGGTCGTTCCATGATCGATATCAGTCCAGACGACTCTCTAAATAGCGCTTACAGAACTCAGACGTACTCGTCTCATCGTACGGTGAAGTCGGTTCCAACGAGACGCAGTCCAGACGGAACTGCATGGTGTTGAAGTACGGAATGGGAGCCGTGTTTCACTTTCCGGAATATGTCTCCAAAACAAAGCCAAATCATTAAACTTCCACCTCCATGTGTGAGTGTGGGGGTGATGGAGTCTGATCACATCTTCTCTCATGTTCATCATCTTACACAAGTTCTTTTTTTTAGAGACAAAAATGTCCCATTTGGACTCCACAGAACTTTCTTCCACTCATTCATTTCCTGTGCTTGTTACATAGAAATAAAAGAAGGAACATGCATGTGTCTCAAAAACCATAAAAGAGCAGCCACACTTTTTGACAGGCGCTGGATGTAATATGTATGTCAGGAATAGTCCACCTATAAAAAACTACAGGAAGAGCTATAATCCATAAACCTGCTACTCAGTCTTTATTGAATGTACTGAAAGTTCACTTTGAACTCACAAGCGGCTCTGAGACCTTTTATTCATCACATATTAACTTTATTTTTCTCACATGAACCAAAGTATACACACCACAACCGTTTATCAGTGTGTACATCGTGAGGGTGGGGTGCTCATGCAAAAAGAAAAGGTTTTTGGTCACAAAATCAGTATCAGTTCACATTCAGTTACAAACACAATAAACAGAGCGAAGCGGATTCCGAAAGCACGTACAACTTTCATCATTTACACATCAAGTATGTTGGATCGGCGCTTCGAAATAAAACATTTTACAAATAAAAACCTGTTCGAACAGGAAGACTTGACCATTCGAGCAACTCTCTGATCACAACCAATATTTAGTTGTTTTTTTTTTCTTTTTTTCTAGAAAGGTGAACATTAGCAGGAAACATCAGCACACTCGGCTCCAGACACACACTTTTTGATCACGAAAGAAAGAAAAAAAAAATTTCAGCCGGTTTAATTAAGCAGCATTTCAAGATATAATAAGAGGGGGATCGTTTATACAGTCTGCATGCTCTGGTCTCGAGGAAGGGTTTTAATGAGGGATATCGCTACATTTTTATCACCACTACAGAGTCACACAATCTATCATTTGCACAAGCACTGAAACCGGCACACTGTCAAGCCAAAAGTATTGGGACACCTGACCTTTCCAGCCATATATTCTTTCTCAAATGTACACAATTGTGTAGGACAGAAGTCTCAGAAGACCGGGTCATAACCCGTGAAAGATTTGCTAACGGCTTGCAAGAACATTCTGGTTAAAAATGTCTATAGATTTGATGCTGTATTATTTATGAGGCTTTAGGAGCCATTGTTTGTTGTGTGCAGTTGCTTTAAAAACACAATTGGACCTCTACATGGTCTAGGGGAACCAAAGCCAGCTCCATGAACATCTGATTTACATGTTTAGGAGTGAAAGATCTCCTGCTAAAGAGCTCTGATCCACACCTGATGAGTGTGAACGCTGACTGCACCTCAGGCCTCCTCACATTCTCACCTACATCAGACTTTAATAACAACAACTTAGCGCTGAATGAATCTCCAAACTCCTCAAAATCTAGTGGAACATCTTCCCAGAAGAGTGGAGCTCATTATATTATTATCTTATGGTCAGGTGTCCACAAACTTTTGTTCATATAGTGAATTTCCTGAGATTTTGGTTAACACCATTATCGTGGAGCATTTCTGTGAGATATTATTGATCATCATCTAAAAGAATCAGCCAGAAGATATTTACCAAACAATAAATAAATAAATGCATAAATAAACTACGCTTAATAAAACGGTTCCCCTTTGATCTCTATTGTCACTAATACTTCACAGAGTTCTGTTTTATTTAGTGTCCAGACAAAGAAAATGGACTATTTACAAAAACGAATTAAAAAAAACATCATTAATTTATGATTGGATATTTTCTACAGAGTGACACATACGAAGCAGTCAGAATAGAGAGATTGATAAAGAAAGTCTCAGCATAACACAGCACAGGTAAACATGGTGAAGACATGCAAACCTTCACCTTCACCTCCATTATTTAAGGCTTTTGAGTGTCACAAAACTATTCAGAAGTGTAAGCGTGTAACAATGTAGCGCTGTCAGACGGTGATGTAAAAATCCTCCAGGTTGTTTATTCCTCCTGCAAATTAGCTGGTTGATGCATCCAGGATCAAAGCTGACATTTGCACATTGAATTATACACGCAGGGGTTCAAAGGCTCTGGCCTTCATACACGAGAAGTTTTTTTTTTCTATCGAATGTTCTGTCTGCATCACTTCACACGACAAACATAAAACAACCGTCCGACGTTCTTCAACACCTGCACGTTCTTTACTTTTTAATTCATTACCCTCTGTCTCCAAGATCCTAATGAGACCCTAAATCTAATACACTATACACCCAAAAGTTTGTGGACACCCGACCGTATAATTGGTATGTGCTTCTTTTTGAGCATCTCATTCCACATTTAGTCTCCATTTACTCTAATAATAACCTCCAGTAATTTTGTGGAGATGGTGTGGAGATGTTGTGGAGATTTTGTGGAGATGTTGTGGAGATTCCTTCAGCCACAAGGGTGTTAGTAAAGTCAGTTCACATTCATCACGTTCAATACGGTTGAGGTCAGAGCTCTATAGCAGGAGATCTTCCACTTCCGCGAAGACGTCCGATACAATTGTGCGCTTCCAACTTTGTGATCACAGTTTGTTGAAGATCCACACACAGCTATAAAAAGTCCGGGTGTTCCAATACTTTTGACCTTATCTGGGTTTTTTATGAGTTTTGGTCTAATTTTTGATTAGATCAAACAATAAAAGCATAACATATAGCTTTTCACTCTCATTAGTTCCTTGGTCAGACTTATAAACATCATTTGCTTACAAATAAATAAGTAAAAATAAACACAATAAAATACCAGATTTATATATAGTACTAATAAACACCAAACCAAAGTGTAAGTTGTAGCCATGCTAGCTGCTAACACTACACACTAACATGATTAGCTATTTACTTAAAGGTACATTAGTCCTACTTTCAGGGCACTAAGCCCTCATAAGCCCTTATGTAGTCTTAAAGACCAGGCAGAAGCTTCCCCAGAGGAACCTCTCTCTCCCCGACTAAGCTGTCCCTTTTCAGGCTGGTGCCCTTGTTCACCACTTTGATCTTCAGAGCTAGGCTTTTCACCTGAGCCGAGCTCACAGAATCAAAAAAGAAATCCTCGTTGAAGACGGGATTGCGGCTGTTCTTGATGATAGTGCTTCTCTGCTTCTGCTGCTTGCCTGGGTTGAGGTAGAGTGACACACAGCAGTTAATGCTCTTTATGTCAAACGTCTGGTCATAAATGTCCTCAGCTGCAATGATTCGGATGCGCAAACGTGCCGTTCCCGGGTCGTAATCAGCACTCAGCCGGACCATGCCTCCTTTGTGGAGGTTCACCATGTGCTCTCTTTGCTGTCTGTCCTTCCCATGCTGATGATCCAGAGTTCCACCACCTGCGGAAGAGTGGAGCCTCCTGGGCACGCTGGGGCTGGGCTCCGCAGAGCTGCACTCGTCCGTGGAGAGGGAACTGTGCCGAGCGAACGTCCTCTTAGCTTTGACCACTTTGGCCTGAGTCTCATGGGTGAAGATCTTGAGCAAGGAGGCAGAGCGGGACAGCAGGGGTGAGCTGAAAGGGGAGGACTCAGCTGAGGAGCATGTGTCGCTCTCGCCTCCACTAAAGTAGCGATACGGGTTGATGTGAGACGTATTGAAATCTAAAGGGTTCAGATGATTAACTTCAATGCATGTCTTTCCCGGTGACTTGCGATGGGTATTGGGGGACGTGACGGGGCTCGTGTGGTCGCAGTGAAACAGAGACTCTTTTCGCCGAGTGTGAGGACTCTCCATTAGCGTAGCAAATCCGTAGGAGGTCTGAGTCTTGGGAATATATGACAGAGACATAGCTGTCTGGGACTGAGGGTCAGCATTGGTGTCCCCAGCGACGACATCATCTGCACTCTCAATTTGAATTATATGACGATTGGCAGCTCTTAGCAGGTTTTTGGTGTCTCCAGCTAGTTTGCTGACCAGGCGTGGACTTCGAGGGCTAACGATTTTGTTGCCGATGGTCTGCTCGGAGGTGGAAGGCCGTAGACAATCTTTAGGCTTCACGTCTGGGGTTTCAGTCTCTGGTGGGCAGCTGACCAGCTTGGGAGGGATGAAGAAGTCGGGGATCTTATCAGGTGTGAGAACGTTGCTGTAGATGGGTGCTTTGTCCTGTTTGTCTCCTGCCTCACCGGGTCGGGGAGCGTTGTTCTCCACTGAGCTCCGGATTTTCTCCAGAACCCACATGATTCTTCAGGGTCTGAACCACTGAAGCACAGCTGCTTTTCTGTCTGCAATATTAGGCATCGGAGTTGTTTAACATACACATATGACTGTAGATAACAAAAACATGAATTCAATTAAAAAAGAAATCAGATGGTAATGGATTTTTTGGCTGAGAAAATTAATTGAAACCAAAACACAGTGTGTACTACAAATATATGTACATATATTCATTTTTCAAATGCTTAACCACGTTTCATGGTTGGTGAAGGTTCTAAAAAAGGCATAATATAATGATTTGATATTATTTTCCCACTCCTGAATGTGCAGTAGGCATTTCACTTAATTTTCTTTTATGAGAAAACACTCATAGTTCTTGCATTAAACGAAGGAATAAAATGTTTTCTTGTCGTATTTTAGATGATTTAAATGTTAAATGGTCTAATGGCATTACATCAGTTCACTGCTCTTCTCTAGTTGATCAAAAAAAAAGTCATCTAAATATTAGTGATGATACAGGAATGGGTGCCAAGCTTGTAAAACACCATGTTTTTAATAGAATTTCTCAGCAATTAATTTTGAGCACAAGCCTGCTCAATTCCTGTATAATCACAATAACTTATTATAATACAAATAATGGGATTTATAATAAAAATAACTGTTATTATTGTGAAAATAACTACTCTTCAACAGGTTGTCTGGAATAAATACAAGCATTATTTATATATTAATTGATGATGATGATAATAATAATGATAATAATAATAATAATAATAATAATAATAATAATAATAAATAATAATAATAATTATTATTATTATTATTATTATTATTATTATTATTATTATTATTATTATAAATATATACCAGACAAGATTATTATAAACTATATTTAAATAATTGAATTATAAATCTCACTGCTACAGTATGGTTGAATTTGGTTCGAGACCAAAAGCCGCATATACAATCAGACTATCGGCAGTAGTGCAGAATTGTCGCATCCTGCGTTCACCTGCGCCTAAAGATCATCCGGATGCTCGGCAAGATGAAAAAACTATCACACACACACACACACACACACATACACACACACACACACACACACACACACACACACTAACTTAAATAAAAAGTAACCTACAAGAATAAAAAACACACCATCCAGAAAGCCACCTGTAGCTTTCCAGCAGCTCTGACTTACTCTGATGCTGTGTTTCTTTTCAGTTCTCCTGCGGTTCTCCTCAGCTCTCTAGCGCTTCATCCCCGTCCAGCTGAACGCTCCTCACTCCGCTTCAGAACTGTGCCTGTTAGCGTCTTTATTCACCTGAGGCGACCAATCAGAATCCTCGGATCACCAGCCAATCATCATCATCATCACCACCACCATCATCATCATCATCACCACCATGGTGGCGCGCCAGTGAAGAACAGAACAGACTAGAGCCCCAGTAAACCACGGATCCTGTCCAGATACCACTTTACTGAACTTAGATCATAATCGGACTGGGTTTTATCATATACACACTAAGAACATGTTTTGATGGGAGAAGCTTCTAGATATCTAAAGAAAAAAAGAATAGGTCTTGTAGGAAGTTTTTGTAGAATTTGAAGTGTTAAATCTAATAAATTATATTGATAAAGTATATTATATACAGTATCTCACAAAAGTAAGTGCACCCCTCACATTTCAGCAACCGTTTTATTATATGTTCTCACGGGACAATACAAAAAAACAAAAAAAAAAAAACTTGGATATATTTTAGAGTAGTTACTGGGCAGCTTGTTTAGATTCGCTATCCTCTAAAAATATTAACATACAGCCATTATTAGTTAAATAACTGCCAATAAAAATGAGTACACCCTCAGTGAACATGTCAAAACTGTGTCCAAAGTGTGAATATTATGTGTGAGCACCATCGTTCTCCAGCACTGCTTTAATCCTCCTGGGTATGGAATTCACCAGAGCTGCACAGGTTGTTGCTGGGATCCTCTTCCACTCCCCCATAATGACATCACAGAGATACTGGATGTTGGACATATGGTGTTTCTCCAACTTCCGCTTAAGGATCCAGACAGGTGGTCAATAGGGTTCAGGTCTGGAGACATACTTGGCCACTCCACCTTCACCTTTTGCAAGGCAGTTATCATCTTGGCATATATATATATATATTACACTATATGGCCAAAAGAAATGGTTCCCCGCCAAGTTGTATAGCACACAAATGTATAGGATGTGTTTGGATGGGGAAGCAAAGTTTTCTCTTCACTTGAACTAGGAGACCCAAACCTGTTCTAGCATGAAAATTGGCATCCCTGGCCATTACATCTGTAATGTAGATAAAGTGAATGGCAAGAAGTATTGAAACACTGGGCATATAGTCTAGACATATGTCATTCTTCGCCAAACTGTTGGAGGCACATAACTGTGTAGGATGTTCTTGTTTAGTCAAACTAGGAGACACAAACCTGTTTCAGCATAACAAAACCCCCCATTGGTTGGATTGGGAGATCTTCTGCAATAGAGTCTGGAAAAGTCAGGTGTCCCAATCTCCAGTCTCCACAAGCACACTCCAAAATGTAGTGGAACATCTTCCCAGATGAGTGGAGGTTAATATCAGAGCCAGAAGGACTAAATGTGGACTGGGATGTTCAAAAAGAACATGGTCTTATGGTCAGGTGTCCCAATACTTTTTTTTTTTCCATAAAATGTAAATCAGATCTGCTCCAGTGATCAAGTATGGAATCAGATCACAAATTGATCTCAGGCATTATTTTGTACTTCATGTTGCTCAGATGAAGTGTAGAATGTGTTGAATTTAGGTGTCTAAAACCAAACCTGTCTATAATCTGACAACTAATAAAACGTACATACAGTATCTTCGTATCTTCGTCCCCTTGTAGAAGACGACATCATTCGTTCACTACTAGACAGTGTGTCATCATGAAGAAAAAAAAAACTCAACGCAAAGCAAAATTGGACTTGAGGCGGAACATCTCGTCATTCTTTCCTGGTCATCAGTTGTCCTGGAGACCGGGTCATAACTATAGCAACAAACAAAGGTGAAAAAAAAACACATCCATAAGAGAAAAGGTCTGGATGGAGTGAACCTGATGTGAAAGCAGTGTAGGTACACGCTCCAAAAAAAATAAACCGAATCAATAAAACCTACACACACCCACACGTATCGGCAGAACACGTGTCGCTGCCTGTTTGCTTTTGGTGTGTCGGTGAACTGGTTATTCGATGATTAATCTTTAGAGATAAGAGGTCAATAATTCTATATAATATTCTATAGAGTCAGTGATAAAGTCAGGAGAAGGATTATGATACCAAACACAAATATAATAAAGCAGTAGGCTTCGTTAGAAAAGACGGAGAAGCTGAACAGATGAATTAGTACCTTAATGTTATACGAGGTCAAATTCACCAGCTTTCACTAAACCTACTTCAGATCTGTACAGGGTGCAGTTACGTCTCACCTTCACGTTTTTTCGGGTTGAGGTTTGTTGACTTGAAATATGATGCCTGGTTACCAAGATAAATAAAACTCGAGGACCCTTGATTATGGGTTCGGTTTATGATTTTTGAACATCCTATTCCACATTTAGTCTCCAATTGTCTCATAATAATCTCCACTCTTCTGGGAAAGATGTTCCACTAGATTTTGTGGAGATTCATGCAGCCACAAGGGTGTTAGAAAAACCAGGTAAATGTCTGACATGGTTAAGTCCAGAACTCTATAGCAGAAGATCTTCCATTCTAACAGATGTAAAGCAGATCTTCATCAAGCTTGATCTTCATCACCTCACCTCACCTACATTAACATACCTGAGTTTATGAACACCCTTGTGGTTGAATGAATATCCACAAAATCCAGTGAAACATCTTCCCAGATGTGTGGAGCTCATTATTACAGTAAATGAGGACTAAACGTGGAATGGGATGGAAAACTTGTTTTATTTATTTGAGGAATATTATATCAAGGAATCAGCGCTGGGTTACTGATCAGGAGCTCTTGGGAGGGTTAAAGCCCCGGTATCGCCGAGCCGCCACTCTTGGGCCCTTGAGCGAGGCCCTTAACCCTCCGTGCTCCCGGGGCACTGTATTATGGCTGATCCTGCACTCTGACCAAGCTGGGATATGAGGAGAAAAGAATTTCACTGTGCTGTAATGTATATGTCACAAATAAATTCAATTCTATTCTAAAGTTGTCGAAAACACATTGTGCAACATGTCATGTAGAAAACACGAGTCAACAGGAGTCAAAGCTGGTTGAGGAGTTACATGTGCAGACAAGAAAATCAATGGCCTGATTCTTGAAAGCAGCCTGTTTTGCTATTTTGTGAGGTCTTTTGTCAGAACTGTGAGTCACACAAAATGATTTAATAGCAGCTACTTTGAGTTCAGCCAGAAATACACTGAGGATTACAGTAAAGGGCTATTTCACGCTACAGCATAGAAGAATTAAACACATATTCCAAGAAGGAAATGAGCCTCCTTCAGAAAAAAAAAAAGCACCTTCTCACACCGAAATGTCAAAAGACTTCTCGCTGTCACGCATCCACCTTAAGCTGCTTAACCAAAACAGGACAAGAAGAAGCAGATCTGGAACAAATAAGCTTGACCTGAGAAAATTACAGGGAGACACAACAAGTGCAGCTGGACATGTAAAGAAGACCAGAGGATTTGATGTTCCTGTGGGTAATATGTGCTACAAGAATTGGGTCATGAACCTTCAAGAACATGAATAAAACATCAAGAACATTTTTACAATTGAGTTTATTGTCAGGCTCTGGTTTTCATTAAACCGCTTCCTGGAACTGCTCATGCTTTCCACCTGAAGACCTCAAAGCCTTGATCAGTAGCTTCAAGCCTGTCCATATATAAACAATATACGAATACATGAATACGTTTGTGGATACCTGAGAATATGATTGGTATGTGCTTTCTATTCCACATTTAATCCCTATTTACTCTTACAATGATCTCCAATCTTCTGAGAAGATGTTCCTCTAGATTTTGTGGAGATTTAAGGAGATTCATTCAGCCAGCAAGGGTGTCACAAGGTACTGATGTAGGTGAGGTGAGGAGGTCTGGGGTGCAGTCAGTGTTCACATTCAGGATATTGAGGTCAGAGCTCTATAGCACAAGATCCTGCTTCCACTCAAATCCATGTGAAGGAGATCTTCATGGAGCTGGCTTTGTGCACAGGTGCATTGTCATGCTGGAACAGGTTTTGGTCTCCTAGTTCAACTAAACAAAGACGTCTTATACAATTGTTTTCATCCTACTTTGTGCTAACAGTTTGGGGAAGAACCAAATATGACAAAAAGTCAGGCAACAGACTTGTTGTCAATAGACGTGTTCACGTCTCCACGTCGGCTTTCAATCTAAGGAATGAAATTGAAAAAAAAAACAGCTGTTTATATAATTCATACACCGTCACCGACTTTTAGCAGCTTGAAGATGCAACACACCATGATGAGGCGTTCAGACCCTTTATAACACGAGGAATCGGTAATACTGTTCATGCAAAACAAACCAGGAGTTCATTCATCAACACATGCCGCTACTTTAACACACTTGTTGAACAGCAACTCATTAAAAACATTCAAAAATATTGATCTAGTTCAAATACGATGACAATACTGCCCCCTTGTGGTTATGTGTTCTAACAGCGCAATTCAAATCCCTACAAGTTGATCCATAATGAGATAAAGCGAGAAAGAGGTGATGGTGGTGAGAGTCTTCATGATGAAGAAACCAGCCTCAAAAGAATATTTCATCATTGTTGAGGCGATCAACTGTTCACTGATGGAGACTCGAGTGCAAAACTTTATTGAAACTGTAGCCATGTGTGTTTACCATCAATAGCAATCTTATGTACATCATATTGCCAAAAAGGTTTGTGGACCCAAAAAGATCAGTATGTGCTTTTTGAACATCCTGTTCCACATACAGTCCACATTTACTGTTCTAATAACCTCCACTCATCTATTTCACTAGATTTTGGAAAATGCTTGTGGACTTTTGCAGTCGTACAGGACGTCTCTGGATGTGGTCAAATGAACATTTTCCTTCACTTGAACTAGAAGATCTTAGACGATCCAAATCTGATCCAGCATGACAATTCCCCAATGTGCACAAAGCCAGCTCCATGAAGATCTTCTGTACATGGTGTGGAGTGGATGATCTCCTCCTATAGAGCTCAGACCTCAGAACTTACGAACACCATTGTGGCGAAATTAATTTCCACAAAATCGAGTGGAACATCTTTTCCAGAAGAGTCGAGGTAATAACAGTGAATGCAGAATGGGATGTTAAATAATTCTGGTCATGAAATCATATAAAATCTCAAACATTTATCTACCCAACATCACCATAGAGTTCATTAGGGGGGGAAAAAAGGGGAAAAAAAAATTGCGTATCATTCAGAAGTGGGAATTTATTGGAACACTGCCTTCACACAACAGAAGAAAAGTACAGCAGAATTCTGCTGGGGGAAACCTTTTAATTAAAGGGAATGTAAAGAACAAAATCACTGGTCATTCATTTATTCTTGAAACATTATATTACATCATACAGTCAGAAAATACAGAGTAGAAGGAGGAGCAGTACCTTCAGAAGAAGCGCACTGAGTATATCGAGAGATACAAGCAAAAAGAAAAATCCAGCGAGATTTGAGCTACAGTCGATCAGGAGGGACGTGGTTCCGGGTGGAGTTCGGGTCGGGGTTCGGGTACATGGGATGCTTTTATGAGCTGGTTACACACTATTTCTTAGCGTCTAACATCAACAAAAAAACAAAAATCTAATATCGTTTAATGCAAAACAGGAGGTTGAAATCCATTTTTTTTCTTCTAATTTGTACTCAACAGATAAAAATACAATCCGAAAGTGTAGTATGATGACGCAAACTTACACTTAATATACTGTATATATTTATATATAAAAGAAAAGAAGAAAAAAAGAATGCAGGGGGGATTAAGATGCGTCTTTTTTTTTTTTTTTTCTTGGACAGACGAAAATGAACAGATTGTAAATTTCTCATGCAAAATCAAAGTGAAAGGAACTCTGCACATGAAACCTCTAAATAATAATAATAATAATAATTACACGTGCTTCCCTGCGTGTCATGGTTTCGCACGTGTTCATCTAAAACCTTCAGACGCGTGTTTACGGTTACAGAAATGTGCACTTTGGGGTGGTCGCGGATGTCGAGGGACGACGTCTGATTGGTTGGTTATTTACATGAACGCAGCCTGAAGCTTTGTTGGTCGTCGGTGTTTAAATCATACAGAACTGTGCGAGAAATTCAGAGAAGCTTCATTCATGTGCTACAGAGATCTGGACCAGGATGAACAAAAGCAGAAGTTATATTTGAGCAAGATCTTCGATTATTTATTACATTAGATGGAGAAAAAGGGGGGAAAAAAAAACAGGCGGCAAATTCAGCACAAATCGGCAATTGAACGAACAAACAATAAGCACGAGTCTGATCGTCTGGTTCACACGTGGGTAAAGTGACGCAGACGGGAGTGACGTCGAGGACACGTGAAGGAGCGAGAGAAAGAGAGATACAAGGAACCACCAAGTACAATACTGACTGAAGAAAGGATTCTGATCTGATACTTTGGGTTTCTGGTCACTGATCTGTTCGAGAAGTTCTTCATAATCTATTGGGAAAAAGACAACGATCCGGATTCTTGTGTTAATCAGAAGCGAATCACGAGTTAATGATCCTCGTACTTCATCCTCCCATGTGCTAATTACACGCGTGTTTCCTTAATCCAACCCTCACCGCTTCCTGTAGTGTGTAGGGAACTCGTTAAAAGCTACGTGCACGAAGGTTTAGAGTAAAAGTGTGGGGATTGATTTATTTAGTCAGCGTGAAGACGGAAGAAAATCAACATCTGTATCAGTAAACTAATTAAAAAAAAAAAAAAAAAAAAAAAAAAAAAAAAAAAAAAAAAAAAAAA
>JAAIIK010000451.1:1435410-1445414 GCA_014706435.1 Silurus glanis | reverse complement strand
AAAAAAAAAAAAAAAAAAAAAAAAAAACTGCAAACTTACGGATTTGACCAGCAAACAGACATGGTGACCCTGGATTGACCTGCTATACATGGAGGCACAGGAATCGATCCTCTCCACAACTGTTCCAAAAAATAAAAAAGCATTAGATACACATGAGAGGTCTGGAAATTCACAAGTTTCATTTGAGCTTGAACATTTTCAAATCCACCAGAATGAAACAAAAGTTTTTTTTTTAAACTGAGTGCAAATCAATGAAACAAAGGACAAAAGTTTGTGGACACCTGAGCATTAGATCGGTATGCACTCCTTAAACATCCTATTGTAAGTTTAGTCTTCATGTATTAATCCTCCACCCTTCCGTGAAGTTCTTCCACTAGATTTTAGACTCCACAAGGCTGTTATAGTATGATCAGGTACTGATGTAGGTGAGGAGGCCACTTAAGGTCTTCCACTCAAACCCATGTACACCATATCTTGTCCAAAGAGGCTGAAACAGGTTTGGGTCTTCTAGATCAGTGGTCCCCAACCTTTTGATGTCCTATTTAAAATTACGTGCCTCCAATTTTGTGGCTTGGGGGAACAACCACATGTCTAGAAAGGGCATGTGCCCAAATACTTTTGGCCATACACTGTTTCTGCATTAAAGATCCAATGGACAGAGACATAAACTGATAAACATTATCTTAGTGCCTACCAGAGAAATGGTGATGGAAGCAAATTCTAGCCAACAGGTGATGGAAAGGCATGTTGACTCCCTCCAGCTTCAGAGAGCTGCTATGTAGGTCCCCGGACTCCAGCAGCTTGGCGTACGCATCACTGTTTATACAAATCACATCCGGTCAATTATATCTGTCTGACAATCAAAAAAAAACCCAAAAAAAACAGACTCCGAAGTGTCTGCTCGGGCCTGACCTGTAGCATGGAGTTGTGATTAGGTATGATGTGCAGGTAAAGTGCAGTTTGAAGTCCAGTTTCTCATGAGTGGAGGAATCCTCCGACTGTGACAGAGAAAGGAGTACAGGTGTGTAAAGGCAGCCATCGTTGTGTAAATGTGTGTTAAGACCGTTTAAGTTTTACCTTCACTATGAAGGTCAGGGTTCCTTTCAGTTTCTGAGGCATGATGATGCTCTGCACGGAGAACACGAAGCGGGCCTCGTTTGATACCCCTGAAAAAAATCACGAGAGCAAAAATAAATAAATAAATAAACAAAAAAACCCGCAAAAACTACAAGTAGCACCAACGTTTTTTTTGAGGGTTGTTTAGCTGAACACCTGGAGGGAATGGGGATTTGTCTTCTGAAAACTCTCAGTCTATCCCTAATATTCTTCTCTGTTCTTCTGTCCCTCTGTCTCGATCCTCTCACTACTTCCCAGGCGGTGCAGGAGAGCTGCTCAGCGAGGCTTTCTCTCGCCCTGATTATACCGATGGGAAATCCTCCGTCCTTCATGTCTGCAGTCGCCTCCTTCGCCGTCTCTTACATTCGAGTCCCAACATCATAGAATATTTTGACCGGGAACGGAATCTAGAAGTGGATCTGGTTTTGTTTATTACCCGTTTAGCTTCAGAGTATTCTTGGGTTTTTGGAGAATTGCGAGAGAATGATCTCGGTCAAAGTCTATTAGTCTTTCTTTTAAAAAAACACCTTCCTCTTTCCCCAGGTCTTTCGCAACACCTCATCTGCTCCTTCAAAAAACGTTATATATCCTCATGTTCTCCACACGTGATCTCACGTCTTGGTCCAAAAAGTGCACTTTCGTGTTGGTTTTGTTGGTCACTTTTATCATCTTGTCCATCACCTGTTCCATGTTCTGGGCTTCTACTTTTTCCGATTCGGGTTTCTGCCTGCGCAATTTTTTAGTTTAGCGGTTGTTTTGTGTCTCTCTGGAAGTCACTCGTCTCCTCCAGGACTTTTGCTAAACTTGCCGCATCATTCATGAGGGTATTGGCATTAGCTTCGCCGTCTCGTGTCTGGGTAGGAGAGCTGTCGTCTGCATTTATCTTCATCCACAATTTCTTTAACGGTGCATTTTTTGTTTCTCTCTTCTACCATTACTGCCCCACTTATCAATCTGAACAAAGTCAATTTTTTTTTTATTTGATTATTTTACGGAGCAAATAAAAGTTGTTTTTTTTTCCCAGAGGAGCCGTTGTTTACGCTGCCATTCGGGTGGGTAACATCCGGTGTAGCTTTATGCAATCAGGAATCCGTTAGTAATGATCGTAGCAGGTGTACACGCTGTTAGCTTTATGTATTCAGTTCTAGCTTTTTCGGTTTCTCTGTTTGGGTGCAGAATACTGCCACCTGCTGGTATGGGAATGTCTCTCACGCAAGCGCAGAACGTGCACGCACGGTTCAGTGCGTCCTGATAATCGGCCTAATTTGCAGCACAATCAGCCGATGCCGATTAATACAAAACAAATAAAAAAAAGCCAAAAATCCTCCCCATTACACGGCCGGACGATGGATTGTTCGACCACTAGTTTTAACGTAATGCATCAAGACATGAATATTTATAACGAGTAAAATTTCAAGTTTAATTTCGGTCATACCTGGTGGCAACTGGAAGGGTACGACGAGCCCATCATGTGGTCCGGCACCGTCGGGCCGCTGCAGTTTGGAGTTGAGGGAGTCCAGAACGTTAAATTCCATGGACTTCAGGAAACTGTTGCTCTTATTCTCAAAGATGATGGACACCACGACCTGACTGCCATCCTGCAAATTCCCCTGAATATCGTACACCTGGAAAGAAAGAGGCCAGACCCTGTCCTTTAAGTGTGATGAAGTGAAGAATTAGATTCTTCAGCAAGCAGAACACTCCCTCACTTACACCTCCACAACAGTGCAAAGAACACACTCAGATTACTAACAGATTAAAACAAGGAAAATACCTTCTAAAAGGAAAGGAAAAATATATATTTATATACACAATCAAATCCAAGTGCATTCAGCATGATAGAAATTCACTGCAGGTTTAAGAGAAATCAGACACTTTGTCCTGAAGCACTGCACAACAAGCAAATAACTCCATCAGTACCTGATCAGCATCTTCCTTCATCTTTAACAGGGAAGGAAGAAATGAGACAGGGCAAGATGTAAACACCATAACTCTATAATAAAACACATCATCTACCATACAAACATATTTCACTAATAATAAACAAATACATTCCAATCAGAAGCACTACCCTACTGATAGTGTTCATGAATACGTGTAGTGAAGTCAAAATCCCTACCATTTTGATGTAGGTGTTTTCAGCCAGGAGACAGTAATTGGACATGGGCTAGAAAGAGAAAACACAAGCAAAAATAAATAAATACATAAGACAGTTAAGCCACACACACACACACACACACACACACACACACACACACACACACACAGAAAGTTTGTTTTCTCCGAACCTTCAACTGAAATACTTCGTCATGTCTCTTCTAAAACAAATGTGTTCTTCACTAGCTGGAGATTGATTGATTTCTAACTTTTGAGATCTTGTGATTTCTCTCTTTCTTTCTTTCTTTCTCTTTCTTTCTTTCGAGATCTTGTGATTTCTTTCTTTCTTTCGAGATCTTGTGATTTCTCTCTTTCTCTCTTTCTTTCTTGTGATGCAGTTCATCCCAGAGGAGTTCAGTAGGATTTGGGTGCGGTGACTGGGCAGGTGGTTCCATGACGGATAAAACACTCCAGACGACTCTCTAAATAACGCTTAGAGAACTCAGACGTATGTTTGTTAATTGTTAGTTAATGATTCGGTTAAAGCATATGGCTTTAAGTTCAGTGGTTACATGGAGTTCTTCAGTTTAATAACAAGTATTCTAGCATTTTCTTTGGTGACACATTTTGAAAGATTCCTTCTTATGTACTTTGAGTAGAAAAGCTGTTTTGTGTTTTTAAGTAAATGTGTTGTGTTCATGTTGGTCTTTTACAGTGATGACGTCTGGAGTGTCCAATACGGCATCTTGTACACGTGGTCTGGCCGTGTCTGTATTTGAAAAATGGAAGTTGAGGGATTGTCTTCGGTTTATTTATGGTCGGGTTTAGTTTGTTATCTGTGCACTGGTTCCATTTAGTTTGGCACTTTTTCAGGATGGCGTTTTCTCTTCGTTTAAGGTCGATGGTGGATTTTACAGTCTGTGATTTGCATTTTCAGAGCTTCTGTAGCAGCACCGCCTGGCTGTTCCAGCAAAAAAATGTAGTCTCTGGTGGGAGTCCACTTTGAGCATCCCATAATTACCAACATCCTACTCAGTCTCTATGGATTCAAGTGTTTGGAGGGAAGATTTGGAGTCTGTGCAGAGTCTCTGCTGTCCTTGATTGCGCTCTGTTTGCTCTAGAGATAAAAGCAGGGCATGAGCCTCAGCTGTAAAGATTGAGATCTGTCCAGGAATATGGATAACTCTGCAGATACACAGCTGCCCTTCTGGATCCATCAGTATATACAGGTTTATGTAATGGGAAGCAGCATTTTATATCCAGGAATTGTTGTTTACATTTATTTTCACCTGACTTTATACTGGGTCGGGTTCATTATGATTCTCGGTTTCTTCATATTCTATGGTGGTATATGGACGTGTGTTGACTGGGTTGATATCCCTGTTTTTTAAATTGGGTTTTATGCGGATCCCAAGTGAGCTGAGGTACGTGGGTCCAGCTTCATACAGCTACGAGGGTATAGAGGGTGGAAGACTGAAGTTGAAGCAGGCTTTGTTCTGGTCCGTCTTTAGTTTGGCTACATAATGCAAGGCCAGTTTCAAGCACCTGTTTTCACCTTTTACCAACTTGGACACGAAAACATCGGTTGGACAAGAAGATTGGGGATGAAATTTGCAGGTATCCTCGAAAGCCCATTTCATACAAGTCTTGCCATATTTCCATCATGTTAGCGTTTTCAAGGTCGAAGAGGACAGCTACGGTGTGCTCTTTTTTTGATGTGACAAAAATGTCCTGTTTGGACTCCACAGAACTTTCCTCCACTCATTCACTGTCACGTTACTGTGTTTTTGCCTTTTTCTAAAACAAAAAGAACATGCATGTGGTTGAAGTGTTTTATGGAAAGCGACTGACCGGTAGAGGCTCCTCCTCCTCCTCCTCCTCCATGGTGCCGTTCTGTACAGAATCCCTCCCGTCTCCTTCACTGTGGTGGTGATGGTGGTGATGGTGATGCCTCTTTTTCTTCTTCTTCTCCTCCTTCTCTTTCTTCACCTTTTTCTTCTTATGTTTGGACGTCTTCTGAAAGAGAAACAGAAAAGCGCAAGATGACGATCCAGCCCGATATTACAACGCAAAGTATGAGCAAAAGTATTTGGACACCCGACTTTGGTGTAGTACTTTTTTTTTTTTTCTTTACTTTTGGATATATCCAGTGAGCAACAACACAGAAGACATACAATTTTTGAATTTATCGCTGCCCCTTATGAGCAAATGAAGGATGTTTTATCAGCTATAAAAACAAACTGTGATCCGCCACCTCTTCGGGTTCTTCATCTTTGGGCTCATCCGATTCAGAATCTGGGGCTGCGGTGACGGTGGTCTCAGGGGCTGCAGCAGGTGTTGGAACAGTTGCCTCCTTTATAATAAAAAAAAAAAAAAAAAAAAAGTTCGGATTAACATACACGACTAGAGATTGGAGTTTTTGGATCGTACACTTTATACACAAACCCATGCATGCATATAAAACAGCAGTGTTCCTGCTTAAATGATAGAATACTGTTCTGGATGCTGAGGGGGGAAAAATGCTGGAAATGGTGCTGACAACACACTGAAATACAAGTTAGATCTGTTCTCAGCAGGATCAACAGCTGCCTGGATTGAACAGCAATTAATATTCCTCTAGAATTGGGACTACAGCAAAGCAAGACACAAGACAATGTTAATGAAAGCTGGTCCGATACGCAGACACAAGTGCACGATTAGCAACGTCACAGCCAGCACCAGACAAGAATAACCACCATCCCTGGGAATAAGTGCTCAGGGAGCGGAGACAGAGTGAGACCTTGGCA
This sequence comes from Silurus glanis, assembly GCA_014706435.1. Classification (NCBI taxonomy): domain Eukaryota; kingdom Metazoa; phylum Chordata; class Actinopteri; order Siluriformes; family Siluridae; genus Silurus; species Silurus glanis. The sequence goes on along the minus strand of JAAIIK010000451.1, from coordinate 1,439,415 downwards.
CACTGATGGAAGAAAGGATGAAATGACAAAGATTTTGTTAAGAGGATCAGAAAGAGAGAGACACCACAATGTAAAAAAAAAAAAAGGAGGGAGGGTAAAACTGGACCTTGGCAGTTGGGGGAACAGGAGCACTAGAGAGCCAGAAATCCAAATCGGAGGCCTAGAACAAAAAGGGGCAGGTTAGAGAATAAGTGAAAAGAAACAAATCTTTCAAACACCCAATGCAGAGTCCATGACCAACTTAATGACCATTTAATTACATTGTATGCACAAAAGTATTGGGACACCTGATTTTTCCAACCATACACGACCCAAACTGTTACCACAAACATGGATCATCCCTTCATTTGAATTTAGAGATCCAAACCTGGCCCCTGTGCACAGACAAGATACTCTGATCATGGGTTTGGGGATTTTTGGAAGATCTCCTGCTATTAAGCTCCACCCCTATTGAACATAATCAGTATCAGACTTTCCTGTGGCTGAATGAATCTTTAAAAGCACACACTAAAAATCTAGTGAAAAACGCACATCAATCTTGTGCTCAGGTGTCCACAAACCTTTGTCCCAAAATAAATTAAATAAAAATAAATGAGTATATAGTATACAGTATGTACAGCATATTATTGTCTGCAGTCTCTCTTCCCTTATAATTGAAATTATGATTATTATGATTATTATATTAAACTCTGCAGCGTGGTGGCTTAACCGCGGTCAGATTCACACCTCGGCAGACGCTGAGGCGGGTGGAGTCGCCGCCACACTGGTCTCTTCTGATTGCACTGGATTTTCTGAGTGAGCCTCCAGTGGCTCTTCCTCGACATCATTTCTGCGTTTCTTCTTCTTTTTCTTCTTCTCCTCCTCTTTGCTCTTCTGCAACAAAGCAAACAGTCCCGACAGGCTTAGCGATATTAACAGCAAATACATTATAGTTATTAACGCATCGCATCATAGTGTTTATCCAATTAAGAGTGATTAGTCGGTTCCTGTTTCCACTGAACATTAGCGCAGGATCAGCATCTTTTCTTTCTTTCTTGGATTTAACAACAACAAAATGTCTTTCGTGGCAACTGCAGAGCCCACAATAAACTACTATAAGAAACTAAAGAAACAGCAGTACAATGTGTCCTGACACTGGAGACTCCTTCCAGAAAAAAAAAAAAAGGGGAGCAACTCTTCTTGACACTCAATAATACTATAAAAACTTAGTATTAAACATCAAAACCGCCAACTTTATCAGTGATTTTTGTAACTTGTTAAATATTCGAACTTCAAAATACAATAAAAATAAAGAATATTCGACACTAAAAGAGTTCGACCGATTTTAACGATACCGACAGCTACGTTAGATTGTAGTGTTTTTTAATAATTACTGGATAAAACCCGTTCGACCTCTAGACACTTCTACACAATATCTAACATGAGCCTTTTCCACATATCCAATTCCTTTTTCTTTCTCTCTGTACACTTACCTTCCTCTCCTTATCCTTGTCCTTCTTCTTCTCTTTCTTTTCCTTGCTAATCCTCTTCTTATACTCCTGTCGCATGCTCTCTCCGTCCTCATCAGTCCCAGGGCTCTTAACGAACTCAGGGCGGTGTGTCCTCACTGGCAGCTTCTCAGTATCTGCCAGGGGCCTAGAAATTACACACAAGCACTGTTCTTACTGATTCACCATAATGCCTGAAAAGTTCCCATGTGCGGGAATATGCAACAATGGGCGGGACTGTATTGGACTATATGGGACCGTGTGCGGGACTGTATTGGACCGTGTGCGGGACGGTATGGGACCGTGTGTGGGACGGTATGGGACCGTGTGCGGGACTAGGCCATGTGCAGCAGGGAACAGCATTCTAAACCTCAGTACTAACAGGCAAATATATATATATCGAAAGGGGTCAGACTGGACGAAGAACACAAATAGATCTAAGCACTCATTCAGCATGAATACTGGGCTGGGAAAAAAAAAAAAAAAGAAGAAGAAAATGTGTGTGAATTATTTCTGGACAATTTCAATTGCCAGTCATGAGAACTTGAACTTTCAGAGCATTATTAAACTGCAGATCATAGTCTTTTACATGCAGTGGTTACATAAAAAAATATTCCTGCTTCCTAATTGGTGAAAACCTTCTCATGATTTCCCAACACAGAAGATCGAACTGGAGGAGTGCGTTCCTATCAGCAACACAAAGACACAGAGTCTTCAGGTCGACTACCAGTGTCAATATCTACAACATATCGAATAATAAAAAATAAAAAAAATTTAAAAAAGGGAAAGAACCAGGGCTGGGTAATTAGGAGGCAGCCCATCAGACTCGTTTATGGATCTAACACTCACCTGTGGTTAGCACCAGAAAGCAGACTGGCAGGAAAACAGAAGTGTGTGCACAGGAGACAGAAACAAAAGAAGCAGATCAAAGTGTGTGTGGAAAAGGTGAAGCGGCTACGGGTGGTGCCCTCGACAGCAGGACTGAGACTTCGTGTGAAGTGACAAATGATTTAAATGCAACCTTAAGACCACTGTGAGAATGTGAGATGATTGTTTGAGCCACAGGCACAACAGACAGAACATACTTGTCCAAGTCAATGTCCAGGGCTTTGTGTGGATCATTAGGGTCTTTGTCATCATCGTCGCTCGGTAAGGCGTTCTGCAGAAAGATCAAAATCGGCGTTAAAGATCCAGACTGCGCTAAAATACACCGGTCTCGACGCGCTTCATTGCCTGCATTACCTCCGGCATCTCTTCAGTCATGATGTCCACCTGCTGAGCAGGTGTGATATCTTCTTCACTCTCAGGGCCCGAGTCAGCTCTCTTCCCCTTCCCACGCTTCTCTTTCTTCTTCTTTTTCTCCCTCTTCTTCTTATCCACCTTTTCCTTCAGCCGACGCTCCTCCTCCAGCTTCAGGTACTGGTCCGACATGGGCATCCCTGAGAGGGGTCACGAAACATATCAGTGCATTACACTTCTGAAAGTTGCTTTTAAGACAAACGATAGTAAACAAGAAATGTTTCACAAAGAGCACTAAAGATAAACATACTATATAGCCAAAAGTTTGCGGACACCAAACCATGAACTTTGTATGTGCCTTCCGAACATCCAATTTCACAATTAGTCCCCCATTTAATCTTATAATAACCTCCACTCTTCTGGGAAGATGTTCCACTATATTCTGGTGTTAAACAAAATCAGGTAGGCCTGGGGTGCATTCAGGTGTCCCAATACTTTTGGTCATCTAGAGTATATTATAATCGTGTTAGAATAGTGGTATACTTATGTGTATATTTTTTTCTATAGCTTTAAACATTGTGTTATTGAAAGTATTTCATGTTAAAGTGGATTTACATGGCAGGCATTTAATAAAGAAAATTAATAGTTTTCTAGTGATATTCAATGCTGACTTTTGGCTGAATAATGTGGAAAGAAATGACTGCAGTTAATATTTTAGCATCGCAGTTTCACGTTAATAACCTCTAAACACATTAAATGCGTGAAACATTTAGAAATAGATTTACCTATATAATTGTATACTTTTTTTTTTTTTTAATCTCACAAACAGCCCTCAAATTTCAGCAACCATTTTAGTATCTTCTCAAGGCACAATACTATCAAAATAAAAAAGTTGGATATACTCACTGAGTACACCCTCAGTGAACATGTCAAAACTGTGTCCAAAGTGTGAATATTATGTGTGAGCACCATCGTTCTCCAACACTGCCTCAATCCTCATGGGTATGGAATTCACCAGAGCTGCACAGGTTGTTGCTGGGATCCTCTTCCACTCCTCCATAACGACATCACGGAGCTTCCGGATGTTAAACACATGGCGCTTTTCCACCTTCCGCTTGAGGATCCCTACAGGTGCTCAACAGGGTCCAGGTCTGGAGACATACTGGTCATCTTGGTGGTGTGTTTGGGGCCGTTATGTTGGAAAACTGCAGTTTCCAAAGGAAGAGCATCATGTTACAGTGCCTTGCGAAAGTATTCGGCCCCCTTGAACCTTGCGACC
>JAAIIK010000451.1:1378880-1409617 GCA_014706435.1 Silurus glanis | reverse complement strand
ATACACACCTGTGTGTGTGTGTGTGTGTGTGTGTGTGTGTGTGTGTGTGTGTGTGTGTGTGTTTCCGCTTTAATTAATATCTCATTCATTCCACCATTGTGACATGGAGCACACATCTGGACGCCGGAGGTCCTTGAAAGCTTGTATGAAAGGCTTTGCTCCGGGTAGAAGGTGTATAATGGGGTATAAAAGGTGTATAAATGGTGTATAAAAATGTAAACAGAGGACGCCAGCACGCGCAGCAGCCGTTGCTAACGCGAACTGAACCGTTACGTACATTTCCATTTAGCTAATGACACGTCCTCATTCTGCCCGTGTAGATGGAGGTATGGTACACAATATCTTACCTCATCCTCCTTGTGGTTCCTAATGCCACGTACTAAATCCTGAAGGTTTTTATCAAACATCCGATCGATGCTTCCTTTCACGATCTTTAACGCCATGGCTGCTGATGTTCCTCCAAAGCCGAGCTGACAGGCCCGCTAGACGCGCTTACATCCACCTGAGGAGAACACTAGCGCTGTGATAATCCTAGCCTGAAGAAGGCGAGGCCAGCTGGATCCGTACCTCCACCACCACCACCACCTTCTTCTTCTTCTTCTTCTTCTTCTCCTCCTCCTCCACCACCACCTTCTTCTTCTTCTCCTCCTCCTCCTGTAACTGCAAACTCACTCAACGACCGCCAGCGTCTAGAAAATGGCTGACAAAATGGCAGCCGGATCAGCTGACCAGCAGGCTGGCTCAAATAAATGAGGCCGAACTCCAAACCATTTCCTGTTCCCTACACAAGCGCACTACATAGGCTAGGAGAGCGGTCACGTGTCCAAGGCTTGTGGTGCACTATCTAGCCAATAAGCGTGCGGTTTGCGATTATCACAAACAAATGCGATTATTATTTGTAGCAGTATCTTTTTTTTTGTTTATATATAAATACTATATTACATTTTCATGTATCAATTTTATTTTCTTACTCATTTGCGATCATTACAAGAGAATTTGTAATTTGTTGAATTAATTATAATAATTTTGTATATATATAATAATATACTAATAATTAAAAATAATATACTATAATAAACTTTTTATTAAATATTAAATTATCATTTATTTTTTCAATAATTAAAATTTTTTTCGTAAAAAAAACGTCTCATCCGTTTGCAATCATTACGAGAGAAAGTGTAATCATTATTAATAGTAGTAATGTTATATAATTATATTACTATTATATAAATTATATTTATTTGCAATCGTTAAGAGAATCTGAAATAATATTAGTAATAGTATTATATATGTTTGATTACTATTATGTGTGTATATATAAATAATAAATTATATAACATTTTTATTCGGCTATTTATATTAGTCACTTAGTATTAGTGATAAAAGTAATATATAAATTTGATTATTATATATATATATATATATATATAAATAAAACAATATTTAGGGCCACCATGCTGTTTATTTAAATTTCCATCAATAAAAAAAAAAAAAAAAAAAAAAAAATATCTGACTGATTCGCACTACAAAAACACCTCTACACGTATGACGAGATCATGGAAAGACCGGACAGCAGGACTGCTCTTACAGGATTTTCAGTAGAACTTCAAATTGTACTTCAGGTAGGTTAAAACTCCGGTTCGCTACTGTAGGAAAATAGTTCATTACCTTCTGCTGGAGGGTGAATTTACATAGGGATTGTGTTAATGAAGACAAAAGGTGTTTTTATTTAAAAAAAAAAAAAAAAGGCAAAAAAAAAAAAAAAGGTGGATTCCGGTTAACAAAAGGTGGCCTAAGTACCAACACGCACGCTCAAGCGCTCGCACGCACACGCACACGCTCGCACACCATTTTCACACGTAATCAGGGCCTTCTTTTAAATATCAGTGTTTTTAAATAACGTCTCCTTCGCAGCGTGGGAGCGGAGCGGGGCGGCACCGAACACCGACAAGGCTGACCTTGTGTTCATACGTTCATTCATCCATACAGGGAATAACTTTCGTCCGTTTTATATACAACCAGATTTAACGGCGTAACACCGTAACGGGTTTTTTTTTTAGAAACAGTGAATGAAACCGACATAAATGTAAGGAATAAAGTCAGAGTGAGCGTGCGGAAAATAAACAGCGACGTGGTCTTCGAGTATGGAGAACGTCTTCATGGGGTACACGAATCGATGATGAAAGTTCAGTTCAGCTAAGAAAAGAAGCAGTTCGGGGTCTTCAGCTTTGTAGTGGAGGCTCTGTGTCTGCTGTCGGGGTGTGCTGTGTTTCCTCAGGAGTCTGTGAGAGCTCCTCAGCAGGGCTGTCTGGTCCAAGCCTAGAAGAAAAGCAGAGTCAGGTTGATTCAGTGATCCGAGGCACAGGGATGCAGGCGCATCAAAAGCCCAGGTCATTATTACTAAATCTTTATGGAAGACGAGAAATAAAACACAACCAGGAATTCATTTCTTTTGTGTCATTAACATTTTACCTCCTGTAGACAAGAACACTGAAAGTGTGCTTTCTGAACATCAGATTCCACACACTCTCAATCCAAATACATCATTCTGTCTCTCCTTTTGTTTCACAACCATTTGCATTCTCTCTCCATCCATCCATCCATCCATCCTCCTTCCCTCTACCAGCCCACCATCCATCTCCTCTCTCTGTCCATCCATCTACTCTATGCATCCATCATCTCTTGCCATCATTCCACCCATCCTCTGTATCTATCCATCAAACCATCTTCTCTCTGTCTATCTATTCATCCATCCAACTTCTCTCTCTCTCTCTCTCTACTCACTTCTCTATCCATCTATACAACTTCTCTCTATAGTCATCTCTCTATCAGTCTTCTTTCTCCGAATCTATTGATCTTCCTCGCTCTATCCATCCACATATTTTCTCTCCTCTCTATTAATCCATCATCTCTCTGTATCCATCATTAAATCCATGTCTCCTATACTTGTCTATCTATGCATCCCTCCATCTCATCGTTTCTCTTTATACCCATCCATCATCTCTCTCCATCATTCCACCCATATTCTCTCTTTAACTCACTCTATTCTTCTCTCTTTATGAATTTATCTCACTCTAGCCATCCATCCTTCCACCTTCTTTCTCTATCCATCTATCCAACCATCTTTTCTCTCTCCATCAAATCCATCTCTCTTTATTCTTTTATCTTCGCTCTCAGTCCATCTATTCATTCATCCATCTAATCATTTCTCTTAATATCCGTCCATCCATCTTCTTACTCAATTTATTCATATCTATCTATCTATCTATCTATCTATCTATCTATCTATCTATCTCGCTCTCATTCCATCTCGCTCTCAGTCCATCTCTCTATCTCTCTATCCATCCATCCATCTATCACTCATCTTCTCTCTTTATTTATTTATCTCGCTCCATCCATCCTCCCATCTTTTCTCTCTCCCAATCCTCCTTTTCTCTCTCTCCACCTCCCCTCTTTCAGATTTGTAATGAACTTTTCCTCTCTAGTCGCTTCGTTGCAGTTAATAATCCACTAGTTGTGAACGACAAAAACGCACAGTCGGGGATTTTGTTGTTCGTTATCTGTATATCCACGTATTTACCTCTGGTTGTTCTGGGGTTCGTTGTCACTCTGCTCCTGCTCCTCTGCAGGCTTCGGATCATTTGATTCACCTTCTGAAACCACGTCCTTTTTCTCAGCCTCTGACTCTCCGTTCACCGGTTTGGAATCTTATGATCAGAAAAAATGAAAAACAAAACAAAACAAAAACACACATCAGAGTTAATCCAAACACCCCCCCCCCCTCCTCAGGGTCAGTGGGAAAGTTCAAGACCATCATTTCCATGACACGAAACAACAGCAGAGGTTTTAATGCCATTACGTCATTTGAAGGATTTTTGAAGGATTGGCAACTTCATGCACACTTTATAGCCAAAAGTATTTGGACACCCGACATTCCCAGACATAACGTGGTTCTTCCCCAAATTTTCCCCAAATCTTGGGGCACACAATCGTTAAGGGCGTCTTTGCAATGCACGAGGAGACCCAAATTTGTTAGCGTGCACAAAGCCAGGAAGATATTCTTTACACTGGCTGGAGTGGAAGATCTCCTGCTATAGAGCTCTGATCTGAACTCTGAACACCCTTTTGTCTAAAAGAATCTTCACAAAATTGAGTGGAACATCTTCCCAGAAGAGTGGAGGTTATTAGAACAGCAAATAGGGACTAAACGTGGAATGAGACGTTCAAAAGGACATATCTAACGTCTCTCTGGTGTCCACAAACTTTTGTCTATATAGTGTAGATAGATATACAAGTCAATACAGAGAACTGGATGAGTGGAAAAGTGAAGAAGTGACTATGGGAGATCACCTGCGCTTGGTGGCTCTGTTTTATCCTCCCCCTCGCTCTTCTCCGATGCTTTTGGTTTGTTCATCTCCAATTTCCCAACAAACTGGAGTTTTAGCTTATTATACACCTCTGTAGCCTTTTCCATCACCGCACTGCTGGCCTTGTATCTGCGAATCTGTTGGAACAGAGAACCGAGATGAGTTCAAACCGGACACTTCATACGTAGCAGCATGCGACTCGTGTTCTAGTTAGATGGCATTCTGTAAAAGGTAAACCATAATCTATCCTGAAGGTCTTCTGAGTGTTAAAGAAGACAAAAAACGAGGTGTAAAAAAAAAAAAGGTAAGCCATTAGGTTCCACAAAAGGAACCATTCTCTTGATCATCACTTGATGTTCCATGTCTTCTTCATGATCTGGAGCTCAAACCAGATGTCGGCTTGCCGTAAAATTCGACACGTGAGCGTGAACATGAAAAGCAAACCTTTTTCAGTGTGGTGATGACGTCAGAGTTCTTCTGTAGGATCTGACTGGTGACCGGTACGGCGCTCAGCTCCTCCAACGCCTGTAGACATTTCTCAATGTCCTGTAACAAAAAAGAAGGAAAATAACGATGCTGAATTCTCGATTAAGGTTCGTCAGAGGGTGTTTATGTAGACGTCTAAAACTGGAGCTCTGATAAAAAAAAGTTCAAACACAAACTAAATCTCAAAGTTTATCATTATTAATATTATTATCGTTATTATTTGGACAGACAAAATTTTCTCCAGGAGTCTCCATCTGCTACACAGTGTGCTCGATAGTATTGGGACACCCAACGTGGTTCCTCCACAAACCATGTGCGGTTACCACAACGTTACTGATCACATGTCATTTGATGCTGAAGCATGAAACTCTCCTTTCACTTGAACCAGGAGACCCAAACCTGCTCCAGCATCACGATATTTCATTCAAAAGTTATTTTAAGGGAAAAACAAGTATTTAATAAACCGAGGAACTCGAAACCTACCGGGTTGTCCACCTTCAGTGCAAATTTAATGTCCGTGTGCAGCTTTTGGAGTTTTTCTTCTGGAGACGGCTCTGAAATAAAGCAGAATTGAAAATATGGGGGGGGGTGTGGGGAGGATTATTATATCCGATACACGGTAGATGATGTGGCATACAGACCTTTTTTCTTCTCCACTCTCTTCTCGGGTGGACGCTCAGGTCTTCGTTTTGGTTTCTCAGGCTTGGACCTGGTCAGGAATATGAGTTCCGCATCAACTCAATTGGTTCAATGTGAAAATAAGACAGATACATTTATACTATATGGACAAAAGTATTGAGACACCTGACTTTTCCAGTCATATGTGGTACTTCTGCTGGAGTAAATTTCCCCTTTAGCACACAAATCCAGCTACATGAAGATCTGCTTTACATGGGTTGAAGTGTAAGATCTCCTGCTATAGAGCTCTGACCCTAAACCCTATTGAAAACGAATGTGAACGCTGACTGCACCCCAGACCTCCTCAACTCACCTACATCAGTACCCGACTTTACAGTAACAGTAAATGAGGACTACAAGTAAAATAGGATCTAAAAAAAAAAAATAAAAAAAAACCTTATGGTCATGTGTCCACATACTTTTGGCCCTACGCCTACAGCCATTAAAAGTCTCACCTCGCTCGGTGTTTCTCCTCAGATCGCTGCTCCTTCTTCTCCTTCCTCTCTCTCTTCTCTTTCACCTCCTTCTTTTGCCTGCCTCTCTGGCCGTCTTGGAGTTTAGCTTGCTTTTTCACCTGAGAAGAAAAAACAGAGGACGTGATCATTCTGTCCCCCACACCCCCTACTTCCACCTCCCCCATCCGTCTCTCGAAGCGTGATCTTGCCTCCGGCGATGAATCGGAATCCGACGGCGCAGGGATGGGAGGCGGCGGCGGTTTCTTGGACCTCTTGAGAGGATGGTCGTCCACGCCTTCGTCCGAGCTGCTGCCGCTACTGCTGTCCCGCTCTTTTCGTTGCACTTTGCTCTCTTTGTCCTTCTTCCTTTTCTCCTCCTCCTCTTTCTCTCTCTCCCTCAAGCGGCGAATCTCCTCCGCCTCCTCCTTCTTTTTGCGCTCCTCCAGCTCTCTCCGCCGCTGCTCGTCACGTTTCTTCCAGTCGCTGATTTGGTCCGATTCGCTGCCGCTGCAAATATGAACCGAAAAAAAAATAATAATCTCAACCAACCTGAACAGAAAGCCATAATTATCATCATCAGTGTGAACGTGTCGTGCCCACCTGTCACTGTCTGAAGAAGAGGAAGCAGCTCTTTCCGGTGCTGGTTTAGACTTCCTTGCCCGTGGCTTCTGTGCTGGTTTTTCTGTAAAAAAAACAAAAAAAAAAAACAACAACAATCTTTAGGCTTTAGTTCCTTGAGTCATTGAGAACATCATGGAGACACTAAACCATGTTAAATGCACTAAAAAGTGGACCACTAGCAGGTACGGGTTTCACCTTTCTTGCGTGACTGTGGAGCTTTCCTAGGCGGAGGATCCGATTCAGACTCCGACTTGGATCCAGACGGAGATTCGGACCCAGAAATGGCCGGCCGTGGCTTCACATCTTCAGAATCGCTCCTGTCCCGCTTCTGGTCCGACCGCGATCCTGAGTCCGACTCGGAATCTGAGGACGCTTTCTAAAGGAGGAGATAAGAAGATACGGCGACAGGTGCATCAGCATCCAACGTGAACGTGTTGCGTGGCTTTGAATGTGATGACTGCATCATGTCGCACCTTCCTCCTTCCTCTGCCCGCAGGCTTCCTGCCTCCCCGACCGCCAGACTCCTTTAGTGGAGTGAAATCCTGAAAAGAGAACACGGGCCAGCTTAAATAAAAATCTGTGACCTATAAGAATGGAGGAAGGTGCACACAGGTGGACTATGTTCTATGTAGGAGATGCAACCTGAAGGAGATTGGAGACTGTAAGGTGTTGGCGGGGGACAGTGTAGCTAGACAGCATCGGATGGTGGTCTGTAGGATGGTTTTGAAGGTGAAGAAGAAGAGGAGGAGAGTGAGGACTGAAAGAAGAATAAGATGGTGGAAACTGAAGGAGGAAGACTGTAGTGTGAGATTCAGGGAAGAGGTCAGATAGGAGCTTGGTGGTGGTGAAGAGGTGCTGGATGATTGGACATGAGGAAGGAATGAGGAAGTGCAGGAGAGCATAAGGAGAAAGAGGTTGGAGAAACAGAATTGGGATCGACAGAGAGATGAGAAAAGTAGGCAGGAGAACAAGGAGATGCAGCAGCAGGTGAAGAGGGATGTGGTGAAAGCCAAGGAAAAGACATATGAGGAGCTGTAGGAGAAGTTGGACACTAAGGAAGGAGAAAAGGATTTGTAGCAGAGGAACCGAGCTGGGAAGGATGTGCTGCAAGTTAGAGCAATAAAGAATGGAGATGGAAATGTGTTGACTAGTGAGGAGAGTGTGTTGAGAAGATGAAGGGAGTATTTTGAGCAGCTGATGAACGAGGAAAATGAGAGAGAGAGAGAGAGAAGGTTGGATGATGTGGAGATGGTGAAGCAGGAAGTGGATAGGATTAGTAAGGAGGAAGTGAGAGCAGCGATTAAGGGGATGAAGAGTGGAAAGTCGGTTGAACCAGATGACATACTGGTAGAAGCATGGAGATGTTTAGGAGAGATGGCAGTGGAGTTTTTAACCAGATTGTTCAATAAGATTTTGAAAGGTGAGAATGGAATGGAGAAGGAGTTTGCTGGTACTGATCTTTAAGAATAAGGGAGATGTGCAGACCTGCAGTAACTACAGGGGAATAAAGTTGATCAGTCACACCATGAAGTTATGGGAAAGAGTAGTGGAAGCCAGGCTGAGAGAAGAGGTGAACATCTGTGAGCAACAGTATGGTTTCATGCCGAGGAAGAGCACCACATACGCATTATTTGCTTTGAGAATGCTGATGGAGAAGTATAGAGAAGGTCAGAAGGAGTTGCATTGTGTGTTTGTGGATTGAGAGAAAGCGTACGACAGGGTGGAGAGAGGAGTTGAGGAGACAAGGTGAGGGAGGTGTGATTGAGATGGTTTGGACATGTGAAGAATGCTGAGGATGGAGCTGCCAGGACGGAGGTTTATGGATGTGGTGAGGGAAGACATGCAGGTAGTTGTTTTGAAAGAGGCAGACGTAGAGGAGATGTATGGAGACCGACGATCCACTGTGGTGACCTCTAATGGGAGCAGCTGAAAGATGTGTGCTTTCTGATCATCCCTGTTCACTGTTATAATAACCTCCAATCTGCTGGAAAGATGTTTCACTACATTTGTGTAAAATCAGGAACTAATGTAGGTGAGAAAGTCAGGAGGTCTGGGGTGCAGTCAGAATTTACATTCAGCCTGTTCAATAGGGTTGGAGCTCCATAGCAGGAGATCTTCCAACTCATGTAAAGCAGATCTTCATGGAGCTGGTTTTGTGCACAGAGAAATAGTCATGCTGGAACAGGTTTAAATCTTCCAGTTAAAGTGAAGGTAAAAATGTCATATTTCATTCCACATCCAGATACGTCCTGTACAATTGTGTGCCTTCAACTTTGTGGGAACAGTTTGGTAAAGAATCACGTATGGCTGGAAAAGTCAGGTGTCCCAATACTTTTGTCCAAATTTTGTATAAATATTGATTCATATCATAGTGATGAAAAATGACCCTGGCATATGAATCATTTGCAGACGAAAATAAGTCGGTCTAAGCCACGTTCAGACACAAGGACAGACAGATATAAAAATAAATAAAAAGAGAGAGACCTGGTCACTGTTTTTCCCAGAGTCTGATTCAGAGCTTGGGGACGGCTCAGGGTCAGAAGCAGATCCGCTCTGCTCTTCGTCACGGTCGCTGGATGAGGCTCGCCCTCTCTTCGCCGGTGGTCTCTGCGGAAGAAAAACCCAACAGTGTTATAAACACTCGACACGACGTTATTATAATCAGAGATTCAGGACGTCACAGGGTCCCTGCATCACCCCAGAACATCTGAACTTTCACCTCTGACTCAATATTGACTTTTTTCCTGCTATAGGAAAAAAAAAACATGGACTGATGATGCTTAAAGTTTTTTCCCTGATAGAAGAAGCAAAAATAGTATACGAGGTGGAATCAAAAAGTTTTGTTTACAACTTTATTTATCTACGTTTACACATGATCACCTTCAAAATAGTCCCCTTGCACAGTAATACAGCGCCTCCCAGAGGTCTTCTGGTACATGTCCTGGAAGTCTTCGTTTTGGAACCTTCTGCGATTGGCACCTAATCTCCGTGTCAAAACGGTGACCTTTGAGCTGCATCTTCGTCTTCAGGAAGAGGGCGAAGTCCACAGGAGCCAAATTTGGTAAGTCGGGTGTGTGCCGAAGTGAGATCATGTCGTTTCTGGCGAAAAACTCGCATGTTCTCGGTGACAGGGTGAGCAGGTGTTCAGAGAAGCACCGGTTGCACAGCTTTCAATGTTTTTTGGCACACTGACTTATAAAGCTCTGTGCTCCCTGTGACTGTGCGTGCAGCCATGTGCTGCCATCTGTTGGAGTGTTACAAAACTAGTCTCGAAACGTTTTGATGCCACCAGCTCTGACCTCATCCCTAATGGAATGAGTGTGAACACTGAAGTCTTCTCACCTACATCAGTACCTGTCTTTACTAACAAGTGTGCCTCCAAAATCTAGTGGAACATCTTCCTGGACAAGTGGACGTTCTTATAAGAGCAAATGGGGACAAATGTGGAACAGGATGCTCAAAAAGAAGCACATATCAATCTAATAGTCAGGTGTCCATAAAGTGCAGATAGATAGATTTAAAAGAACCTCAGACTTGAGACCTTGAGATACCTTAGCTGCTGGAGCTTTCCGTTTCACTGCTCCTCTGCCTTGATCTTCACTTCTAGATCCCGATTCCTCGCTTCCTGATTCGGCCTTCCTCGGGGCCACTACCTCTTCTTCGTCTTGTGCGTCGCTTCCTGGTGCAGGTTCGTTGTCTTCGCTCTCGGACGAGCTGGCAGTCTGAACATCAAACGGCTCAGTTAGTTTAAGAAGAAAGAAGTTCTGACATGCTGAGCCATTAGAAAAAGTGGTTTCTGGAATGATTAGGATGCGATGTAAGAGACTCACAGCAGGCGCGGTGTACGACGCATGTGGATTGTTCTGTATTTCCCACAATCCCTCATTAAACCCTTTCCGTTTGTTGGGCTTCCCGTACCGGTCCTGGTACTTCTCATAAGCGAAAAGGTCTTTCGGTGCGAGGAAGGCTCTAGAGAGGCAGGGTGGGAAAAAAGAGCAGAACATCAAGAGTGAATAGATGAAGTCATTGAGCGGATTCAGGAAAAGGAGAACTTTATGAGAGGAGAACTGGGGTTTTAGACCTTCTCATGTTGCAGGTTTTTTTTTATATATATATATATATAAACACACATACAGTGGGTACAGAAAGTATTCAGACCCCCTTAAATTCTTCACTCTTTGTTATATTGCAGCCATTTGCTAAAATCATTTAAGTTCATTTCCTCATCAATGTACACACAGCACCCCATACTGACAGAAAACCACAGAATTGTTGACATTGTTGCAGATTTATTAAAAAAGAAATACTGAAATATCACATGGTCCTAAGTATTCAGACCCTTTGCTGTGACACTCGTATATTTAACTTAGGTGCTATCCATTTCTTCTGATCATCCTTGAGATGGTTCTACACCTACATTGGAGTCCAGCTGTGTTTGATTAAACTGATTGGACTTGATTAGGAAAGCCACACACCTGTCTATATAAGACCTTACAGATCACAATGCATGTCAGAGCAAATGAGAATCATGAGGTCAAAGGAACTGCCTGAAGAGCTCAGAGACAATTGTGGCAAGGCACAGATCTGGCCAGGGTTACAAAAAGATTTCTGCTGCACTTAAGGTTCCTAAGAGCACAGTGGCCTCCATAATCCTTAAATAGAAGACGTTTGGGACGACCAGAACCCTTTCTAGAGCTGGCCGTCCAGCCAAACTGAGCTATCGGGGGAGAAGAGCCTTGGTGAGAGAGGTAAAGAAGAACCCAAAGATCACTGTGGCTGAGCTCCAGAGATGCAGTCAGGAGATGGGAGAAAGTTGTAGAAAGTCAACCATCACTGCAGCCCTCCACCAGTCGGGGCTTTATGGCAGAGTGGCCAGACGGAAGCCTCTCCTCAGTGCAAGACACATGAAAGCCTGCATGGAGTTTGTTAAAAAAAAAAAAACACCTGAAGGACTCCAAGATGGTCTGATGAGACCAAGATAGAACTTTTTGGCCTTAATTCTAAGCGGTATGTGTGGAGAAACCCAGGCACTGCTCATCACCTGTCCAATACAGTCCCAAAAGTGAAGCATGGTGGTGGCAGCATCATGCTGTGGGGGTGTTTTTCAGCTGCAGGGACAGGACGACTGGTTTCAATTGAGGGAAAGATGAATGCGGCCAAGTACAGGGATATCCTGGACGAAAACCTTCTCCAGAGTGCTCTGGACCTCAGACTGGGCCGAAGGTTTACCTTTCAACAAGACAATGACCCTAAGCACACAGCTAAAATAACAAAAGAGTGGCTTCACAACAACTCCGTGACTGTTCTTGAATGGCCCAGCCAGAGCCCTGACTTAAACCCAATTGAGCATCTCTGGAGAGACCTAAAAATGGCCAACATTTACCATCCAACCTGACAGAACTAGAGAGGATCTGCAAGGAGGAATGGCAGAGGATCCCCAAATCCAGGTGTGAAAAACTTGTTGCATCTTTCCCAAAAAGACTCATGTCTGTATTAGATCAAAAGGGTGCTTCTACTAAATACTGAGCAAAGAGTCTGAATACTTAGGACCATGCGATATTTCAGTTTTTCTTTTTTACTAAATCTGCAACAATGTCAACAATTCTGTGGTTTTCTGTCAGTATGGGGTGCTATGTGTACATTAATGAGGAAGAAAAATGAACTTAAATGATTTTAGCAAATGGCTGCAATATAACAAAGAGTGAAAAATTTAAGGGGGTCTGAATACTTTCCGTACCCACTGTATAGGATATAAATCCATTACATAAAATCGAACCAGTTTTAACATGGTGTCAGATCGATATACAGGACAATAAACAATGTTAGGAACAAACTGTTCTGTCTAAGAACCTGCGAGGAACGAACCTGCGAGGAACGAACCTGCGAGGAACGAACCTGCCTTTACTTACGTTTCATGGGTCCCGAAGAAAAATATTGGGATTTTATTGGGTGGCGGTTTTACAGCCCCTTCAGCCACATCTTCAATCTGGAACAGACAAAAGCACAAACATGGACCGTATTAAAACATTTACATGTACACGCTCAAAGCAAATACATCTTCAGGAACCCCGAATGATGGAAAAAACATTGAGTGATTCCCCCCACCCCAAAAAAAAACAAAAACACTTGACAAACAAGCTGAGTAGAAGAGCATAAAAAAAAAAAAACCAATCAAACCCTTGCAGAAGACAAAACACAGGTTCAGACCCTGTCGGCCGAGAGCAGGAACCTGAGGCTGCAGCAGAAACTCTCGAACACCTGAATGATCGGGTTCCCAAACGATGGATTTGAACTTAATCTACTGTGTGCTCCTGTGAACACCACAAGGACAAAGATGAAGCTCCTACTGAAACAAATGAGAGCAAATAATGTTTTTTTTAATAAAAATTAAAATGTAATTTGACAAATTGGGCACTTTTTTAGTTACATTTTTTATTATTATTATTATTATTATTATTATTATATGAAGTTATCTGCATTGCAACCCTTCAGGCTTCTGGTAGCTAATCTGCTACCTGTCTGTCTCCCTGTGCACCAAACCTGCACACCTGAAACCCAGCTTCATCTTCTCTATAGCATCTTAATGGGGCAAGAAAAAAACCCACACGTTCTGCAAGACACGAGCAGAACCTTGGAGGAGATCGAGCTGTGGGTGTGTGGGTGTGTGTTCACCAACAAACCGCCATCCATCCATCATTTAGCTCAGTGGATCCTAATCCTACCCGTATCCGACCAACCCCGCCTCCGCTTGCGTAATTGGCCAATCAGCTAAAGTTTGAAATCATGCGCAATCAGCAAATGGACGCGCGAAAAACCGGACACTGTGAGCCAATCAAAACACAGGAAGGGGGCGTGACTCGGAATATGGGTGCGTTTTAAAAGAAAATTAAAAAAGCGCCCCCAAAACCTAAAATGTCCACTCGGTGTGTGTTGGCTTACCCGAGCCGGCCAGTGCGGGTAGCCCTTCATTTTGGCGAACACCAGATCCCCGGGTCGGAAATTGTGCGGCATTTTGTCGCTTCTTTATGCTCCGGGGTGCTGTTTTTCTAGATTTATCTCTTGCGGTGGTGGTGTTTGAAATCTCCCCGTCTGCAACCGAACCATAGAAACCTCCACAGCGCGACGGTTCCGGCACCAGCTTCCGCTCACACGCAGCAACAAGCGGATGTCCCGCCTCCCCGGCGCGTCGATTAGCGAGTCTGCCTGTCAATCATGCCCTGAGCCAATCAGAGTTCCCCGTGCGTCGTTCTCCGTACACAAGGGCTCGAATAAACCTGAAAACGCTTCGAAAAGCGACGGGTGAAGAGAAATATTTATTTTGGGGTTTTTTTTAAGGTTAAGTGAATGAAAAATATATTTTAAAGACTGATGAACGAAACAATTATTTTCAACATTGTACAATAATACTGAAGACATCCAAACTATGAAAGAACAAATATTACAAAATTATGAAGTAAACAAACACACACAAAAAAAAACTGAATGTTTTATATTTTCAGTTCTTCCAAGTAACCACCTTTTGTTTGAGAGCTTTCCACACTCTTCGTATTCTCTCAGTCAGACTCATGTGGTTGGAATGCTTTCCCAAAGGTGTTAAGTGCATGTTGGCTGCTTTTCCTTCACTCCTCCTCCAACTCATCCCAAATCATCTCAACTGGGTGATTCTGGAGGCTAGGTCAACTGATGCAGCACTCTCCTTTATGGACAGAAATCTCTTACTTAAACTAGCAGGTGTGTTTGGGGTTGTATATATGAGTTGCTCAGGCGCTCCTGGTTCCATGATCTCAAATGACTGTAAAAGACTGTAGAAAGAACATCACTCATAATCACACACTCCAGTGCTCATGTAAGTTCTCACTCTCCAGTGTTCTGTATTGTTTAAAGACTATAATCAAGTCAAGTTAATTTTATTTCTATAGCGCTTTTCACAACTCTTGATATCACCCAAATGAGGATGAGGTTCCTCTTTTGAGTCTGGTTCCTAGGAAAGAGAACCGGTGAACTGGTATCAGGATCATGGACTCTAAAGGCTGATGATGCTCATTAGGAGTAAAGGCAAAGCCAGTCTGGTCAAATCCTACACAAGAGCTAGCAAGTGCCACCTACATTGGAGCATCACAGCTTGGTGTGTATAAAGCTGCGTAGCTGGACAGAGGTTAAAGAGCCCATGCTGAACCGTGTACACCAGCTAGAGCTCCTCAAATAAAGAGACATGAGTAGCTAGATAGAACCCCAATTGGGGAAAAAAAATTCGAGACACTGGGTAAAATGTAGATAAAAACAGAATACAATGATTTGCAAATGTCATAAATCCACATTCTATTCATAATAGAACATAGAAAACATATTGAATGTTTAAACTGAGAATATTTAATATTTCAAGGAAAAAAATAAGGTCATAATAAATTTGATGGCTGCAACACATCCCAAAAAAGCTGGGACGGGGGCCATATTTACCACTGTGCAGCTTGTCTTGTGTCCATATACATCTGGGAACTGAGAAGAGCAGTTGCTGAAGTTTTTGGAGAGGAATGTTATCCCATGCAGTATGTGTCTGATACAGGATTCTGCCTGCTCAACAGTTCTGGGTGTCCTTTGTTGTATTTTTCGTTTCATGATGCGATATATAGATAGATGAGCATTAATTAATCCCAAAGAGAAACTGTCAAATTGTTAAAGAGTGAGGAATATGACAAAAAAAAAAAACTATTCTTCTGATCTCAAACCTATCAAGGGTGCATGTGATGTAGAGACACAGCACACCTTCACCTTCAAAGAAGCCATGCCTTGAACAATCAGAGCTGTTTTAGGAGCACAGAGACGACCAACATAGTAGTAGGCAGATGGGTTTAATGTTATGGCTGAACTGCATGTACCTCTTCCTCATCATCATCATCGTCATCGTGAAGGGTTAGCTCAGTGGTTAGGATATTGGACTTCTGGTTAAAAGGTCGAGTTCAAATCCCAGCACCACCAAGTTGCCACTGTTCGGTCCTTGAGCAAGGCCCTTAACCCTCAAGTGCTCGGTTGTACTATTAACAGTAATAATTAAATAATTAAGTTATTATGCCAAAAATTTAAATCATCATCATCATTATTATGATTAGATTAAACTTTAATGTCATTGCACATGTTATGGTACAAGGCTACAAAATACAGTTAGCATCTAACCAGAAGTGCATTGGAAGCAGTGTACATTATTTACAAATGTACAGGTTGTTAAGACTATGATATGTTATAAAAAACTTTCTTTCGGCTTCTCCCGTTAGGGGTCGCCACAGCGGACCATCCGCATGTTTGATTTGGCACATGTTTTTACGCTGGATGCCCTTCCTAACACAACCCTCCCCATTTATCCGGGCTTGGGTCCGGCACTAAGGCTTGTGCGACCCTAAT
This sequence comes from Silurus glanis, assembly GCA_014706435.1. NCBI lineage: Eukaryota > Metazoa > Chordata > Actinopteri > Siluriformes > Siluridae > Silurus > Silurus glanis. The sequence goes on along the minus strand of JAAIIK010000451.1, from coordinate 1,393,614 downwards.
GGCTGGGGTTGGTTCCCTGACCGGGGAACCAACCCCTATATTATAGATATGAATAATATAAATATAAATAAACATAAATAAACAACAAACGGTAAGCGCATTATATTATTATTATTATCATTATTATTATTATTAGGGGTTCAAAAATGAAATGCCTAAACCCTATTGTTATTGTAGAGATTATCATTATTATTATTCCCCCTAAAACGGATCGTGCAGACTAAACCGTAAGGACTAAACCGTAAATTTGATACTTGCCACACAGTGTCTCTGTCCAATGTGCCATAAAGTTTCATGGGGACATTTGCTTATCTCAAAAAACATGACCGCCATCTGTCAATTACATGTGAGCACCTGTTAGACAATGTTATCAGAGGCGTATTACAACAAAACTCGTATTACAACAAACTTTTCCTTATGATCTTCAGTACGTTAGTTGCTTGTATTATTATTATTATTATTATTATTATTGTTATATTATTGGGGTAACCCAGCCATTAGTGTTGCACCAGTCAGGTCACTCTTAGTGTCGGTCTCAAGCCCGGATAAATGGGGAGGATTGTGTTATGAAGGACATCCAGCGTAAAACATTTGCCAAATCAAATATGCGGATCACGAACCAGAACCAGCAGATCGGTCAAGGCCCAGGTTACCAACGACCGCCACAGGTATCATTAACCGACAGGGTACCTGTGGAAATTGGGCTACTGTTAGCCAAAGGAGGAGAAGGAGAGGAGGAAGACGTCTAGAGACGGCGGGGAAAGGAGACGTGTAGGAGAGTGGAGGTTGGTAAAGGGAGAGAGGGAGCTGATATGATGGAGAGGAGAAAGTTAGATATGTTGTGTGTTCAGGAGACCAAGTGGAAAGGGAGTAAGAGCAGGAACATTGGAGGTGTTTAAACTGTTCTATCATGGTGTGGATGGAAAGAGAATTGGTGTAGGGGTGATTCTGAAGAAAGAGTACAGTAAGAGTGTAGTGGAGGTGAAGAGAGTTTCTGATAGGGTGATGAACGTGAAGCTGGAAGTTGAAGGGGTGATGATGAATGTCATCAGTGCTTATGCTCCATAAGTGGGTTGTGAGATGGAGGAGAAGGAAAATTCTGGAATGAGTTAGATGAAGTGGTGGAGAGTGAATCTAGGAATGAACGATTGGTGATTGGGGCAGACTTTAATGGGCATGAAAATAAAGGGAACAGAGGTGATGAGGAGGTGATTTTGCTAAAAGGATGGAAATGGCAGTGGTGAATACGTATTTTGAAAAGAAGGAGGATCATAGGGTGACCTATAAGAGTGGAGGAAGGTGCACACGGGTGGACTATGTTCTATGTAGGAGATGCAACCTGAAGGAGATTGGAGACTGCAAGGTGTTGGCAGGGGACAGTGTAGCTTGACAGCATCGGATGGTGGTCTGTAGGATGGTTTTGGAGGTGAAGGAGAAGAGGAGGAGAGTGAGGACTGAAAGAAGAAAAAGATGGTGGAAACTGAAAGAGGAAGACTGTGAGATTCAGGGAAGAGGTCAGACAGGAGCTCGGTGGTGGTGAAGAGGTGCTGGATGATTGGGTAACTACTGCAGAAGTGATAAAGGAGACAGATAGAACGGTTCTTGGGAGATGTGAAGCAGGAAGTGGATAGGATTAGTAAGGAGGACGTGAGAGCAGCGATTAAGAGGATGAAGAGTTGAAAGTCGGTTGGACCAGATGACATACCGGTAGAAGCATGGAGATGTTTAGGAGAGATGCAGTGGAGTTTTTAGCCAGATTGTTTAATAAGATTCTGGAAGGTGAGAGGATGCCTAAGGAATGGAGAAGGAGTGTGCTGGTACCGATCTTTAAGAATAAGGGAGATGTACAGACCTGCAGTAACTAAAAGTTGATCAGTCAAGGAGTTGCATTGTGTGTTTGTGGATTTAGAGAAAATATACAACAGGGTGGAGAGAGGAGTTGTGGTATTGTATGTGGAAGTCAGGTGTGTCAGAGAAGTATGTGAGGGTGGTGCAGGACATGTATGAGGACAGTGTGACAGCAGTGAAGTGTGCAGTAGGAACGACAGACTGGTTCAAGGTGGAGGTTGGACTGCATCAAGGATCGGCTCTGAGCCCTTTTCTGTTTGCAGTGGTGACGGACAGGTTGATGGACGAGGTCAGACAGGAGTCTCCATGGACTATGATGTTTGCGGGTGATATTGTAATTTGTGGTGAGAGTCGGGAGCAGGTGGAGAAGAGCCTGGAGAGGTGGAGGTACATGCTGGAGAGAAGGGGAATGAAAGTCAGTAGGAGTAAGACAGAGTACATGTGTGTGAATGAGAGGGAGGGCAGTGGAGGGGTGCAGTTGCAGGGAGAAGAGGTGGAGAAGGTGGAGGAGTTCAGGTACCTGGGGTGAACAGTACAAAGTAATGGAGAGTGTGTTAGAGAAGTGAAGAAAAGAGTGCAGGCAGGGTGGAGTGGGTGGAGAAGAGTGATAGCAGGAGTGATTTGTGATAGAAGAGTATCTGTGAGAGTGAAAGGGAAAGTTTATAGGACTGTGGTGAGACCTGCGATGTTGTATGGTTTAGAGACAGTGGCATTGCGTAAAATACAGGAGGTGGAGCTGGAGGTAGCAGAGCTGAAGATGTTGAGGTTTTCGTTGGGAGTCACAACGATGGACAGGATTAGAAATGAGTTTATTAGAGGGACAGTGCATGTAGGACGTTTTGGAGACAAGGTGAGGAAGGTGTGATTGAGATGGTTTGGATATGTGCAGAGGAGGGACATGGGGAATATCGGTAGGAGAATGCTGAGGATGGAGCCACCAGGAAGGAGGAAAAGAGGAGGTTTATGGATGTGGTGAGGGAAGACATGCAGGTGGTTGGGGTGAAAGAGGCAGATGTAGAGGACAAGGGGGGGTATGGAAACGGATGATACGCTGTGGCGCCCCCTAATGGAAGAAGCCGAAAGAAGAAGATTATTATTATTGGGGTGTTGTAGTAGTACATCCAGGACGCTAGGGGGCCATTTCACTTCCGGTCCGGATTGTCGCGCTTCCTCCTGTCGATGTAAACAGATTACTTCGCCGCTATTATACGAGCGGTTAAACATTCCTGACAGTATTTTTTTTTTTGCCTTTTTGAATAAATACTCGTACTCACAATGAAGAAGTTTTTCGACGACTTTAAAAAGGAAATCAAATTTAAAACAGCGGGACCAGGAAAGAAACTCACCGAGGAAAGCAGGTACAACACGCCTCAGTGTCCGGCTTACTGTCGGCTCCGCCCCTCAACCTCAACTTCACTTCACCTTCATGATAGATAATATAAGAGGCAGGTTTTTGAGTCTTTTTTTCTTTTTTATTTAATTTTTTACACAACGGTCGATTCTTATGACAGTGACATCATAAAGTAGTACCGTTGGGCCTTCTGACGTCAAAACCCCTGACGTCAATTCTGGGTCGCTTGATGATGATTTCCATAAACATGTGGGAAAGGTGTGTGACCTTGTTTACAAACATTTAATTAGTTCTGCTTCAGCTGCTTCAGGATTGAACAGCATTTCCTTAAAAAAAAAACAAAAAAAAAACAACTCCACTCTTCTGGGAAGATATTCCACTAGATTTTGTGGAGATACCTTTAGCTACAAGGGTGTTAGTAAAGTCAGGTACTGATGTAGGGGCATCGGCATACAAGTTGCATCGTTTTTAACATATTTGCAACAGATTTATGTAAAGATAATTATTAGTAGATGCGCTATCCCTTTTATTATTCAGAAAGTGACCAATAAACACTAAACTGTTTCTTAAGCGCTTTCTTTCAACACCACTGCTGCTACGTGATTATGACGTATCAGAACACTACAGAGACAGAGGCGTGTCCTGAGAGTCACATAGAATAAAGATTAACATGGCAGAGGTAGAGCTGTAACTTCCTGCAGACACAACAGGAAAAGAACGTCTAGTTTTATTTAATCTTTTTTCTTTTTTTAGAGGTCAGAAGGCACTTAAGTAAATTGATGATTTGCTGTCTGTCTGAACCAAAGAAATAAAAGTGAACTATTTATATTTTGTGTGTGGGGAATCGTATCACATTGCATCGGCAGCTGCTTCATATGGATCTTTAATGTATCGTATTGTTGGCTATGAATCGAGATGCGAATCGCATCGGCCTCAGTTATGATGCGCATCCCAGTCAGTGTTCCAATTCATCATGTTCAATAGGGTTGAGGTCAGATCTCTATAGCAGGAGATTTTCCACTTCAACCATATAAAGCAGATCTTCATGGAGCCGGCTTTGTGCACAGTGGTATTGCACTGCTGGAACCGGTTTGTGTCTCCTAGTTCAAGTGAAGGGAAAATCTGGGGGAAGAACCACATATATCTGGAAAAGTCATGTGTTCCAATAGTTTTGTCCAGCTAACAAAGTAGGCACCTGAACGGATCCCTGAATAAACATCACAATTAAATATAACTATCACAATCATTTTGAGCTGGAAAACTGAAACTTCTTTTTGGCCCACTTTCAGTTTCCATATGTACTGATCAGATTTATCTTTTTTTTTTTAAGTGCCAAGGCTCCAGCAGTCCAGACGGTTAACCAGACAAAGCCTCGTTCTGCTCCCAATGAAGGTGCACAGAGAGCTGGAGCTGCAGCGCTGGCACGGATCGAGCAGCAGCACAAACCCCGGCCACAAACATCACAGGACGCCATCAGAAACCAGGGTGAGCCGAGATTCAGGTTTACATGATCTACAGGAGGGTTCTTTTTCTCAGTTGATCTCTCTGTATACACAGTGAAAGATACTAGTTATAGAGTATAATTCAGCTGCAATAGGGAAACGAGTGCACCGTTTCTCCAGGTGCTATTTATTTATTTCATTTTTAAGTCTGTGATCCAGGAGCATGTGTTTGAGGTACTTGCATGGTTTGGAGGTTGAGCTGAAACAGTTCTCGGCTTTAAAGCTTGACTCGATTGTGCAAGATTGGTGCTTCCTCTAGTCGCTTTCAAAGAGCCGGAAACAGGATGTACTCTTGATATTGTATAGAATGTCTCTGGATGAAGTGGAACATCTTCCCTGTAGAGTTGAGCATATTATAACAGCAAATCGAAATTAAATGTGGAATGGGTATAAAAAAACAAAAAACGTACATCAATCTTATGCTTGGGTGTCCACAAACTTTTGGCCAGATTGTATTGTTGTGATTGACAGGGTATGTGTATCTGGTGTGTGTTTGAGGAGGGAGGGAGAGTCTCTCAGGGTACAAGGAAGACAAGCTTCAAAGCTCTTTTCTGTTCTGGCTAATTGGTGGTGGAACAAACTGTCACTTGATATCCTCCTAGCTGAGTCATCGGCAGTCTTCAAACAATGCCTAAAGATCTACCTCTTCCAGCAGTTCTTTGTACTTTTTCTTAAAATAAATAAAATTTTAAAACTCCAAAACTGTTGGGACTCATAACCCTATATTTTATTCACAATAGAATATAGAGAATATCAGGTTAAAAGGTAAAAACGGACCACTTTAAGGAAAAAAATAAGGTCGTTTTGAATTTGATGGCTGCAAGACGTCTTAATAAAGTTGGGACGGGGCAACAAAACGCTGTATTACTAAAAAGAAACGGCTGGGGGAACCTCTTGCAGCTAATTAGATTAATTGGCAACAGGTCAGTAACATGATTGGGGATAAAAAAAAAAAAGAAAAATTTCAGACAGGCAGATGCTCTCAGAAGTAAAGATGGGCAGAGGTTCACCAATCTGCGCAAAACTGCGTCTAAAAATCTTTAAAGAATTTTCCTCAGCATCAGATTGCAAGGACTTTTGCATCTCTCGTCATCTACAGTACACAATATCATAAAAAGATTCAGAGAATCTAAAGAAATCCCTGTGCACAAGGGCAGTGCATCGCAAAGAGGCGTGATTCTGTAATGGAAATCACTGCATGGGCTCAGAAACACCTCGGGAAATCAATGTCTGTGAACACAGTTCGCCGTGCCATTCATAAATTCAGGTTAAAGCTCTGTCATGCGAAGAAGAAGCCATAGCAGAGAGAGCTCGAGGGTGAGTAAGGTAACGGCTAGTTTAAGGATTTCGGCGCTAGTTCAACAGTTCAACCTGTAGGGGATATTAATATGAAACCTATATTCCTAATTAGTTTTATTTCTGCAGAGCTGCTTTGTGATTATTAAATGTGATATTTTGACAATATAAGCCGAAATAATCGAATAACAAAAAAAAATCACCTCACCATGTTATTGATTCTATTCCTGTAAAAGCATGCTCACTTGTTTTATTTTATATTTCCCTTTAGTGAAAAGGGAGCTGGAGGCGGAGGCTGCAATGGAACACAGAAATGCAGACGTGGAGGCAAGCAGCTTTATTAAACCGAATTACTACTGTAAATCGCAGATTAATTGAGTTATATTTTATTAATCATTTGTATATTATGGCTTATTCAGGCATCCAATGATGCAGTGAAGGCGGCTGAGTGTTTTTCGGTTTCCGGAGTGTACTTCATCTGCCCTCTGACCGGAGAAATGTTAAAGAAGAGTGAGAGAGAGACCTGCATCAAGGAGGCCATTCTTTTGGTAAGGGAAAAGATCTACAGAAAAATACACCTCATCATGGTCTAATCACACCATATATGGACTATAAGATTGGTATGTGCTCTTTGATCATCCCATTCCAAATGTAGTCTCCATTTGCTAATAATTTCCACTGTGAAGATGTTTCACTACATTCTGTAGTGTGGCTGTGGAGATTCATTCAGCCACAAATAAGTGTTAGTAAAGTCAGGTACTGATGTAGGTGAAGTGAGGAGGAATGGGGTGAATCAGGTCAGAGCTCTATAGCAGGAGAAATTACACAAAAACATGTTTTCATGGAGCTGGATTTGGGCATTGTCATGGTGGAACAGGTTTGGGTCTCCTGGTTCAAGGTAATTTTGTGGCTGTAATATTTTGGGGAAGCACCACACATGGCTGAAAAAGGCAGATGTCCCAATACTTTTGGCCACACCGTATATGTATATTATTTGCGGTTTGTTTTTGCAGCGATTCTCTGAGAATCCAGTGGAGGCTTCTGTTATGATGATCCACACTTTTAACAAGGACAAAGAAAAAGTGAAGGTTGCCGTCGACATCATCAGCAAGTCAGTACCTTTTTTTTTATTAAATTTTTTATATATAATAGTGTGTTGGGGAGGGGAAAAAAGGCTGCGTCTCATGATTCATTTCTCATTTGCAGGTACATTGATAATATCTGTAAGAATCCAACAGAGGAAAAGTATAGGAAGATTAAAGTCAGCAACAAAATCTTCCAGGTGAGCATAAGGTAAAGCAGGGGAAAAAAGGATCATTATGTGTATTTATATTAATTCTCATATCTATCAGGAGAAGGTGAGTGTGATTGAGGGGAGCCGGGAGTTCTTGCAGGCACTGGGGTTTGAGAGCGTTGCGCTGCCAGTGGATGGACGAGGTGAGCTTCCAGTTCATGATGCTGCTTTTACGTCACATGAGTGTCATTTGAACCCCATTTTCCTCCAGGTTGCGTATGGGGGTGAATTCCCAGCCACGACTACATCATACAAAAGTCCAGAGAGGCCATCACTAAAGCATCTATCTATCAGACAAGTGACTGATTAGACCACTCTAGTTTTGATCAGATCACACACACAAAGCTATTTGAGTTATCACATTTGAAAATATGTTAACTCATTTTTATACCCCTGTGAAACATGAGGCCACTGTTGAGCAATTTTCCTGTTCTGAATCATCCAAGTTTGCCAAACAAATGTCAAATATCAATGCAAAAACACTTAAAATATATTTTACTCCTGTGAATTCATACAAGTCAAATATCCAGGAAAGAATTTTTTTGTGAATTATTTTGAACGAAACGTTAACATTTAAATATTCCAGATTCCACATTTAGTCTTGGTGACCCCGAATAGTCAAAGATTCAATTAGATAAGAGTCTGACTTGAATACCAATCTCACAGTCGAATCTTCACAGAGGTGTTCTGATACAAGAATCATGCCAGGGTTAGGGAACTGTCAGTTAATATACAGCCCATTGTGATATTGCTGTAAATAAAAATGTGAAAAGAAATAAGCTTTTGATGAATATTTTTAACGTGTGAAGAAATCCAACCCCCAGTGACAGATTTAAGTTTCATTTTCCATGATCTGTGACTGACACAGGAGCAGGAATTTAAATATTTATTTTACTGGGGGGGGGGGGGGTGGTTTGGTGTTTTTTCAGTGCTTCGATGTTACTTAATTGCACTTTAGCAAAATTTTACCTCACAATCGTTCATCAGTAGCATGTTCTTGTATTTGTTGTAATGTCTACTCATGCTTCATCTCCACTTTCTCCAGAGGACACCGAAGAGTTCTTTGTGTTGGCTGAGCAGGATGCTGCAGCTCTGGAGCAGATCAAAGAAAAGAAAGAGCAACTGCAGAATGGACAACCGGTCCGAGCCAAGCTAGACCACCAGGTGCAAGCCTTCAGACCTTCACAGCATGCAGCATGCTTCGACCTGCCACCAGACTTTTACAACCTGACTGCAGAGGAGCTGAAACGAGAGCAACAGATGAAGTACGAAAAGGCGTCCGTTTCTCATTTCTCTTCCATTCAGATTTGAATATTCCTGAACAAAACACTAAGCAAATACTTTCTGGATTTCAGAAGCGAGGTAGTCGAAAGAAACGCCATGCTCCGGACAAAAGCCATGCGGGAAAAAGACGAGCAACGGGAAAGAAGGAAGTATAACTATGCCCTGCTGAGAGTTCGCTTACCGGATGGTAATATACTACAAGGTATGCTGTTCTGTTTTGCATTTTCATTCTATTTAATGCATATAAACTTAACAAGAGCACGTTTGCAGGGATTCAGTGCTGGATGTTTCTCAAACCTCATCCTCATTTGTGTGATTATAGTCTTTAAACAATACAGAACACTGGAGGTTATATGATCATATTTTCTCAACCTTGTGAGAACTCTTATTCTATACAAACTGTAGCTTGTATATTAATGATGCAGGACAACCACCTAGTAATGCATTACAATAGTCCAGTCTGGAGGTCATGAACGCATGGACGAGCTTCTCTGCATCAGATATAGACATGTTTCTTAGCTTAGCAATATTTCTAAGGTGGAAGAACCTGGTTTTTTTTGTTGTTTTGAGTTTTAAAAGACAATTTGCTCTAAAATACCTCTCAGGTATTTTACTGTTGAACTAATAATTACAGAACATCCTTCTAAATGCAGGTTGAAATGCTGGAGCTTCTGTGTACTGGTTTTTGGGCCGATGAGCAAAATCTGTCTTATCAGAATTTAATAATAGAAAGTTACTTTTAATAGGAAGTCATCCAATCTTTTAATTCTTTGACACACTCAGTTATGCGAGTTAATTGAGCTGTATCGTCTGGTTTTGATGAGATATATAGCTGGGTATCATCAGCATAACAGTGGAAGCTAATCCCATGCTTTCTAATAATATTTCCTAAGGGAAGCATGTATATTTTGAAAAGCAGGGGTCCTAGAACTGAACCTTGTGGTGCCCCATAATTTACTTGCATTAACCTGGATAGCTCTCCTTTCAAGTTTACAAAATGGTAACGATCAAACAGGTAGGATTTAAACCAGCTTAATGCCCGTCCCTGAATGTCGATGTAATTTTGTATGCGATCCAGGAGAAGATCGTGATCTATAATTGTTTCCCATAACTTACTCTATGCGGCCACTGTGGAGGGACTTTTTGAACGCACTGCATTTGTATTTTGATGCAATATGGCAATTCAACGGGTTTAGTTTTCACTGATATTCTTGTGTGCAATTACAGCAATAAAAAAAAAAACAACCCAAACTTTAAAAGACCTGTCTTATTTAGTATTGTTCTTTAATAAAGATAAAGTACTTCTTGTCCGATTAATCAATGGAATAATCGAGAGCAGCATCCCTGATTTTATATATAAAATGTATATTCCTATAATAATCCTCCTAAAAAATGGGTTCTTGTTATTCATTATGCTCTAATATACTATACATAAAAGGAGCATTCGGTATCGTCTTCCATTCACTCTGTATTGTGTATGTGTATGGTTGTTTTATGGTGTGTGTTAGCCTAGGACACAGACATGATACAGAACATGCCATGTTTATTCTTTTTAACAGGGAAAGACAGCTCACGCCACCATAATATCAAAGTGGGCATCTACCTAAAGGCACCAGTTCGATCAGGAGACGCCAGTGGCGAATGAGACATGAGCTTGCCTAATAAAAATAGAAAAGTGGTAGTTAAAGACACATGAAAGATTGTTAATGGCCATGAAAAGCCACACACGCCCTCTAAATTGTTTGAGAGGAGGGGGACAAAAACATGACACATTGCATATGAAGCTGCGCTTTGTCTTGTAGCCAGAGGTACTGTCAGGATCATTGTAGTCATCAGAGAAAATTAATTGGTTACTATCAATAATTATTGCATTCAATTAGACGTTAGTAATAAGTTAAACAAATTTTTTTTACATTCTGTACTTCTTATTTAGATTCCTTATAGATATTAAAAACTCTCTCTTCTTTTTTCACCCACAGGGACTTTCTTTGCATGGGACAAGGTAGCCGTGCTGTACCAGTTTGTGCGCGACTCCCTGGAGAACGGCTGGCAGCCCTTCGAGTTAATAGGACCAGGAAGTCAGAAATTAAAGGACGAGGATGTGGCAATAAACGAATGCAATCTTGTATGTAATCACAAAAATCAAAATCACTTAAATTTGTCTGCTCATAGGATTAATAATAAATATATATAAAATATATATTTTTTTTTAGGTGCCCACAGCCTTGCTGACCTTCTCCTGGGACGCTGCAGTCCAAGAGGACATTGCTGCAGCTGGAGGTCAAAGCAACCCGGTGTTGAAGCCAGAATTGTTGAAGAATTTAAAAACCCTGAGCTGAACATTTGACTGCTACCCTTGCTCTCCTTTACTGACGCTGCCTGGGCTTCCTGTTCCCACTGTGCTGTTCTTTCCTGCTGGAGTGCACACCACCACCCCTGTGTTCGATGATCAGAATGCGGATAAGAATAAGAAGCATTCACAAGTCAGTGCTGAAGCAACTGTGGCTCATTTGGGCAGGAGATCTAGCACCACTGACTGAGCAAATACATGTAGTCCTATCAGATCGAAAAGAGTTTGTATGATGTGTTAAGAGTCTTACTTAAATTCTAAATAAATATTTATATTGCACTGTAATTAATATTTAATTCTCCATGGCCCTGTCCATCCATCATTGACAGTAGATCCAAGCTTTATTGTACCTGAAATTGACACTATTCAGGCTATAAGTAAAAAAATGATCAATTGTACTAGATTTCAATTGTCACTATTTTCTTACTTGATAAAATTTCATATTTAAAATGAAGGAGTAAATTCACGTGTTAAAACAATAAAACAGGACAACAGTCTACCTCCTCACAAACTCATTGTGAGAGAACCCTCAACGCTAAATATGTAACTTGCTTGTCCGAGTACCTTGCACACTGATGCATCATTCACAGCTTGTTAGCTTTGTTTCCGTTATTAAACAAGAACGTATAAGAATATAATGGGACCAGGTTCATTTATGTGCTATACTGTGCAAATTGTGTGCATCTGCCTAATTCAGTCCACTGTAATAAAGTTTTTGGATGCATGATCCAGGAGGAATTATTTCATGAACGAAACTCCACTTTACTGGAGTATAAACTGACTTGCACCACATCTATCCTTTTTTCCAATTAACTTGTTCCCCCTCCTCCCAATTGACAGTCCTCAATTCCCTTTACAAATGGACTAGAAACCCTTCCACCCCATTCCCAAATGAGTTGCCACCCCTTTAACTCTCTTCCCAATGTACAACAGCTGTTTAATAAACTCTTTTTAAATAATGCTTTATTTAAACAATTGTTGTAAAGACACCGATCACAACAACAAATAGATGTAGTTATTTCGGAATTTAAGAATCGAAACCTTAAACATGGTGATTAACCCCCCCTCCTCCATTTTTTGGGACCTCTAAACCATTATTTAAAAAAAATGTTACACATTGTAGAGGTTTTAAATATAATTACACTGTGTATAGCAGCTTAGAGGAACAACCAGCATGTGTAGGGTCTTTGTCCTTTTTACAAAAAAAAAGAAAAGAAATCCACAGAAATGCTGGCAGGCAGAAGCACAAGTGTGGATAGTAAAGACATAAAAAGTGCGATACATTTTCCAAAAAAAAAAAAAAAAAAAAAAAATGTTTTTAATGAGAAACCAGTTCAAGTATTCTGGGGAAAATGTATATATATATATTTATATTTATATATATATAGACTGTATGTATTTTAAAAACAGGGCCGAGTCCAGAATCATGTGCTGGGCCACTGTGGAGCATCAGAGCCAAGACAGTTTATTATACACAACCACAGATAGCTGCCTTTTGTTGAAAAGAGCCTTGTTAGAAGCAGACCCAGTGAACTACCAGACAGCATGTTTGACAAATAGCATGACTTCTCGTTTGATGGGCCGTTAATACTGCGCATTACCTGGAACTGCAGACTAGGTTTTAAGCCCCTCATACACAGTTAAGTCGGACACTAAACATAAATGGTGCCTCAGGCAGTAGCTGGGGTAGGGCAAGGAAGAGAGAGAAGAGTGTCCATCGCCTCAGCGTTCTTGGTTTCTGATCTGGGTATCTCACTGTTCGGTTCAGAAGATCCTGGATTAAGACAAAAAATATGAAAGAAAATCATTGATGACCTCCTCTTATAACGAAGACCTTTCTTCCTTCCTTATGGTTCTTATGCACTTTAAATCGCGCACCTCACATCCCGATCACCAACTGTTCAACCTCCTTCCATCCAGAAGGCGCTATAGTAACATCTGCACTAGTAGGTTCAGGGCCATTTTATCAGCCTACTGAACTCTATGCTATACGTTTAGGACACTGATCTCACTGATGTCTGTATTTCTTTACTGCCTGTAATGTGTATTATCTCTCTTGCTCTCTCTCAATCATAGATAAATGGATAGAAATCTTTAAATACATTGCATTATCTTGTTTACTGTTGTATTATATGCCCAAAAGTATTGGGATGGCAATTTTCTCAACTGCATGTGCTTCTTTTCCCAAACTGTTTGTGTACCACACAAAGTATAGGATGTCTGGATGTGCTAGCAAATTTTTTTACCTTCACTTCAACTATGAAACCCAAACCTGTTACAGCATGACAATGTCCCTGTGCACAAAAACAGCTCAATGAAGATATATGGGCTTTATATGGGTTATAGTGGAAGAACCATACAGAATGCCTTTTGGATGAATAGAAATACTGATTGTATCCCAGGCCTTCTTACCTTCCTAGATCAGTACCTGACTTAACTAATGCCCTTGTGGTTGAATGAGGGCAAAGCTCCACAAGCTCATACTAAAATCTAATGGAGCAACTTCACAAAAAAGTTAGGTTATCAGAACAGTAAAAAAACAACAAATATACTAAGATTAGGGTCAGGTGTCCACATCATTTTGTTCATAATTATTTTACCTCAGGTAATCAGCTAGCTAGTATTGCCTAAAACAACCCTTATAATCAATCAAGCAACAACAATAATAATAAATAAGCAATACATCTAAATTGATTAAAAATGGTGTTCCTTCATATCTAGTCCATTGTTATATGTCCCCAAGCCCAGGAGGAATGCCCATCAATGGGTTTGCACTTACCGGATTGCTCACACAAAATAATGCAGTCATCATCATCCTCATCCTCAGTGTCTGCCTGAAATCCGTCAGTTTCCATTGCTTCAGCCTTGAAGATACCCAGCAAATTTTCAGCTTAGAAGCTGTCCTCATATTTGCAATTTTATTTTTAGCATTGTCAACAAATCTGTCCTTACACACACACACACACACACACACACACACACACACACACACACATAAAAAAAGGTCCTACCTGTTCAGCTTCTCCACATTTTTTCATGTACTTGGTGATGGATTGGTTACTGCTACTCTTCCTTTTGTTAGAGGGAGTGGTGGAGGTGGAATGTGACGCAGTGGGAGAGGAGCCCTGTGACCCCACGGTGGCTTCATCTCGAGCTGTGTGTGCTCCCGTGGTAAGGTAAGTCCACTGGCAGGGTACCGGTAAGGCCTCCTGGCCAAAACGTGCAAGGACCTCTGGATGAACGTACCAGCAGCACCGTTTATACGTCGATCTCTTTTCGTATACCGCATTTTCCTTCATGAGACGCTTCACTCGGATCCTAATTGGGGAAAAAAGCAAAACAAAACATATTCCTTGTTTCCTAAACACATTAGATGGCTCATATATTGCTGAACAACAAAAACAGAACTGACTAAACACAGAACAGATCACAGCCTAAATTTCTTGCCGTTGCAAAAATGAAAATAAATCAATCATGTGTGAGTAACCTGGGGGGAACGCTGTCTGCAAAGCTCTGTGGGCTGCCCGCAGGTGAGGAGGCCTGTTGCTGTCGACAGAACTCCTGGAACTCTGTGATGATCACCTTACTACTGCAAACATTACCATGTAGCAAGGGCAACAGCTGAGAGAGCCCTGAGATAGAAAATACACACACACAGATTCCATTAAAAGCTCAAGTATTTAGATGAAGTTTACTTAGTCACTCTCGTAAAATAAATCTGCCTGAAATTCTACAGGAAATAAGACAATCACAATGTAGTACAGTCGAGCAAAAGTATTAGAACACCCCACAAATAAATAAATTTTTAT
>JAAIIK010000451.1:1366519-1378780 GCA_014706435.1 Silurus glanis | reverse complement strand
ATATATTAAACTATAACTAAAGAAGACACACTCTGTAAACTCACACTGTTCATTTCTCTGTTGGCGTGAAACTTTTTCTTCCGGTGTGTTGGGGTCCTCACTGTTCAGAGGCTCGATCATGCAGATGGCGTAAGACTGCAACATGTCTAATGGAGAATCTTCTCCGTCCCACACGCAGCCTCTTACCACTGCCTCCAGCACGTTCAGCTTCCTCTTAGCCATCAGCTCATCCCACTCCCGAGCTTTCAGCTTCTGACGCACCTTCTGCTTCTCAAGGTCACCACCCTCCTACACAAACAAACAAGATAAATTTAGGCTGCTACATTGGCAAAAAAAAATAAAAAATAAAAAAATAATAATAAAACACTGACTAATATTAATGTTTTTTATTTTAATATATTTCTGAGGTTTTCTTTTTTCACCAAAAATGACAGATGCCAGAAAACACCTGTACTTAGCCTACTGAGATTGCACATACATGCATTTATTATGCTTTTGTTGAGTGCTTTGATTAAGTGTGCAACAGTGACAATTTCAGCTTCTATCGTGCCATCACTGAGAGCATCCTACCAAACTCCATCTTAGTGTGCTATAGCAGTTCTAGTGTGTGAACAAAAATAACATCACTGGCACCAAAGTACCAGCAGCTGTTCCCCACAGAAGATATCTGCAGAGAAGACCATTCTAACTTAGTCACAAAATGTTCATGACCGCTTTCCATCTAAGAGGGGGATAAAGGGCCATTTGCACCAGGAGTTTTTTTTTTAATAGTCCACGGTGTTAGGTCAAAGTCTCATTCCATTAATGTAGTATCTGGAAAAAGGTTGTTTAGACCTTGTTCCCAAAACGAATAAACTGGTCTACACAACACACACCTAAAATTAGCCAATATAAATCTGATTAATTTAGTACCTCATCTTCAAGCGCTCCTTCGCCATCTGAAAGATAACCGTGGGGTACAAAGAAGCCATCGTCTTCTTCATCATCATCACCTTCGTCATCATCATCCTGTCAAGGAAACCCGAAAGTCAGCCATTAGCATTAATTACTATGTCAATCTATAAGTGGAATAGATTAATGCACACATAATGAGGAACTAAATAGGAGTACAAACTCATCAGTCTACCTGATACAAAAGATGTGCACCAGAGTTATTATTGTTAAAAATAAGTTTTTCTTTCTTTCTTCCTTTAAAAAAAAAAAAAAAGCTCTGTATTTCGATTTTGAATTTCAGTCTAGATTTTTTATTTGTAGCATATCATTAGTTTTTAGATGTTTTATTATCTAAAAAACTTTAAATTGATATTTGCAAATGTATATTTGAAAACAGATATAATAAGATCAAAGGACAAGATGATAGAGTATCTAGCAAACTACAAAAATCCCCCAGTGGTGAATTAAGCTGCTTTTCAAGTTTATTACGGCTCAATAATACTAGTAAACACATACAGCTTAATACCTCACTATACTATTTTATACTAGAAACGATAAAGATCGTTTTCAACCCCATACCACATATCTCTCTCTCGTAAAATTAGACAGATTCGCTTCACAAATACATATTTGAATTTCCTGGATTCTTCCCCTTTATTAAAGCAGCACAAGCATTTCCATTGCTGCTGATAATACACTTATTTTAATCAAACAAAGAATAGTACTCCAAATAAACTAAAATAATTGGGTTGCTTTTTGCTATAGATTAATGTGTCCTATAGTGCTCCACTAGACCTAATTGCTGGGCCAATACGATATAATACATGCTACTCTGTCATCTACTGGTCATTCATGATTCTGCAATATTTACAGATTCTCTTAGTTCAACCTCTGTTCTCAAGTTAGACCGCCCACCATTTAAAAAACAAAAAAAAATTTTTTTCATAGAGATTAATCACTATCATGGTCTGAAAATGTAACGGCCTTAAAGATGTTAAGTACACAAATAAGTCTTAAACTGCAAAAGGTCTTAAAAAATAAAATAAAAATAATAATCTGGTAATCACCAACCGTACCACAGTTCTTTTCCATTTACACAGAAGAATAATAAACCAGAAAACAGTCTAAATTGACCTGATCATAGCTTTGCGGTATAATAAATATTGCAAAAAAAAAAAATATATATATATATATAATAAAATAAAATAAAAAAAGCAGTCCCTCACCCCTTCACTATGTGACAGGGACTCTCCTGGCTCCTCCTCTTCCCATTCCTCATCACTGTCCACCTCATAGTCAAGCAGATCCTAAAACACACAATGTTAACAATTAAGACAACTCAAGCTTCAGTTTCCACTCTACAATGAAATGTATATGAAAGTCAAGTCCTAGTCCTTTTTCAGGTAACAACTATTCAAAATGAATACTAAATATAATCCAAAAATTCTCACCTTGTCCACCTTGAAAGGACAACGAGGCGATATGTGTGTGCTCTTTTTGCTCCAAGTGCCCCAGTAAGCAGGGCGATAGTTTTCACGAAACTGAAGAAGCTTCATGCGTCCGTAACGTTTGTGGTCAGGAACACCAGATTTTGGGCAATCATCAAGCATTACGCAGTCTCTGTTCAGAAAGCAAAAAGGAATTAAAATTAGAAGACCCAAACCAGTTCCAGCATGAGAATTCCACTGTGCACAAACCCAGTTCCATGAAGATATGCTTTACATGGTTTGGAGTGGAAGATCTCCTGACAAAGGTTCTGACTTCAATGCTAATTAACACCTTTGGAATTAATTGTAATGCTGACTGCACCCCAGGCCTCCTCACTTAACCTACACCAGTATCCAACTTTATTAACACCTTTCTGGCTATATAAGCACAATTCTCTTCCTAAAAATTTAGTGGAACATCTTCCCAGAAGAGTAGAGATTATTATTAGAGCAAACAGGGACTAAATGTAGAACGGTATGTTCAAAAAGCAGGTCAGATGTCCACAAACAGCCATATAGTCTATCTGTAAACTAACCTTGGCGTGTCTGTGCGTTTGGGTTTGGTTGGTCCTGACTTGCGTGGTTTACGGGTTATCCAGTCCTTCAAGCAGTCAAGAGTGTGGATCGGTTTTGTCAGGAATTGATCCAGCTCCTCAAGAACTGCCTCTTCACAATGCACACGAGTAAGCGGGGCCAAAGCCATGTGTTCTTTGATTTCAAACGGCGCAAATTTCCCACAGACGGACGCCAGAGTCTGAAACGCAATGATCTGTAAGTCACCAAAAACCGTAGATACCGTAAAGTGGATGGAAAAAAATATACTGATCAGATCAAAGGATATCTAACCTTAGGTGCTAATTGAGGCTTGGGTTTCTGTAGGAATCGAGTGATCTCAGCCTTTTCTGCTTTGATTCTCTAAATAAATAAAAAAAAAGGGTTAAGGAAAGATTGAGATACTGAACTGCAACTTCTGAATAAAAGATTTAACCCATGTTATTGGCCACATACAGTATCTCACAAAAAGAGAGTACACTCCCCACATTTCAGCAATCATTTTATTTTATCTTCTCAAAGGACAATACTATTGAAATAAAAAGTTGGATATACTCGAGTAGTTAATTTGCAGCTTGTATAACAGTACAGATTTACTGTCCTCTAAAAATAACTCAACACAGGCATTATTGTCTCAATAACTGCCAACAAAAGTGAGTTCACCCTTAGTGAACATGTCAAAACTGTCAATATTTTGTGTGAGCACCATTGATATCTAGCACTGCCTTAATCCTCCTGGGAACCCATCTTGGAAAACCTCTATATGACCGTGGCCACTGCACTGTAACTCGGGTTTTGGGTGTTACTGATCTTCTCACAGCCTTAGCATCTTGGTGAAGAACAACAGTTCTAATTCTCAAATCCTTTAAAAGTCTTTAACATGAGTTGCTAGGTTGAACACCCAGTGGTCAGTATGAGAGAATTGTACTCAAAGCACCAAATTCTAACCGCTCTAATAAAAGATACACAAATTTGTATGGTCCTGTCAAACGAACAAACATGAATAGGACATGTGGCTTTGTATTGTTACAAGTTATCACTTGTTGGGAGCTATTTAAACAATAATGGGTGTATGTTGAGTTATTTTCAAAGCCATGTGTTACTTCAAGTTAGTTAATCTGTACTGCTTTACAAGCTGCAGATTGACTATAAAATATATCCAAGTTTCATTACTATAGCATTGTCCCCTGTAATGTAAGGGGTGTACCCACTTTTGTGAGATACTGTATAAATGCTCAATTCACCTCTTTCTCTTCCTTCAACCGTTTTTCCTCTTCTTTTTTTCTTTTCTCTTCAAGTTTAGCCCTAAAAAAAAAAAATCAAGCCAACAGGTAACTCAATGTGTTCTCTTTATCGGTGAAAAAATAATTCGATAAAACCAAATGACACTCACTCGATCTTCACTTTGCGCTGTTCTTCTTTTGCCTGCTGTCTCTCGGCCTTCTCTTTGTCATGCTTTTCCCTTTTCTCTCGCCGTTCCCTTTCTTCCTTCTCTTTCTTCTCTTGTTTCTCTTTCTTCATCTCCTCTCTCAGTTTCCGTGCTTCCTCTCGCTTCTTCTCTTTGGCGGCCTTAGCATCCTGTTTCTGCTGCTCTTTCTCCTCTCGTTGTCTGTGCTTCTCTTCCATCTCTTGAGCACTCTGTAGGGTGGGTGAGGTAGTAAAACTTGTTAACAAAAAAAAAGTACTTCACCTTTTTGAATTTAGCAAATACCCTTAACCAGAGCGACTGAATATCTCATTTATACATCTGAGCAGGTGTGAGTTAGGGGCCTTGCTCAAGAGCCCAGCAAGGGCAGCTTTGCGTTGCTGCGATTTGAACTCATGAACTCCTGATCAGAAGTCCAATATCTTTTCACTTCTGTTTACAAGTACAATAACAGAACCATCAGTATATATGACCTCATTTTGGTCAACAAAACATTAAAATAAAACAAAAACAACACAAAATTCCAAAATATAAAGTAATGCATAAAATCATTTAAAATAAAAATCTCTCATTTTCATGACGTTCGTTTTTACAGTTCCAGAGTTCTGCTTTATAGAAGTGTACTCGCACTTGTTCGCATAGTTATATACTCACAATTGCGAGAGAGAAAAAATGAAAAAGAATTCAGACTTTTTCTTCTCGTAATTGCGAGTTCATATCTCACAATTCTGAGGAAAAAAAGTCAGTATACTAAATAAAAAGTCACAATAACCCCTTTTTTGATCTTTTATTCAGTGGCGGAAACGGCCTTTCGTAGTTTTTTTTGTTTTAGTTTGACATGATCCTTTTGCCTGAATCCTACAGAAGCCAAAATAAAGTCTGCCTGATTCAGAGGGTTTTTTCCCGCAATTCTGACTTTTAAACTTCCTACATTTCTAGTAACCATGTTGTCGGCCTGAAGTTTGTAGCTGTTGGTGTATTAACGAGGCGCCTATATGCTTCATCTGTCTGAGTTCTCTACAGGGATCAGAGGCTTAGATTGATACCATTCGATTCTATTGATTGTAGCCCATTTAATTTTCAATGTGTAAAGCTTTCTCGCACTAGAGTGGGCGACACTGCCTAATTGGCTAAGAGAGAAAAAAAGTTGGAATTAGACAAACTGTTTATTTATTGTGGCAGAAACAGGCTTTCATGTGAATCTTTTCCTTGAACCTTCCCTAACTGTTTTCTCCTCGTTCCACCATTTTTCATTCTGCAGTGTCTTCTGTTACCTGTCCATAGAGCACCAGAGTAAACAGGTGGTGCGTGAGTAATAATAGTCCGTGGGAAACACAGTGCTCCGTGTGAAGTTAAATGAACTAAACAAATCATCAAAGGCAAAATAATCGATGAATTTACAAAGACTTTACAAGAGCTCTTGTTAGCATATCCTCATAAGCAAGCTATTGATTCAGTTCAAAAAGCTGTCTGTCAGAGGACCTCAAGAAGTTTCTCGATGAGACACAATGCTTGTGAATTTCAGAATGGATTAAATTAAAATGTATGCATTTACTTAGAGGAAAAATGCTGAGCTATAGAACAACCCAGTGCATTAGTGACATTATGGAGTTGGTTATAGAGCTTTATAAGGTGTCTAGTTGATTTTAAATAGGGGTTATTTGTCTTGGAACAAATTAAGTATGTAAGGAGAGGTGGTTCTCTATAACTCAAAACAATGATACTTATAAAAGTCCAGGTTTTACCTTAAGAGAGCGTCTTTTCAATTGTTTCTGCTCAGTGTTCATCCGTGGCTCCTAAAGGGAGAAAAAAAAGCATGTTATATATGTATTCATTCAATGGCTCCATTCAGAATAGTGCACTTCCAAACGAGCTGGATTAAAACAATATATGCAAATCAAACTAACTTGCATACAAGAGATATGAGTTTTTTTTTTTTTTTTTTTTTTTTTTTTTTTTTTTTTGAGTAATCCGATAGTATAAGTCACTATATAGTTCCTGATGCAAATGTCAGTTATCCCTGGACCACCCATGTGCCCTATTTGGCATAAGTACACAGAGATGCCCATAATAGGCAAGCTTCACACGAAGATTAATCAATGAATAAAAGCACCAGATAACACCATATGAACAACACTTTTGTAACAAGTGCTACAGTCCAGGGAGAGTCCTCATCATAATTGAAATATTCCTGCCTGCTTTTCTATTCATGTGGATTTGTAAAGTAAGGTCTGCATTGTTCAGTTTGTCTACTCACTGATGCCGGAGAGGTTGGTGTGCCTTTATTGGGCTCTGGAGAACTCTCAATCAATGAAACCGAGCTTGAAGACAGAACAGATTTGTTCTCCTGACTATCTTCAGTCTCGTCTGGCTGATTCTCATCCTGCTCCGTCTCAGGTTCAGACTCCAAAGTGCTGTCCAAATGAGGGTGAGAGACACTGTCCTCAGCTTCATCGGTTTCCATCGTTTCTTCTGACGGCAAGGGAACGGCAGAAACAGCTTCAGCCCCTTTTCTTTCTGTGACA
The DNA here is from genome assembly GCA_014706435.1 of Silurus glanis. Lineage (NCBI taxonomy): Eukaryota > Metazoa > Chordata > Actinopteri > Siluriformes > Siluridae > Silurus > Silurus glanis. The sequence continues at coordinate 1,371,857 of JAAIIK010000451.1, read as the reverse complement.
TTTCGGGTATTTTTTGCAGCTGTAGAACACAGCGCATCCACAGGAGCTGAAGGCTGTGTCCTGACATCAGCGGAGTTCGAGTCCTCGGTCAAGTCAACAACCACAGCAGAACCGGGACTAACCAGAGGATACTTGGTCCGCCTCATAAAACCATCAAGAGGCCCACGGCCATTTTTCAGAGCAGGTCTCGGTTGCAGGGGTGTAGAGGTAGCATTAACTTCATTCTCCCCATCAGAGGCACTCGGTTCGTGGGTAGGAAGAGGAGAAGCTTCTGTTTTGGTTCTTTTGGTCTTCCCGGTTTCCTTGGGTACAGGGTTAAGTCGTTTGAATGGAAGACGTGCTGGAAAACATTAAAACCAAAATGTTAACACAAAAAAAAAATATTCTAAAGAAGTGCAAGTGTTACCATTAGCATCATTTAGACTGGAAATCCAGTTTATCACTAGTTGTTAACTGTATTTAAAAGGTACAACTCAAATTAAAACAATCCAATGATCTCAGGACACCTAACTATGTGATTATTCCATAAACTTAGCACAATCTTTGAGGCAAACAACTGTATAGGATGTCTCGATGTGCTGCCATACAATTTTCTTGAAGACACTGCACCCAGGGCCTCCTCATCTCACATACATCAGTAACTAACTTTACTAAAACTATTGTGCCTGAATAACATCTCCAACATCTAGAGGAAGATCTTCCCAGAAGAGTGGATCTTATTAGTACATCAAATGGGGACCAAATGTGGAATGAGTTGTTTAAAAAGGCACATACTAAACTTATGCTTGTGTGTCCACAAACTGTTGTCTATATAGAGTATGTAATATTTTTCTTCTTTTCCATTGATGGTAAAATGCACTTATTTTCACCATCTGGTGTCTTTTACAAAAAGACAAACTTTTTTTTCTTCTTGATCAGATCTCTTTTGTAAAAGAGATGTTCTCCAAATGCCTTTCATACTGGTTAAATAAAGACTAACTAATTAACTATGGATTTATTCCACAAGTGAAATTAGGAAATTTGTTACCTTGAACGAGTTTCTTGCTGGCAGTGCTGGCTTTGTCCACACAATCCATTCCTTATTATACAAAAAAAGACATTTTTAATTATCACAAAAAATTGCATTCGTAGATTCAGAAAAATATAATTCACAAATAACAATATATGGATACAAAAGTGCGGGAAATAAACATATAGTTTCACTGCAGGATTTCTAAACAAAGGAGTGACCTGAGCAGATCCTTTCACCTGCTTATGACTCGAAAATACTTTAACTATGTAAATTAGAACATAAACAAAATCCAACCCACATCGTACCGTTTATTAAAGACGACAATACAGCTAGAAAAGCTTATTTCGTGTTAAATTGAACACCAGAATGAGAGAAAGAACCCAAGCTAGTTTGACTGTGTTGTGTTTTCTTTCTACTCTCCCGCCATTCAGTGAAGCCGAGTCCGGTGCTCTGAGCTCGGGGCCTGCTGTCTGTCCACCGCCGTGTATAAACACCCCAAAAATACTAAACAATACAAAAGCGAACCATCTAAACACCTACCTATGTATATCATTCAGATTCTACTGCCAGCTACAAACCCTGCAGTTAAGCCATATAATTGAATAAAACAATAAACGGAGCTACACTACAGACACAGAATGCTAACTTCCATGACTAGCAACTCGCCAAGCTAGCTAACTAGCGTACCCAGCCTACTTTCAAATACCTCCGAACAATTATATATGTTTATAACTAAATTAAAAAATAAATATTATGTCAAGATTTGTCTTCAACTCGGACCTCTCCGGGGCGTGCAAGCCAAAGGCACGGGTGATAAAGGGTCCTCGGCCGCGAGCATCACCGCCACCATTCGGTACTTTCGCTGAGGTAAAAAAAAAAAAAAAAAAAAAAAGGAATAGTAATAATGAACTTGTAAATAAAAGTAGAAGTTGATTCGTTTTCACGTCCAGAAAACACCCGGAACCCTCATTGGATCTTCATTTGATCTTATTATTACTTTTTTTTTATATATAATAATAGGCGCTTTTTTCCTGTGGACGGACGGACTGAGTGACTGACTCTGTGATTAGCTCCGCCGCTAGCCGTCTCGCATCCCCTACTGAACTCCCTCGCGCTCAACTCAGAATTGGCGGGAGCTGATGCGCGAGCCTCTATCTCCGCCACTGATTGGCTGCACGAAAACCCAAACACATTTCCGGGTTTCCTTCTGAACTTTGACCACGCCCCCACCCAAAACAACTCGTTTCTATATTATATTTCCTTTTTTCTTTTCTTTTTTTCTTTTCTTTTCTTTTTGGTTTCACTGTGTACAGTAGTATATATGGTTGGAATGACAATAAAGCCTACTTGACTTGAAATCCTGAAGATGTTAATCAACATGTGAAGAACATGTCGGTGCCAATTATTATCAATAATAACAAATTCAGTAACTAAGGTAAAAATACCAAGGAAAAAGTTTAGTTTTCAGGGTTTTTGTGTCAAAGAAGTTTTATCTGTTATGTTCGCAGATATTAGTGGCAGTTTGTACAATTAAATGATTAAGTGAGGCTACAGGAAAACTACAGCAAATATTAGACATTAAACAATATTAAACAGTAAAGAGAAGAGGAAATCAAGGAAGAGACAAAAAGAAATAATGAGACATAAGAAAGCTATAATTATCTATGTGAATATATTCAGTGGTGTGAAAAAGTGTTTGCCCCCTTCCTGATTTCTTTTTTTTTTTTTTTATGTTTGCCACACTTTACTGTTTCAGATCATTAAACTAATTTAAATATTAGTAAAAGATAACAATAGTGAACACAACATGCAGTTTTTAAATAAAGGTTTTTATTATTGAGGGAAAACTAAATCCAAAACATGGCCCTGTGTGAAAAAGTGTTTGCCCCCTAAACCTAATAACTGCTTGGGCCACCCTTAGCAGCAACAACTGCAATCAAGCGTTTGCAATAACTTACAATGAGTCTTTTACAGCGCTGTGGAGGAATTTTGGTATATATATATATATATATATATATATATATATATATATAGCATGAGCTTCTTTTTTTTTTGTAGACGGAGGTGAATATATATCTTAAAGTATGTGTGTAAAAATACACAAAAATCCATAGTGTGCAAATAAGATGCAATGGTACTGAGTGCAATGGTATAAAGACTTCTTAGAAATGAGAATAGTGCAGTCCCAGTGTGTAACAGAACACAACAATATATATGAAATGTATAACAGAGTCAATTGGCATTTATGGTCTGCATTGAGACTGTTTTAAGAAGACATTATTTTATTTTATTAAGAAGACTTTATACAGCAGAAATAAAGCTAGGCAGTTCCATAGAAGTACCTAAAAACTCAATCGACACACAGTCTAAATAAACTTTCTTCTGGAGTCTGTGTAGCACACCCATTGTTGCCTTACCATATACCTTATAATATTAAAATGCTAAAATCAATTATTTGAATGCTAATAAATGTAACATGCTCTGGATAAGAGCGTCTGCCAAATGCCATACAGTATATGCACATGTAAACTTATTGCTGCTTCATAACCCTCTGTCCAGGGCACCACTTCAAATCTTGGCTATCTGTTATTTTAAAACATTTATTACTCTTGACAAATAACCCCTTAAGGACAAGATACGCTGTGTTTATTACTGCTTCAACTGTGCTAGTTCTAATCACATATTAATCATCTACTGTGAATATATTGGTTTGTAATATAAATAGAAACAGGCAATAATGCAAAAGGTTAAAAGGAAAAAAAAGCATAACGTTAATCAACATGCGGAGAACAATGGGTTATATTAATACATTCTTATATGTTTATAAATAACCTTCTTATGAACTAATTGAAGAACATGTCCAAACTGTCCAAATATTTAATCATGAGTAAATCAAATGTCAATTACAGGAGTATTCATTAACATACTACAATGACCATATGGATAAAAGTTTGTGGACACAAGAGCATAAGATTGGTATTTGCTTCTTTTAAAAAAATCCCAGACCAATTTGCTCTTATAATAACCTCCACTCTTCTGGAACAATGTTTCATTAGATTTTATAAAGATTCTGATTTGAATTTTCTTCATCCACAATGATGTTAGTAAAGTCAGGTACTTATGTACGTGAGAAGGACTGAGGTGCAGTCAGCGTTCAGATTCTTCATCTTCAATATATTTAAGCTCTATAGCAGATCTTCCACTCCAACCAGGTAAAGCATATCTCAAATCAAATCAAATCAAATCAAATTTTATTCGTCACATACACATACATACAGAGTATGACATGCAGTGAAATGCTTTGTACGATTGTCCGGCATGAGGGAATAGGATAGAGGGGGAAATAAAACAAGGGGAAAAAAGAAGGCAGATAAATAAAAACAATAAACTATGTAAAATATAAAATATATAAAGATAAAGATATATATAGGAAAAATAGGAAAAAATAGGAATAATAATCTTCATGGAAAGGGCTTTGTGTCCAGGGGCAGAATGTGTAAAAATTTGTGGAAATAGCTTGAAGAAGTACAACATAAAGCTGAAAATGGTGTCCCAATACTTTTGGTCTGTGTATTATTTTATAATTTTTTACAGCAACAAGAACAATAAAATGGTTTAAATATCTTTTATATAAATAAATATAACTATACAGTCTTGCATTCTGCTTTATTTACAAACATTTTTTTTCAAATTAGGGTTGTAAGTGGAAAAACTATGTGAGTGTTGCCCTAAGTATTGACTAATTAACCTGCTGAAAATAAATATTATTGATGATCTTGACAATCAAAGAGTAATTATCACTAATTTTTTGGATAATTAAAGGACAACTGAACAGCCAGCATTTTTTTTTCCATGCAACATGCATTTAGCATCAAGTTACCATTCACTCAGTCAGATCTTGGGATTGTTGCATCACCTGGATATAATAATCAATCAGTCAGAATTGTCGATCAGTTAAAGAAGAAACAGAAACAGACTCAGGGGGATGAAGCATCAACATTCTCTTATTCCTTCACCAAAACCTATAAAGTGGAAGTATTCTAAAAACAGGATGTGACCATTTGAATACGGTTCGTGTTACGGATTAATATAAACATAACAAAAGAGAAGCGCAATAGAGTCAAATAAAAATTAATAATGATGGCTTACAAAAATACTGCAACGGCACCAGTATTGACGATACTAATCTTGAAAGCATTTGGGAATTATAATTACAATCTAATTTTCTTTTAAATACTTAAAAAAAAAAAAAAAAGACAGAGATATATATATATATATATATATATATATATATATATAAAGAGGAAATGTGTGTGTGTGTATATA
>JAAIIK010000451.1:1336576-1366119 GCA_014706435.1 Silurus glanis | reverse complement strand
TATATAAGACCACATGCAAAACGTAAGAGCGACTCAAACTTCCGGGTTAGTCACAAGAGTTGCGTATACACCCTTTTTTCCATTTAGTCTTGGGAATTGTAGTTCTCTGCAGTAATTTTAGGTTGACTAGGAAACAAAATAGCACTCTATAAAAACTACATTTCCCAGAAGCACCCCAGATCCGTTTCCGTTACTCTCCAGGATTCTCCAGCATTTCTATCCTTATCCATAGCAAAGTTAGTATTCCCACAGGTAGGTGTTATTTTTTCTATGTCCGTATATAAAGTGAATAAACGTTTTATATGTTCTTTCGTTTTTACCTGCACAGAGATCATAATGTGCTGAGGAACCCGAATTATCCCTTTTTGTGAAGTGATCAGAGTATTTCAGAGTTAGCCCTTTATTCATTTATAATGTACAGTTATTATCGGTTATTATTGGGATCCCTTTGTTTATTAGTTTTATATTTATAGGTGGTTTGTTGTGCACAAATAGCTGGATGTAATAATGCATACAGCTGTGCATATCTTATCTGATTTTATGAATGTTTTTGCTCTCTCTCTCTCTCTCTCTCTCTCTCTCTCTCTCTCTCTCTCTCTCTTTGTCTCTTTTAAAATTTCCCAGAAACCTGAAAATGACAGGTAAGTGAAAAACATTATTATTATTATTATTATTATTATTATTATTATTATTATTCCATAATGATCAAAGTGACGACTGAGTGGATTTTATTCCTGTCCCTTTATTATTTTTTTTTTTTACTTTTTATTATATTATGTAATATAGTTCAAATCAAATTCCATACAAAATTATATTGTTTGTCATTTCTGGGTGGGGAAAATAATTTTTTCCTCAATAAATTCTGTACTTGTCTTGTGTGTGTAAATAAAATGAAAAGTTCTCTAGATCGTCTGTATCCCGCCCCCTGAGAGTTCCTCACAAATTTCACAATTTGTGCAATGATGTTTGTCCAGTGTTTTATGTATACAAAAAAATATACGTACACAAATACGTATATTTAAATAAAAAAAAGATACATAATGTATATTACACAATTCTTGAGAGTATAACCCTACTCCTACCCGACCTGCTTAAGGTATTGAAAGGATTAAAAAAAAAAGTATAGTAAGTAAATCAATAAAGTGATATGCTAGGAAATAAGGTCTTTTTTAAGGGTGTCGGAGCTTATTTTTTTCTTAGTACACTATATAGCCCAAAGTATGTGGACCTGACTTGAAGAATTGTATGTGATAATTGAACATTCCATTCCACATTTAGTTCCAATTCGCTGTTATAAAAGCTCCACCTTTCTGGGAAAAATTTTCATTAGGATTTGCAGATGTTTGTAGAGCTTCATTCAGCAATAAGAGTGTTAGTAAAGTCAGGTACTGGTGTCGGTAAGGTCAGTGTTCCAATTCATCCCAAAGGTGTTCAATAGGGTTGAGTTCAGAGCTCTATAGCAGCCCACTCAAGATCTTCCACAGATTTTTTCATCTCGTTTCTTTATAGACCAGGCTTTGTGCACAGGGGCATTGTCATTCTGGAATAGGTTTGGGTCTTCTAGGGCATCCAGAGATGTCCAATTCAATTGTGTGTCTCCAACAGCTTGGGGAATACCGACATATGGTCGGAAAAGTCAGGTGTCCCAATACTTTTGTTCGTATAGTGTAGGTCATCATCTCTAATAAGATCATGGGTTTAATTTCATGTGTTTTTTAAAATATTGTTTCAGTCCAAATTATTATTTTTTTCCTTTAGAGCGAGTCAACAACTTCCCCCCTCTGCCCAAGTTCATGCGCATCAAGCCGTGTTTCTACCACAATGTTGACGAGGAAATTCCTCAACCTCACCGCCAGATTGTTCACAGAGTTTACAAGCTTTGGATCTGTAAGTGCTACCAATTTGGTGTCCACTAACAACATACACATTTGTGTTAAATGTTTCTGACAATGTTTTAACATTTCTGTGGTCACAGTGTACTCGATCACGCTCTGCGTCAACCTGGTGGCTTGTATAGCTTGGGTGGCGGGTGGAGGCAGCGCGGTCAACCTGGGGCTCGGGATTCTGTGGCTCGTGCTGTTCAGTCCCTGCGGATACACCTGCTGGTTCAGGCCTCTTTACAAAGCGTTTAGGTAAAGCACTCCACAAAAAAGAAGAATGTTTAACGTTTAAAATGTATTTCTTGTTGTCTGTTTTTATCTGATTCTATCTGTTTTTCCACAGGGCTGACAGTTCCTTTAACTTCATGACGTTCTTCTTCATTTTCTTCCTTCAGTGTGTCCTCACTTTCATTCAGACCCTGGGTATAAACAACTGGGGTGCATGGTGAGGAATACCCTGATACATTTATGAACTCGTTTGCAATTTCTGTCCAAAATGATCATTCAAATAATATGCTGTATTAATTTATTTATTCATTTTATTAAATTTTATATATTTATTTTACTACACTATGCTGATAAAAGTATGAGGATGCCCAAGTTTTCAGGTCATATCTGCTTTTTCTCTGAACTGTTACCACAAATTGTAGCGGATGCCATTGGCTGCGTAGATGTTTCCCAGACTTAAACTAGGATTCCCGTTTCCTTTTTCCAGCATGACAATGCCCCTGTGCACAAAGCCACCTCCATGACAACATGATTTACTTCGGAACACTGATTTTGCACAACTCACCTACATTAGTACCTGACTTTACTTACACCCCTGTGGCTAAATGAATGTTCGCAAAAAATCTCCACAAGCCCACCCTTCATAATCTAGTGGAACATCTCTATATATATTGCATCATATATATATATTGCAAAACTGGCTATAAAGTAATTTCCTCAGCACAAAGTTTGTAATGCAGCCTGCATGAGAGAAACGTGATAGTCATCATCACGTGATTTTCATAAGCAGCCCCACACAGAGAGAGTGAAAGAGAGAGAGAGAGAGAGAGAGAGAGAGAGAGATATGGGGCATGGTAATGGTTAACTTTGTTCTTTTTCCCCCTCTCTTGTAAATTGCTCTAGTGGCTGGATCGCTACAGTGATTTTTTTCAGCACTAACGTGGTCTCTGCTGTGTTTATGCTCATCGCCACTCTGCTCTTCACGCTAGTCACTGTGCTTATGGGACTGGTTTTGATCAGGGTGAGTATTTGATGCTAAAATAAAAAAAAAACCTTTTTATGCATCACCGTTTTTCCACCTTTTCTTCGCCCCCCCTGTAAGAAACTGTATGTAACTGAATGTTTCCTCTTCACTTGAATCCCCTGGTGTGTGGCCTGGTCAGGTGAACTGTGTGAGGAGGTGTATAGAGTTTAAATAATTTTTTTAAAATATTAAATAATAGTGGTGTAACTGTACACAAAATCCAGGGTTTTGTACATACCTCACGGTTTGGTTCACTTTCGGTACGTTGGGGAGAAGAAGCGCAGAACATGAAATTGCTTGTCGTTTTTTTATTAACGCAATTTATTATTACTAACATTTGTGAACAGTTTACATTTTTAAATCAATGTAAAAAACAAAAAAGTCCTACTTGGAATTTATATTACATTTTATAATTATTTAGTATAAGGAACAAAAAAATTAATTGAATGGAAAAATGTAATTAAATTGATTACATTTGTTAGACCCCTGTGCTAAAAGGATGGAAATGACAGTGGAGGAAAGGTAGAGTGGAGGAAGGTGCACACAGGTGGATTATGTTCTATGTAGGAGATGCAACCTGAAGGAGATTGGAGACTGTAAGTTGTTGGCGGGGGACAGTGTAGCTAGACAGCATCGGATGGTGGTCTGTAGGATGGTTTTGGAGGTAAAGAAGAAGAGGAGGAGAGTGAGGACTGAAAGAAGAATAAGATGGTGGAAACTGAAGGAGGAAGAGTGTAGTGTGAGGTTCAGGGAAGAGGTCAGACAGGAGCTCGGTGGTGGTGAAGAGGTGCTGGATGATTGGGAAACTACTGCAGGAGTAATGAGGGAGGCAGCTAGAAAAGTACTTGGTGTGACATCTGGAAATAGAAAGAAAGAGAAAGAGAGGTGGTGGTGGAATGAGGAAGTACAGGAGAGCATAAGGAGAAAGAGGTTGGCAAAACAGAATTGGGATCGACAGAGTGATGAGAAAAGTAGGCAGGAGAACAAGGAGATGCGGAAGCAGGTAAAGAGGGATGTGGCGAAAGCCAAGGAAAAGGCATATGAGGAGCTGTAGGAGAAGTTGGACACTAAGGAAGGAGAAAAGGATTTGTAGCAGAGGAACCGAGCTGGAAAGGATGTGCTGCAAGTTAGAGCAATAAAGGATGGAGATGGAAATGTGTTGACTAGTGAGGAGAATGTGTTGAGAAGATGGAGGGAGTATTTTGAGCAGCTGATGAACGAGGAAAATAAAAGAGAGAGAGAAGGTTGGATGGTGTAGAGATGTGAAGCAGGAAGTGGATAGGATTAGTAAGGAGGAAGTGAGAGCAGCGATTAAGAGGATGAAGAGTGGAAAGTCGGTTGGACCAGATGACATAACAGTAGAAGCATGGAGATGTTTAGGAGAGATGCAGTGACTTTTTTAACCAGATTGTTTAAGATTTTTGAAGGTGAGAAGATGCCTGAGTAATGGAGAAGGAGTGTGCTGGTACTGATCTTTAAGAATAAGGGAGATGTGCAGACCTGCAGTAACTACAGGGGAATAAAGTTGATCAGTCACACCATGAAGTTATGGGAAAGAGTAGTGGAAGCCAGGCTGAGAGAAGAGGTGACCATCTGTGAGCAACAGTATGGTCTCATGCCGAGGAAGAGCACCACACATTATTTGCTTTGAGAATGTTGATGGAGAAGTATAGAGAAGGTCAGAAGGAGTTGCATTGTGGATTTGTGGATTTAGAGAAAGCGTACGACAGGGTGGAGAGAGGAGTTGTGGTATTGTATGAGGAAATCTGGTGTGTCAGAGAAGTATGTGAGGGTGGTGCAGGACATGTATGAGGACAGTGTGACAGCAGTGAAGTGTGCAGTAGGAATGACAGACTGGTTCAAGGTGGAGGTTGGACTGCATCAAGGATCGGCTCTGAGCCCTTTTCTGTTTGCAGTGGTGATGGACAGGTTGAAGGACGAGGTCAGACAGGAGTCTCCATGGACTATGATGTTTGCGGATGATATTGTTATTTGTGGTGAGAGTAGGGAGCAGGTTGAGAAGAGCCTAGAGAGGTGGAGGTACACGCTGGAGAGAAGGGGAATGAAGACAGTAGGAGTAAGACAGAGTACATGTGTGTGAATGAGAGGGAGGGCAGTGGAGTGGTGCGGTTGCAGGGAGAAGAGGTGGAGAAGGTGGAGGAGTTCAGGTACCTGGGGTCAACAGTGCAAAGTAATGGAGAGTGTGTGTTAGAGAAGTGAAGAAAAGAGTGCAGGCAGGGTGGAGTGGGTGGAGAAGAGTGATAGCAGGAGTGATTTGTGATAGAAGAGTATCTGTGAGAGTGAAAGGGAAAGTTTATAGGACTGTGGTGAGACCTGAGATGATGTATGGATTAGAGACAGTGGCATTGAGTAAAAGACAGGAGGTGGAGCTGGAGGTAGCAGAGCTGAAGATGTTGAGGTATTCATTGGGCGTGACGACGATGGACAGGATTAGAAATGAGTTTATTAGAGGGACAGCGCATGTAGGACGTTTTGGAGACAAGCTGAGGAAGGCGAGATTGAGATGGTTTGGACATGTGCAGAGGAGGGACATGGGATATATCAGTAGGAGAATGCTGAGGATGGAGTTACCAGGAAGGAGGAAAAGAGGAAGACCAAGGAGGAGGTTTATGGATGTGGTGAAGGAAGACATGCAGGTAGTTGGTTTTAAAGGGGCAGATGTAGAGGATAGGGGGGTATGGAGACGGATGATGAAGCCGAAAAAAGAAGAAGAGGAAGAAGATTTACCCATTTTATTTACCCATTTGGATAATACAGATCTGTATACGGTCGGGGTATATATATATATTATTTACTTTACGGAGACTAAGCAAAACTTGCGGTCCACCACTTAATATGTTCATGAAGGAACTCAGACTATGTTCTGCACGTAAAAAGTATTGCATTTGTACCGTTACACCCCTAATAAATACCCATCTGTCCTTTTTATTTCAGGTTCACAGGTTATACCGTGGTGGTGGAGGCAGCATGCAACGTGCCCAGGAAGAATGGAGCACCGGCGTGTGGAAGAGTGCCCCTGTGAGAGATGGCAGCTTTAACACCATTGCCGAGACCGGCCCCAGTCTGCCCCAGTACCCCGCTTCTGTACCCAGCTACCCAGAAAACAGGCCGTGGTGATAAACGACTCGGGACTCCAAATGTTCATTTCTTCCTCCGTAATGATCTCGGTCATCTCATGCCTCGTTGTGAACAGCATGACTGTGAAACACTGACAACACAGAAACAGGATTTAATAAACTCCGCTGTACATTTGTTTACAAACTTCATCACAAAAATTGCCAAGTAAGAGACGCTGTTTGGCCAAAAGTTTGTGGACACCCGAACGTAAAATTGGTATTTGCTTTCTGAACATTCCGTTCCACATTTAGGTCCTTATTTGCTCTTATAATAACCTCCACTCCTCTGAGAAGATAGACCAGTCAAGATGTTCCTCTATATTTTGGAGATTTTTAAAGCTACAAGAGTGCAAGTAAAGTCAGGTACTAATGTAGGTGAGGTGAGGAGGCCTGGGGGTGCACTCAGCATTCCAGTTCATCAGTTTGAATAGGGGTGAGGTCAGAGCTCGATAGCAGGCAACTCAATATCTTTCACTTCTATTTTCATTTATGGGGTTTGGTAGACGTAATTATCCAGAGCGACTTACAACAAAAGCAAGGGGCCTCAACTAAGCTCAAGGGCCCAGCAGGGGCAGCGTGGTCGTGCTTGGAGTTACACTCACGATCAGAAGTCCAACATATTAACCACTGAGCTTCCACTGACCATGCTGGAACAGGTTTGGGTCTCCAAGCTCAAGTAAAGGGAAAATGTACTACTTTATACCAGCATCCAAAGGCATCCTATACAATCATGTGCCTCCGACTAGGTTTAAAATATAACTTTGCATATAACTGGAACATTCGGGTGTCCCAATACTTTTGGTCATACTGCTTACATCTTAATGATGTTCTGAATGATGCGAGTGACATTACAGTATAAAATATTCGATCGGATCGATGTTTGTTTTTCCAGATCCTTTCAGTCTAAATGTGAAACGTTACACTAAAAATCGCAAAAAAAAAGATGATGTTTATTTTGCCAAATGATGCCTTACATAACAAAAACTGCACATCTTAAACCAGAATATTCTTTAATTGTCAAAAATTGACGTGTCATATTCCATCTGCCTTTTTGATTCACTGACCATGTGCTCAGGAGTTGCACGCTTCTCAGCTAGCCAAGAACATTACTTATTTTTTTTTTTTTCTTCAACTTTTTCTTGTCTGAGATCCTGAATTCCTCTTCTATTATATCTAGCATGTGTAAAGGATGCGCTTTATTATATTTAGCATGGTCAAAATATATATCTCTATTTTTCTATTTTATTTCGATCGCCAAATTATTCAGAGTGGAAATCCGTTCAGCCAGGATTCGTATGAGATCGCTCCTGTTTCTATCATCTGCTTCCTGATCGCCACTGCTTCTGATTTCAGTGCCATGCTGATCAGAGATCCATTCCTTCAGCTGGTGTTGCAGCTGTATATAAACTTTCCTTTGTGTAATGTTCCGATTAGGACCATTGTGTTTACAAACGGCTGAACCGTGTGAAGTGTGAATGACTGAGTGGATCAACTTTACTTGATTAACACAAGTAATAACATTTATGTTTAATAAGATTGTACAACTCTAAAAAAAAAAAAAAAAATGTCTTAACCTAGATCACTAATAAAAACATTTCTTTTTTTGAACGCTTGTGAGGAAATGATTTTTATTAGAATTATTGCACAAATTGAGGCTTTTAGTGCTACTGTATCTTTTCCGGCATGGTGTCAGATTATTCTAAGGGAAGTATGATGCGCTTATTCACTCGACTCAACAGCGTCCCTAGTGTTTATTATTAGGCATTACACAAATAAATATCCACACGGCTCAGGAGCGCCCCTACTGATTAACATTAGATATTACACAAATAAGTATTCAGTCGGCTCAGCAGCGCCTACTAATGTTCATTAGTAGACATTGCACAAATAAATATCCACTCAGTTAAATAACAACTCCCCCTAGTGTTCAACATCAGACATTCAATAAATAAATAAATAAACCAACTCGGCTCCACAGCGCCCCCTGTGCCCTACATCAGCCTTTAAACGAATAAATAAATATCCACACAGTTCCTTACAATTAACTCCACAAAACCAATTTAAAACACAGCTAAAATAAATATACATAAGAATCAACAGGCTTTCCACGAAAAACACAAATCGATTGTTATAAATATTAACCTTTATACTGTCTATCCAATTTAAAACAGTCTTTACAACATGTTCAGGATGAACAATTATTCATTTTGGTGTGTATAAAGACACTAATATGGATCTTTTATTATCAGTATTATTATCATTATTATTAACATTTGTATTATAATGATCAGACTAGTTTATATCCATGCACAGGCCTGATTCTTTCCCACAGGCGTTGTTCTGTACAGTTCCCTGTCCTCCCCTCCCCCACCACATCCACCACACCGGTAAAACATGGACTGGAGTTCGGTTCGGAACGAACTGCATTGATTTTATCTCCCTATGGTTGTTGCGTTGAATTTTTGTAGCGTTTTCTTTGTGTTTCCATATATTTCTGGTTGTATAATGCGAACAAATCGTGTTCCACCCACGAAAATGCATCTGGATCTATTAATATCGATGCATTAAACACCTAATGGAGATGAGAAAAAAGTAAAACAAAAGCATTCGATCTTTTCAGGCCTGGTTCTGTGGAATTTATGAACTGGATTTCTGGGCAGTGGAGCGGACTGGCCGGGGCCATGCGCTCCCTGTCGACTTTACGCGTAAAGCCCGGTGGTCCTGGTCAAGTCTAAATGGAAAATATACCGAGTTTCGACTTAAAACTGATCTATTGAAACCGGGCCGGTGTGATTGTGAGGTTCAGACATCAGTGTGCATATGTAGAAGAGCGAGCGGCCTGTCAGGACCGTGAGACCTGACCGGAATGGATCCGTCTTTTTACAGCGGTACTATCGCTTTAAATCCTCGCGGCACCGCCTCCTTGGAGTTAGTCACGCCCACTCAGACAACGACACGAGCTAGGATTGGACGAGCCGCGCTCGGGTCCGAGCGCTCCGGCGCTTTTCATTGGCGCACCGCCGCCTTTTCCCCTCACAGGTTCTCGCGGGGCTGCTTTGTGAAGATGGCGGCCGAGCTGGTCGAGGCGATGGTGAGTAGACGGGGCTGTTTTTCCTTTGCTGCGCGAAAACCACAGCTTCCCGCGGACCAAAGAGAGACCCGGTTCTCGCGTGTTCGAGCCGCGACGAGAACTCGGGCAGCACGGGGCTCGGTGCAAGCCGTTTCCTGTAGTCGGTAGTCCCTAAAACTGCGCTTGGCTCTGAGGTCTGGACGGAGCTGAGGTTAGCTGCTACAGGCTAACGACACTGGAAATGAATGATGGGACTGTTAAAAAAAACACCGGCTCACACAGTAGGCGGCGGACTGTGGAGAACCAGGGTCACTTTTCACATTCTAGAACAAGTCCGAGTTCAACAGGACACGAGAGAACTGTCACTGAGTGCAGCTCCTTCAACCAAGAGCTGAAGTAAAGCTAATAAATGAGTGTGGTGCCGAATGGAGCCGAGCCGAGCCGATCTCAGCCGAGTGTAGCCGATCAGAGCCGATCTGAGCCGATCTGAGCCGAAGCGTCCCTGCACTGCCTCCTGTCCACATCTGTGTATTGGTGTATTCCCATATTCTGTAATATAACTCCTAATATTCGTGATTGTCTAAATAAAGCAATCTACACGAGTTATCAGTGTGCATTCGTATTTCCAGAGTGTGTAAATATTCATTTCAACACTGATCCTTTGCAGTTGTTGTTCAGATCTTTCAGAGCTTCACTTGTTCAGGAAAACGTTATAAATCATATGTTTTTTTTTTTTTTTTTTTTTTGCATCCAATCGAATTAAAACATACGCTGACTCTTGTGTACTGTCTTTCTCTGTTTTTCTACATGCATCTTTCTCCTGTGTCTAGAACATGGTGAAGAGTTTTCGAGTGTCTGACCTGCAGACACTGCTGGCCTCTATGGGGCGCAGTAAAAGCGGCTTAAAGCAGGACTTGGTGGGACGAGCTTTGAGACTAGTGCAGACCGAATACAGCCCGGAGCTGCTGAAGAACGTCCGGCAGCTTTACGAAACACGCTTTCCCAAAGCGCCCGGGTGGTTGGCTGCTCGTCGGCCGGAGGGGATACCGGCAGTGTCCTATCCGACCATCAACTCGTCCCCACGAAACACCGCACAGGGCACAGACTACCTCAACGGCATGCCCAAGCTGGCTGCTCCACCAGCAGCCGAAGTTAAACTAGTGCCCTTGCCCTTTTACCACAACCTAGAAACCTTGCTGCCACCTACTGAGCTAAGTGCGTGATTTTATTCGCTAAACCAAACCATTTTCTATTGCTTAACCGTAAATGTTGTACTTTTGTTTAAAAGCTAATGGTTAATTTTCTTCGCAGTTGCACAGAACAGTGAGAAACTACAGGACAGTCAGTGTGTGTTTGAACTAACACAGGGCCAAATAGAACAGATCCGAACCTCCAGGTGAGGAAATGATCTCAATGTTGCACATTATCTTTATGCATTTGAATTGGGAATACAGCAGGATGTGACAACCTGAGCAGAATAATGTTTTTTATTGTTAAGTATGCGTTCAGCAGTATATACTCGGTTCATACAAATTACTTAATTAATGCAAAATTGAACGATGACTGATTTTTCTCCATTGTTGTGTTCTCAGTGAACTTCGCCCAGGAGTAAAATCGGTCCAGGTGGGCCTTAGGTAAGTCAGTCCGAATATTACAAGGGAATGTTATGGTCTCTTTTTTTGTTTGTTTGTTTTGATTGGTTTTTTTTTGTTTTTTTTTTAAATATATTTAAATTTATCAGAGCCTAATTCCTGTTTTTTACACATCTTCATACAAACCAAGTGTTTATGTTCTGTTTTTAGAAGCACATGCATGTTCCTTTTGTTTCAATGCAACAAACTCTGTAATGTAACGAAAATATTTCCGTTGACCAAACAAAAATCTATAAATGTCCAGATGTTCCACTGTATTTACACAGAGAATAGATAGCATGAAGAACAGCTGTACACACTTTCAGCACCTGGACAGTTCTTTTCTACGAACTTGCAGCTAAAATTCTTCGCTGTGCCTCTTGTTTTTCACTAGTTGGAGATTTCTTTTTTTCTATGTGATGCTGTTCAATAGGATTTCTATTCGGTGTCTGGGCAGGTTGTTCCATGATGGATACAAACAATCTGAATTAACACTCGCAGAGCTCAGATGTACACTCCCGATCATCTTGTTGTACAATTAATCCTGTTCCAATGAACCGCAGTCCAGACGGAACTGCACGGTGATGAAGAATGGAATGGGATCCATGTTGGGTCAGGATTCCTTTCACTTTCCAGGACCTTCCCTGCGCCAATACAACCCCAAACCATTAGGTTTCCACCTCCGTGTGGGGGTGAGGGAGTCTGATCACATGTTCTCTCCTGTTCTCCATCTTGTTTGGACTCCACAGAACTTACTTCCACTCATTCACTGTCCAATTCTTGTGCTTTTACAGAGTTTGTTGCGTAGAAACTAAATGAACATGCATGCGTTTCAAAAACTGTTGACAAGCGTTATCAGAAAATAACGACTATATATAAAAGTGTGTGGTGTGCATAGAAGTTCTCTCCATAACCAGCCATTCATAAGGGTTGTAATCTGACCATGAATCCATTAGCTTATGATATTTGTACACTATTTTATGCCTCATCAGACCGTTTGAAGAGAAATCGGGTCCTAGTAGACTTTCTGTAAAAAAAAAAAAGTTTTTTGGATGGAAATATTTCTTTATAGGTTACAAGTGATCAGAAGGAGAACGTTGTTCTGATTTTCAGTGAATCTTTTGGCAAAATGCCCATCAATGACACCGTCCTTTATCTATTTTTTGACTTGTATATTGTCACTTCTTGTTTCTGTCCCTCATCTTGGTGAGACGTGACAAATCCACTACAGTGTAAAATTCTCAAGATCTTTATCTGATATGTTCAACCAACACAATGTTTTTTTTTTTTTTTTTTGTCCTAGAATCTGTTACACTGACTCCATTGGTGTCCAGGAGGATCAGTACCCTCCCAATATTGCTGTCAAAGTGAATCAGTCCTACTGTCATGTTCCCGTAAGTAGGCTTAGATCGGATCTTGACTATTTCATTTGCCGGATGGAGGGTTTCGGATTCCTGCTGTAGCGAATAATACCTATTTATTTATTTATTTTTTCTTCAAATTTATTTTTTACTTGTGTTTTCACCCCAAACATAAAATCCTTTATATTTTAGAGCATCTTTTCATAATCTCCCTCCTCACCTGTCATCTCCAGGGTTATTATCCTTCCAACAAACCAGGTGTGGAGCCTCGTCGTCCGTGTCGCCCGATAAACATCACGCCCTGGCTTCATCTCTCGACAGCCACCAACAGAGTCACCATCACATGGGGCAACTTTGGAAAGGTACACTTGATACAAAACGCCCGTTTCCTGCGATGCACCTTAATAAGTGTGGTCACGTGACTCTGTTCTCGTTTCCCCTGTTGCAGCGCTATTCCGTGGCCGTGTACCTGGTGAGGGTCTTCACGTCTGCAGAGCTGTTCACCCAACTCAAGCACTGCTCGGTGGAGAGCGCCGAGCGATGTCGCGAACGCAGTGAGTTGATGGAACGAGACCGCATATGGACAAAAGTATTGGGACACCCATCTTCTCCAGCCACATGATGTTCTCACTAAAAACCATTACCACAAAGTCCATGTCCATGAAGATATGGGGTAGAAGGTCTCCTGCTGTAGAGCGTAACCATATTAAGAATAGATGCGATCCCTATTGAGGCCAGTCACCTCACTTACATCATTACCTGACTTGTGGCTGAACGGCTCTCCAAACAGTTTAGTGGAACATCATCTCAGAAGAGTGGTGGTTATTCTAAAAGTGGGAATGGGATGTTCAAAAAGAAGCGCACGTGTTATGGTCAGGTGTCCACAAACTTTTGGCCATATAGCGTATCTTTTTTAAATTCAGCCGATTGGGTTATTTTCTGCTTAAATAAAACATCTCTTGGATTATTAAGATGTTTTTTTTTTTTTTTTTTTTTCTCTGCAGTTCAAGACAAGCTGCGTTTCGATCCAGAGAGTGAGATCACCACTACAGGACTGCGAGTGTCTCTAATCTGCCCAGTATGTATTTGTTCTTTTATTTATCATCCTTTTTTCCCCCTCCTTCATGTCATTCACTAAATAATTTAAGCTTCATCAATTGAGCCTCAAAGTAAGGGCAATATTTTATTCTTTAATGTGAATGAGAAGAAAAAATGGCCTTTTGTAATGATCATGTAGTTACAAAGTAATGATATTATTGTGCATGGAGGGAATCTGTCTTAGCTTGCTTTTTTCTTTTGAAAGGTATATGAAATGTCTTTTACAATAATATATACTTGGCCAAATGTTTGTGGACACCATGACCATAAGATTAGTATAAGCTATTTGAACATCCCATTCCCCATTTAGTCTCCTACATCCAAAGACATCCAACCGTTTTTAGCGAAGGGACCGCATACCGCTACAGAAGTCATGTGTCTCAATATTTTTGGCCATACAACACACAATACAGTATATGACTTCTGATTTGCATACCGGATGAATGGTTGCTTTTGAGGAGGGTCAGCTCTGTTTTGAAAAAGTGCATCTTCTTCAGTATATATGATTCTCACCATCCCTGTGTTCCCCTTCAGCTGGTGAAGATGCGTCTGGGAGTGCCGTGCCGGGCGCTCACCTGCGCTCACTTGCAGTGTTTCGATGCAGTTTTCTTCTTGCAAATGAACGAGAAGAAGCCTACATGGACCTGCCCTGTGTGTGACAAACCTGCTCCCTTTGAGCTGCTCACCATTGATGGGTAAGATGATGGTGTTCCTACTGACTTTTCCTCTATTACATGCAGAGATTCTTATTTAAAAAAAAATCTACCTTTTTTTTGCTACTTTGTGCTTTAGATTGCTCTCTGAGATCCTAAAGGAGACCGAGGATGTGGAGGAGATTGAGTATTTGACTGACGGCTCATGGAGGCCGATCAGAGACGACAAAGAAAAGGACAGGGAGCGAGAAAATAACCACACTCCAGATTATCCAGTTGTGGATATATGTAAGACTTTCCTTTTTGTCTAATTGGAGAAACAAATCCATATCAGTTCTGGGATCTAAAGGGTTCTAATTATGGGCAAGAGGTTTTGATCTACTGTTGCCTGGAGGTTGGTACCAGAGTGGTGCGAAAAATAAAAAACATGGCTGAAAACACCCTGCTGAGAAAGACAGACTTCTGGTAGTTTCATGGTGAGCAGAAAAGCATCTTGCCATACATAAAACCAAAACCCCTATGAGGTGGATGGGCTACAACAGCAGAAGACCACAACTGAATTCTGACTGTACCTGGTTCACCATCTGGTTATGATTCATCTGACCAGGCTACTATTTATTTATTTATTTTTGTATAAATCAAGTCAGGTTTTGGTGAGTGTGTACAATGAGGCCAAGGAAAACATGGCATGGCCTTCTGCTATTGTAGCCGATCCACCTCGAGGTTGGACACGTTCTGAGATGCTTCTCTGCTCAGCACATTTGTACAGAGTGATGATCTGAGTTAACTCGAACCTGTCTGGTTGAGTTGGATGTTCTTGGAAATCCTGAAAACGGCTCTTTTGGCACTAACGAATCATGGAGAGAAAAAAAAAAATCAGAGATTCTGAAGGTTGATGAGAACATTACCCAAATCTGCTGGTGTGACTATATAAAGACTGAATTCTCGTTTAAATTTCAGGTGTTCCTGAGACGAACGGCCACTCCCCAGCACACAGCAGTACGAGCCAGACGGGAAGGTCAGCATCTAGCGGCCCAGCGGCAGGCACAGGTGCTGCGAGCGGATCTTCAGGCGGAGGAGCAGTGGTGGACCTTACGCTGGACGACTCATCAGACGAGGAAGAGGGTGGTGGGGGGGGTGGAGACAGCGAGGACACAGAGGACAGCCAGGACAGCCCAGCGCCCAAGAGGGGCCGATACGATTACGACAAAGATCTTGTCACTGCATACTGAAACGGGCTGCAGATACGGACAGAGGGACAGGGGACGCGGGTTCGAGCCCTGGAAAAATCCCCTTAACTCTCATGATGATGTTTTTTTTTTTTTTTTTTTTTTCCCCCCCCTCCCCCCCCCCCCCCCCTCTTATTTTCCTCTCCTAAAACACGTTTCCCCTCCCTCCCCAAAAAAATTACTCATACAGACGTACAAACACGTGCACAAACTGTTGACCTCTGGAGCAGGCGGGCATCCTCATGACACCACTGGAAACCCATAGATGCCCACTAAAGCCATCGTGTCTTCTCCACCACGACATCTTGATACTGTTTTTCTCCCTTTAAATAACTGCGGAGTTATAAAACCACCCTCGATTCTTTCTCTTCCACCATCTTCCCACTACAGTCGCTTATAGGCATTTTAGCTTTCACCGTAGACACCAGGTCTTGTGAGGAGATGCTTGAGAAAGATTCCTCGTCAGCAATACGACGTCAGAACCGATCGCGGCGTAACGCAGAGACAAAACTGCGAGTTTGATTAAAAAAAAAATTTCTTATATAGGGATTATAATCCTTACTCGATTGGGTTTATGTACGATGTCGGGCAGCCAAAATAAGTCAGCGCCGTCTCTGTAACTCTGCACGGTTTGGTCAGATTTGGAAGGTAACATTTTGTGATTTTCATTTTATTTATTTGCCCCCTATTTTTTTTGTTTTTGTTTTTTTCTTTTTCCCATGGAAATTGACAACCTACCTCAGTCTAAAGGCAAACCTGACCACAACTTGAAAGGCTTGACAACATGACTTGATTATTGTGTTTTTTTCTTTTTTTTTTTTTTTTTTTTTTTTTTTTTTTAATACTCAGTAACACTGGAAAGAAAAAGTTGTTGTTTGCTATGTCATGCCCTTTCGATATCTCACTAAAAACAGTTTTGGACTTTTCTCACAAGCGATGGATTTCCAATCAGCCGAAATAAGGAATGCTTCTCTCTCTCTCTCTCTCTCTCTCTCTCTCTCTCTCGCTCGCTCGCTCGCTCGCTCGCTTTTCTCTCTCTCTCTCTTTATCTTTCTCTCGTCTCAGACACTCGGAATCGTGAGAACTTTTGAAACTGATGTTCCAGCAGGTAAACATTGTACAGTAGGAGCTAACGAGTGCGTATCCGAACTCGGTCGCAAGTCTGCGGCTTCTAAAATTCTGCGAAGTACACGGACCAGCATTCGTTAGAACTCGGGGAAGGCAGGAGATGGAGCTGAGAAGAAGCCCAGGCAATGCCTAGACAACGTTTAAATGACTTGTAGAAGTAATTTCTCTGAATGCATGAACTCAGACGGGGATAAAAACATTGAACCCAATAATAGGCTTCATGTTTTTTTTTTGTTCTGTCCCCCCTCACCCTCAATTAGACACGTTTGTTTCAAAACTTGAGACTTTGTTTTCACTGTGAGCTCTGTGAATCAGCCATTGATGTCCGTCTGATGTCGTGAGATGGGTGTGTTGCTCAATCTTCTGATGTGGAATCAGCGATCGGTGTAACATGCAACGTTTTCTTCTTTTTCTTTTGCCATTCGAGAGGAAAAAAATCTGTATTTATTGTTTTAATCATTTTTGTCTTGAAATAGCGTTGTATTATTTGTACATATCATATCCAGGCGCTTGAGGAGAGTCCAACGCTAGTTTTCTTAAGGGATGGGAAAAGAAATCTGACTAGGAGGCTGGTTCCGATTACACAGTTAGATAGGAGACCTCGCATCCTGCATCCACTCGGTGCAGGAAATCCGTAATCCGCCTGCCATGTTGCCTAGTCATGTGATACTTGGGAATGTCATGGGGGAAACTAGTGGTGTTAATCATAGAACTTCTGCTCTTGGTTGGTGTTCAAGTTCGTATGGGAGCGTGTACTTGGTAGGAGAAGAAGGCAGACCACTGGTCCGAAGTTCAGCTTCATCAGTCATTTGATTAGCGAGTTATAATACCTGAGTACCAGGTACTGTGTAGACACACAAAGGGCTCACAGCTTGCAAATTCTTTTTTAGAGAAAACCACTGCGTAATATCCACTGCTCAGAGTGAAATTTTTTTTGTTTGTTTTTGTTTTTTTTGTTTTTCTTTCTGCCTCCTTAAATCACCTGGATTTCTAACTTCAGCGCTGTATTCCATCTGTCCGAGGGAACGTCTTAAAACCGTGACTTTTTAAAGGATCTTGATTTGCGAGTCCACATATGGTCTTCCACCAATTGTCCAGGTTCAGGATTTTCATTCGAGAAGCAAAAAAAAAAAGCTCATATTCAGCACCCCCCTCTTTTTTTTTTTTTTTCTTGAATAGATTTCCATTCCACACTTATTGGAGTCATTAGATGAGACCTGGCTGGATAAGGTTCAGCTTCTCGATGGATCTTTATTTTTTTTTATTAAAATTTTTTTCTCTTTTTTTTTTTTTTTCTTTTTTTTTGTTTTTTTTTTTGGGGGGGGGGGCTTTGACCTAAAGTGGTTAATTTGGGATTTGAAGGTTCAATCTTGACTGGTGACGTCATTTTTTTTTTTTTTTCTCTTCATGACAGTGCTCGCAAGATCGCATGAGCAGTGGCTTGCAAATTCTTGTAATTGTTTTTTTTTGTTTGTTTGTTTTTCCCTGTGTCTTTTTACATGTTATTAAAAGCCAATAAAAAAAATAAATAATATTTTAGCAGTTTTCAAGTTTGCTCCAGTGGGTGGTCTTGGATAAATTGTAAGTGTTCTGGTGGGTTTTTTTTTTTGTTTTGTTTTGTTTTTTTTCCCCCCCTATTTTCATAAGCGATAAATAAATCGGTGGATTTCTGTCGTGTCCACGAGAGTGAATTTGGCTGTGGAATCGAGTACTCGGGCGGTCCCTGTTTGAATTGAAAGACGTGTAAAAAGTTCAAGGACATCATACTGTCATTTGTGTGCAATTAATTAAAATGATTTTAAAAAATTCGTTTCTTTTTTTTTTTTTTTTTTTTTTTTTTTTTATAAACCATTATCAGGTTTTGAGTCCAGGTTTGTTCTGTTCCCTACTGAAGGTTCATGCAGGATTCTTTCTGGGTTCCTCTCAGATACATGCCAGTAGGTGGTGTGGTTACTCTAAATAACTTGAACTGTGTTTGTGTGTTACAGTGGCTTCTGATAATATTGGCACCCTTGGTGAATATGAGAGAAGGAAGTCTTGTATTTCTTCAATCATTTGTTTACAAGAAAATCACATCAAAAACGTTCATAAGAGTCAAATATATTTAGAAGTAGGATCCCATTTATATACATTTCTATGTACACTTGGGTGACAAGGAACAGGAAACTGGTAAATTATGACTTCCTGTTTCACAGGGATTTTTTTTGTATTTTTTTAAAATGTAAACATTAGACAATTTTTTTCACAGCCCTCTCTGCTTACATTTACTCAGGGTGCCAATATTAGTGGAAGACACTGTATATGATGCCCATCAGTGCCCAGAATGTCTTCCTGCTTCATGTCCAATGTTCCCAGAAAAAGCTCTGGATCCACTCGTACCTCCTCAACCAGCATAAAGCGGTTATTATTAAAGCTCTACAACAATTCTACGTGGCTCTCACAAGAAAAGCTCATCATTCTATATGTCCTGCTGATGCTGGTACACTACTGTATACAGGCAAAAGTTTGTGGACACCTGACCATAAGATGTGCTTTTTGAGTATCCCGTTCCAAATTTGCTGTTCTAATCACTTCCACTAGATTTTAAAGTTTGCTTATGGAGGTTTGTGTGAGATTCATTCAGCTGTAAGCGTGTGAGTGAAGTCGGGTAGTGATGTAGGTGATGTGAGGAGGCCTGGGGTGCAGTCAGCGTTCACATTCATCCTGTTCAGTAGGGTTGAGGTCAGATCTCTATAGCAGGCCAATTAAGATCTTCTACTGTCATGCTGGACCAGGTTTGTGTCTCCTAGTTACATATTATGGTATTTGGCAGACATTATTATCCAAAGCGACTGAAAATATACATTTACATCATTACATACGTCGTTTTTACGACTGAGCAGTTAAGAGCCTTGCTCGAGCGGTGGCAGTTTGCTGGTGCTCGGGTTTGAACTCATGACCTTCCGATCAAAAGTCCAACCACTGAGCTAGTTCAAGGGAAAATGGAGGTTGCAGCTTCATGGTTAAGATGTTGGACTTCTTATCAGAAGGTTGTGAGTTCAAATCTCACCACCATTAATCTCTCTCTGTCGGGCCCTTAAACCATACCCTCGTGTATAAATGAGATAAACGTCTGCTGATATTATAACCTTCACTCTTCTGGGACGATGTAGATTATAGAGCTCTATAGCAGGAGATCTTCGTTGACCGTCCAAATACATTCTTATACAACCGTGTGCCTCCAAAATGAATGGTAACAGGAGGAGGATCCACATATGGGTGGAAAAGGTGATTATAAGTGTGTCCATAGTGTGATCATCTGAGAAGGTTGTGCATGAAATGGTTTTAATTACAAGTTCAACTCCCATTGAAATGATTTAATTACCAGATCAAACAATTAACTGGAAGCTACTTTATTATTATTATTATTATTATTATTATTATTATTATTATTATTATTATTTTAAAAGCCCTGATGTTTTTTCAGTATGTGTGTAAACCAGAGATCCACACCGAGAAGACACGTGAGAAGAGAAAATCACATGTAATCGCCATATTTGCACGGTATATCAGCCTATCCTTGTGAGTGACCGCTCTTATCGCGATACTTCGATTCTCGCGAGATTCTCAACGCTTCCTCCTGGTTCGAGAGCGGCTTCCTGTACAGGATTTTTTCTTCTTCTGCACATTTAAAAAAAAAAAAAAAAGGATTTTGACGGATTTTTGAGCACAAGGATCTTCTTCAGGAGGACAAACCTTGAGATCATTTAATGCCGCACTAAACCCCAGGGATCAGATGTGCTGAAGGCCTAAAAGCTGTCATCTATCCGAAGACGGTTCCTAGAAGGAGTTTGGGCCGTGCCGAGTCACAGCCTCCTGTCTCAACTGGGAGAACTTCGGAGAAGATCACAGCCATGACTTGGTCTCACACCTCGTTCCAGCTTGTACACTAGACCTTTTTTGTTTGTTTTGCTGTCCAATGCTTACCTGTGTGTGGGACACCTTCTTCACCTCCTGTCTTCTTGTCATTCTCCCACCTGCTCGACTGTGACAGTGAGGCATGTCAGACTCCAACATCTAAACCTTCTGCACAGCTGGTCCATAAAAGATTGTCTCGTTTCTGTGAAATTAAAATATCTGCAGTTTTTGAAAGAGTAATACAATAGTAATCAGACATGGCCCCGAAGAAACCCAGACCAGTCCCTCTGAACATAACACCTACAGGAGAAGGACAGCAGTCCACCAACGCGGATGCTGCTTCAGAGTGAGTACATCATCCACACATCAGATATCGCCACTGTTATATCCTCAGATCTTTGAGGAACTCCTTCTGATTTGGTTCTGCTCAAGGTTTTCCAGATTTCATGCTCTCATACATCAGGCCGTGTTTATGAAGATGAGCGGTTTTCCATTTTCAGTATCCATGCTATCTTCATGGGCTGTGCTCCACACAATCCTTCCTTCTCCTAGGTATGATTGGGGTAGTCGTAATCATGGTGCTTATGGAGATTTCAGCCAATAACGTGTTAAAAGTCATCAGGTACGGTGAGGAGCAGTCACTTTAAGGTCTTCCAATCCAACCCATATCTTCATGGACCATCCAAATACATCTGATAAGATGATGTGCCTCAAAAAAAAAGTGGCAAAGCAAAAAGAGAAGATCCACCTCTGGTTGGAAGAGTCCTAATAATTTCATCCTTGTATTGTATCTGCTCCAGTGTATGACCAGAATGTACTGAATGAAATGATGGACTATGCTTCACATGATCTTTCCTTCTCCTGTGTGTGTGATCTCAGTTTGGATAGTCAAGAGCATGAAGATCCAGAATTTCTCACAAATATTCCCGATTGGTATCGAAGTAATTTCTTCTAATACTTTTTTCCAGATTATTATATGAACCTGATGTATTTTTGTTTGCTCAGAGCCAATTTGGAAGCCTTGCAGAAGAAGCTCGGGGAGCTGGACCTGGATGAGCAGCAGAGGAAGCGTCTGGAAGCCTTCCTCACCCAGAAGGCTCAGGTGGGTGAGCTGAAAGACGACGACTTCGAGCCCATCTGTGAGCTTGGTGCCGGGAACGGAGGAGTCGTCCACAAAGTGCGCCACAAACCCTCCAGGCTGGTCATGGCCAGAAAGGTAAAGTATGTGTTCAGTGTGTGTGTGTGTGTGTGTGTGTGTGTGTGTGTGTGTGTGTGTGTATGTGTGTTCTTTCTGCGAGCTGGATGATGCAACTCAGCTTTGTTCTCCATTTTGCTGCAGCTTATACATTTGGAAATCAAACCAGCCATCAGGAACCAGATTATCCGCGAGCTGCAGGTGCTGCACGAGTGCAACTCGCCCTACATAGTGGGCTTCTATGGAGCGTTTTACAGCGATGGAGAGATCAGCATCTGTATGGAGCATATGGTGAGAAGAGTTGAATGAATGTGAATGTCCTAGATGTGCACTGTATGAGCAAAAATACTGGGACACCTGGTTTTTCTGTTGGCACAAAATTGGAGGAACACAACTAGGAGACCCAGACGTGTTCCAGCGTCAAATTCTCCATGTCCACAAAGTGTTGGAGTGGAGGATCTCATTGAACATGATCCTCGTCTACATCAGTAACGGACTTAACTTACACCCTTGTGGCTGAACGAATCTACACAAAATCTCCACAAAATCTAGTGGAACATCTGCCCAAGAATAAGCACATTCCAATCTTATATTCAGGTGTCTACAAACTTTTTGTCCATACAGTGTATGTTTGTCTTGGAGAGATTCATTACTGTGAATTCTTTCCTGATTTGCAGCTTTGCAGTGAGGAATGATAGAACGGTTCCTGGGTAGCTGTTGAGGAGAATATAATTGTTGGTCTTTTTCAGGATGGAGGTTCGCTGGATCAGGTACTAAAAGAAGCTAGACGAATTCCAGAGGAAATCCTGGGTAAAGTTAGTATTGCGGTGAGTATTGCTCTTTTTTTTTTTTTTTGCTTTTTATTAACTAGTACAGACATCACACACTCATCAAAGGGTTTCTGCGATTGAAAAAAAAAGTTAATTTCAAGACTTCAAAGTCTTAATGTTTGGCATGTTCTGGCGCTCAAATCATTTTAAACGGGTCAAAGTCATTGTACCGCACCTCTGATGCCCTTTGAAATGCTTTTGCAGCACTTTTGCTTTTTGTTTGTTTGTTCGTTTCATTGGTGTTGTACTTTTTTCTATCGATATTCCGAATTTAATTCGCCGTATTACGACTACAAACGAGACCAACATGCAACAGCCAATCAGCATTCTGATATTGGTGGTAATCTCTTTTCGGATAAGCTCGGTTAAGGCCAGTTGAAAAACAATGTTTTTATTTTTGATGTCATTGTTTGTGATCTTTAAAAAGAGCTTACGTTTGATTTGGAGAAACCTGCAGAAACCCTGTCATGAGAAATTTTCCATTTCCCGCTTCAGAGCTGGAATTTTGAGATGAAGGGATTTCTGTGGGTGTTTATTAGAAATACATTTACATTTGAAATTCTTAGATGTGGCCTGATTTTAATTGGTCCACTAGATAGAAAGAAAGAAAGAAAGAAAGAAAGAACTTTATTATCTATCTATCTATCATTGCATAGTACAGGTCCACAGCAACGAAATGCAGTTTGGCATCTACCAGAGGTGCAAAATGTAGCTGCTTTTTTTTGGGCATCCTATTCCAAATGTAGTCCCCATTTGCTTTTATAATAATCTCTACTCTTTTGGGGAGATGTTCCACTAGATTTTGTGGAGATTCATTCAGCCACAAGGGAATTCGAATAGTGCAAATAGTAGTGATGTAGGTGAGGAAGTGAGGAGGCCTGGAGTGCAGTCAGTTTTCACCATCATCCTGTTTAACAGTTCAGAACTCAATAGTAGGAGATCTTCCACTTTAATCGATGTAAAGCAGATCTTCATGGAGCTAGTTTTGTGCACAGGGGCATTGCCACGCTGGAACAGGTTTGGGTCTCCTAGTTCAAGTGAAGGGACAATTGCCTGCAGCATAGAATTAGACATGGCTGGAAAAGTCAGGTGTCCCAATATTTTTGAGCTTACCGTGTATTTCTGAATGAAACGTTCTCTTTATCTGTTCCGCAGGTTCTTCGAGGACTTGCCTATCTGCGAGAAAAGCACCAAATCATGCACCGAGGTATTTTTGGAGGCACATTCCACAGAAATGTTTTGTGACTCTGCATGCGTGTACATGTGCAAGTCGATACTCGATTTGCTCGGGCAGGAAATGAGCGTATTGATGTACATCATCCAGACTTAATCTAATCT
Source organism: Silurus glanis (assembly GCA_014706435.1). Classification (NCBI taxonomy): domain Eukaryota; kingdom Metazoa; phylum Chordata; class Actinopteri; order Siluriformes; family Siluridae; genus Silurus; species Silurus glanis. The sequence goes on along the minus strand of JAAIIK010000451.1, from coordinate 1,342,420 downwards.
TTTCCCTGCTGCGAGTCGATCGTTTGACCCGACATGTCATACATGTTACACAGAAACGATATCATCTGTGGTAGCGTTTAAAATGGAAAAACCTTTTATATTTCATCTAAACCTGCGATCGCCGTGGCGATTTGAAAGCTAGCGAAAGATTTCGGCGTATAGTAACTACAGTTCTGTTTGCAGAAACTCCACACCAGGCTGAATATTCACACTACATGGCAACATCCCATTCCTCTTATAATAACTTCCACTCTTCCGGGAAAGATGTTCCTCTGGATTTCGAGGAGATTCTTTTATCCACGAGGGTGTGAGTAAAGTCAGGTAGTGATGTAGGTGAGGTGAGGTGAGGAGGTCTGGGGTGCCGTCAGTGTTCCAACCCATGTAAAGCATATATTCATGGACCATCCAAAGACATCTATTTACGGTGATGTACCACCAACCTGTTGGTAACAGTTCAGGGAGGAATCATATATGGCTGGAAAAGGCAAACGTCCCAATACTTTTGTCTGTATATTTCATTCTAATAGTATCAGCTCTGGTTCAAACAGCAGGAGATCATATTTTGTGATATCACACTTTCCCATTCGATGGATTTTAACTCCTAAATAGTCTCAGCTGATGGTCAGACCAGGTGGCGTAGAATTTAGAACAATCCACTAGTATATTGGGCAATAATTGCAATACCACACTGCCTCCACAGGGGGACAAACATCAAAGCCGACACGCCGACACGTTAACGTAAGTCATCATTGTAGTTTGTTTTCAGCGAGGAAGGATGGTGTCAGCGATGAACTGCTCACCAAACTTGGACTTCTGAGATGCATGTCATCATGAAGAATGAAGAAACCGAACAAAAAAAAAGCTCTGGACAGAATAATGCAATGGGACGTCCAAAAAAACTGTCTGCATCTCAAAGGTCATTTCCTTAAGGGACACAAACAAATCCAGTCGAATGTTTTCTTGGCGTCTGGCAGGATCACCTGGCACCAAAGTTCATGTGAGAACTTGCCTTACAGGAACCGTTCTTGAAGGGTGTGTGAAAGAAAAAATGCAGTACTTTTTAAAAACTACAACGAACCACAAGATGATATACGATATATATGATGTTTGCGAAAGTATTGGGACACCTGCTTTTTGTTTTTGTTGTTTATCCACTTGTATCTTTTAAACTGTTAAAACAAAGATCTGACCTCAACCTTATTGAACATCATGAACGCTGACTGCACCCCAGACCTCCTCACCTCATCTTCATCAGTTTCTGACTTTACAAACACCCTTGTGGATGAATGAGTCTCTGCAAATCTCCACAAAATCTAGTGGAACATCTTCCCAGCAAATTTTACATTTAAGTAACTAAGAACTAAATGTGGAATGGGATGTTAAACACCACATATTTTATGGTTAGGTGTCCACAAACTTTTGTCCATTCAGTGTACATTTGCGACGCCAACCATTTTGTCACCATCGACCAAAGATACAAGGTATCTACTCAAAAGCAACAGATGATCCGTGATGATCGGCATATAATAAAGACCTTCTCGGAGCGAAAGTCGATTGGGAATTTAGTCAGCAACCTCAAAACCTTGACCTCGCCGAACCCGAAGCGGGAAAGAACGTAACACGGCACCACTTCGTTCTCAATAAGTCAAAATAATTGTCCTACATCGCTTCAGATGTTTCTACAGCATATAATATCCTGTTCGGTTGTTGTGTGCAGAGTAACAGCTCCTTTTCGAGTTGATGTTCTTCACACAGCAAGTCGTAAATGAGTTTTTAGTGTGGATGGAATCGGTGTAAACATGAACTGTTGATATGCGCCAAATGGCACAATGTTTGGCTCATGGGTCCAAATACTCCTGCAGATGTGGTGGGTATTTACTGGAAAGTTGTGGGATCAGAAGACATTGGATTTCCAACTTGCACTTGCATAATAGAGCTCGGTTTTTAACTCTTAGCCTCTTATTATTTTCTGTTGATGAAGTTTCTTGGCCCATTTAAACACAACATATATGAGCTATGATGTTTGTGCTAACATCCTTTGACTCCATGTCTTCACATCCTATCTCCTATATGAAAGCTCCTCCCTAGTTGGTTAAGGTTTTGCCCACTGCCAAATGAACTAGTGAACTGAAAATGGCATTGCGAGGGTTTTGGAGGAGCCGGGTTAAGAGCTGAACACGCTCACAAGGGACACTCAAGTCTGTCGCTGTGCTGTTGTGACATTGAGAGTCAGCAGAGTGAGCGCAAAACCGTCTGGGAGCCTGGCTGGTAATTATGGCTTAGCAGAGGTGATTATATGGCAGCCGCGCCCTGCAACCCCCTCTGTTCTTATTTTTGCATCACCTCTCTTTCCGTCTTGTTTATCAAATCTTTTTTTTTCTCATCGGAAAGCTGAACTGGAGAAGGGTCTCGAGTAGGTCTGGTAACAGGCTGCAGCTCGGTACAGATAAAAACTGCTGGCTGGAGACGTTCTCAGATCGTTCTCCTGTTACTTATGTGTAGCGTTGCGCAAATGGGGTCCTAATTCCAACTTCGAATCGATGACCAGGCAAAAAGGGTATTGTATGTGTGTGTGTGTGTGTGTCACGTGATTTATTTCCCATACATTAAAAAGGTGAAAATGGCGCCATGCATGTTTGCCATCAAAGGCAGCTCGCATTTTTGTGAACGATGCAGCCGTGCTAATGCAGGGCTACTTGTGAGATGTTTCTCTGGTCGAATACTTGGCACAGACTAGGATGCCTGGAGTGAAGCTGGAGGAAAAGGGCCAGGTGGTGGGATTTGAGCCTTGGCACTCTTAGCCGGCCCTACTCCTCCTTATTCCTTTTCCTCCCTCCATTTCACCTACATTCACTCTCTCTGTTGTGCTTTGGCTCCTGCAGACGTGAAGCCCTCCAACATCCTGGTGAACTCGCGCGGTGAAATCAAGCTGTGCGACTTTGGCGTGAGCGGCCAGCTCATCGACTCCATGGCCAATTCCTTTGTGGGAACACGCTCATACATGTCGGTGAGTCAGACCTCTCTCTCTCTCTCTCTCTCTCTCTCTCTCTTCCCCCACCCTCCCAGTCCTGCCCCTGCCCTTGCCAGAAACCAAGCCCATGCCCAGCAACCCAGTATGTGGTGCGGAGGCAGCCACTGCTAGCTCGGCCCAGTCCTGCATTTTTGACGCTGTTTTGACTCTTCGTAATGTTACTTTTTTCCTGCCTTGACAGCCGGAGAGGCTCCAGGGCACTCACTATTCAGTGCAGTCGGATGTATGGAGCATGGGCCTGTCCCTGGTAGAGCTGGCCATCGGCCGCTACCCCATCCCCCCGCCCGACGCCAGGGAGTTGGAGGCCGTCTTTGGGCGACCCGTGCTAGATGGACCAGGGACGGAGGGACACAGTACGTCAACAAAACCCAGACCTCCGGGACGCCCCATTAGTGGTAAGACTTCATATCTGTCCTGAAGTGTATTAGGTCTTAAATGATTCATTATTTAAACCGTGTTGGTGAATGTTGTTATTGATTGATATGTTTCTTATATAAAAGACATGTTCATGGGACACTGTGGAGATGTAAATATAAAGCTACATAGAGAGCTATAAAATATAAGGCAATTTAGTTGACTCATGTGAAATGTCTTTTCCCCAAAGGACATGGAATGGACAGCAGGCCGGTCATGGCTATATTTGAGCTACTGGACTACATTGTCAACGAGGTCAGAGAAAATGCCCAGTGTACAACTTTTATTTCTGGTTTATTTTTGTGTGTGTGTGTGTTATTTTTTTCTTTAATGCATTTTTTCCCCCCCATTTTGTTCTGCTCCTCAATATCACCTTCGTTTGCTCTTTCTTTCCATCCCTCCATTTTCCATAGCCCCCACCCAAGCTGCCACTTGGTGTATTTACCTCAGACTTCCAGGACTTTGTGACGAAATGGTGAGTTCACGTCTTTTGGGTCGGAATTCGCCCCTTTTTCAATTGTTTTTGGGTGCATTTTGACTTTCTTTCTTGGTCCACAGCCTCATCAAGAACCCCGCTGACCGAGCTGACCTGAAGATGTTGATGGTGCTTGTTGTCTGGTTTATTTTTTATCATTATATTCTGATTACCACCATAACCAGATTAAATATCCCATCAGAAGAGTTGAATCGATGACTTATTGCATTTAAATATATAAGAAGTCGTTTCTCAAGGCCTCTTCTGGTTTTGCCGTTACAGAGCCACACGTTTATCAAGCGTGCAGAAGTGGACGAGGTGGACTTTGCTGGTTGGTTGTGCCGAACCATGGGTCTGAATCAGCCGAGCACTCCTACTCGCACCTCGGATTGAACTCGACGCTAACGCACAGTCCTCATCATGCTCACCGCTCTTTTCTTTTCTCCCCTCTGCTCTTTTTTTTCTCCCTATGCTCTTTCCCTGCACCTGGTCAGCCCATCTCGCTTTCCCTCGTTCCTCCTCACTCGCTCTGTTGTTGCCGCGGGGCTTTTTCGCAGGTACTGGTTTATGAGAGGTTTGTCATTGGTTCAACCGTCCACTGAATTGCACATCACAGCATATCGAAGATCCTTTTTCTGTTCTACTTGATTATTTTTTTTTGTTAAACCAAAAAAAAAACCAAAGAGGGCTCCTGCAGATGATGATTTTCTGGTCATTTTATGAGCTGGATATGTCTGTGAACATGACTGAATTCATGAAGCTGAACCATGCACGTTTCTAGGCATGCATCTGACGCAACATTTCAGACATACATGCACTATATGTGACCGTAAGATTGCTATCTTCTTCTTTTTGAACATCCCATTCCACATTTGCTCGTATAATATGCTCCACTCCATTCTTGGTAGATGTTACACAAGATTTTGGAGTGTGCTTGTGGAGATTTATAGATGTTCATTCACCCACAAGAGCGTTCATAAAGTCAGGTACTGATGTATTTGAGGTGAGGAGGCCTGGGGTTCATCTTTATTTAATAAGGTTGAGATCAGACCTCAATAGCTGGTAATTTTCCGCTCCAAGTCGTGTAAAGCAAATTTTCATGGAACAGGAACATGTTTGGATCTCCAAGAAGCACGTGTGGCTGTGTACATGTTCATATGCCCCAATACTGAAATCTCCATTTATATTAAAAAAAGTTTGCAGAGATTTGATCTTCACGTGATCCACAAGGCGGCACGTTCTCCCTGAAAACCTTATTGTTATTCCGATAGCTGCATCTGAAGCTTAGATTTGTCATCTAAAGGTTCTGTTTGATGCTGTAACTGTTTTTCACCTTTAGGGATTTTGGGGAAATCTTTTTTTTTTTTTTTTTATGGTTTAATGTTAATTTTTATTGGTACCTACACACAAAAACAAGCGTTTCTGCTCAATAGATAAACCAGGATCGCACTCCGCATTACAGCTGATCATTTGCAGACGTTGGACACATGCACACAGACTGTACATCCTCTGCAAGCTACAGTTATTAAAACTAAGTTACGTATTTTTGCGTAGTACACTGTTTACCAAGTCGGGATAAATTTGACGTACCATGCAAGCAAATGTAGAGGAAAAAAAACAAATGCATAGAGCCAACAGACGGTGAATGTGAAGATGGCTGATGTTGGAGCTCGGCTGTGTGGCTTTGCCTTCTTCTTCAATGTTCAGTTTCCAACACACACAATGGGGCATAAAACAAGTTTCGCATTTTTCTCGTTTTATTCACTTTCTGTCTCAAAAGAAAATTCTTTAAGTTGTGGGTTATTTTGGTTAAAATGAATACAATGGTGGAGCTGTATTGTGACCTGGCATTCACCTCCAACCAAATGAATGCAGATGCACATGTGTAAAAAAAATTAATAAAAATAAGTGCGTGTATGTGTGT
>JAAIIK010000451.1:1300520-1336176 GCA_014706435.1 Silurus glanis | reverse complement strand
GCTATATATATATATATATATATATATATATATATATATATATATATATAAAACATAGTTATTATATAAGTCGGTTTTGTTGGAATTTCTTTGTATCAATTACTCATTAATGGGCATGTGATGATGTGTTGTGTAACGAAGGGAGAGTCACTGCCAAACTACATTTTTTTGTCCTGTTCCAACTACCAAAAAAAACCACACCTGAGTCAGTTAATTGCTGCCTAACATGTTGGAAACGAGAGTTACTCAATAAGACTTTTGGCTTTTGAAGACCGGAGAAGATTGATGTAAAATATCTTGAATCATTTTATTAAAAATCTTCAAAAAAGAGAATCTCGTTCAAAAACTTTAACCTTCTGTTTTATTAAGCTTCATTTATTTTATATCTGCATGTCCATGTGTTCACTCGAAATCTCTACTACTCAAAGAAGCATTTTCACAACATCATCTCTGTCCACCACATTTGTAGCTACATTGTAGTTACTCAGAATTGTGAAAAAAATAAATCTGGATATCCTACAATGTCATGAAGGCTGGACCTATCTTAGGAAGTATAACTTTACCTTGGTAGAACATGGAGAAGGTCAAAAAGTCACACTGATTCTCAGGTACTAGGATCTTCTTTTGTAATGTCCATTAGAAAGAAAAACTCCTCATGATGACATCCACCACCCAGTAGGTCGTTCTCTGCATAGACTAAGGAGCTCCTTGTCTTTCCTCCATGGTAGAACAAGAGCACATGATGGGTACTGTTCAGATGAAGTAAGTTGTGCACTAGATACAAACAGAAAAGTCTGAATTCACAAAACACTAAATTCTCGAAAAAAAGGCAGTATGTTTGAGACGCCCATATCGTGTTTACATATTACACTGGCTTGTATGGAGGGTCTTAATGGACTGCAGCACAAGCAGGAGATCCTACACTGAGCTCTTGTGAGAATTGTGGTGGATGGAATTGTCTCACTGCTTTCAAAAGTTTTTGTGATTATATGGAGAGTTGTTGAACAAAGTACACTTTTTGTCTAAATGCTTCCACCTAAGTGCATGAAGAAATGCATGAGTTGTGGAGACTGTTGCATTCAGGAATGTGTCCTGGACTGTCTGATCCTCAGCTGAAGCTTCATCACTAAGGAGCTAAACTCACAGGCACAGGTGATCTCGTTAGGGGTGCCAAATCTTTTTGCTCAATTGGGAAAGTAAAGTTGCTCAAAGCAGAGGAGCTCTAAGGATCAGGAAGCATAAGTTGGACTTTTAAGCTAATTTACTGAATTCTGTGCAACTTGAAGAAAGGGGTTCAGTTGATGGGATAGAAATCACTGGACAAATGCTCCAGAAATATGTCTGGTTCCACCTTGGCATTAATTGGGCCAAACCATCTATTGGGACGCAATGTCTGCAGACACCACACTGCTAGACATGTGCATCAACTGGTAAACAGTCCATTGTACTGCCCAATTAGATACATTGCTAATTATTATTGCGCCCACATAAGGTCCATCCATGAACGTCAAAGTGACCCTTCTGACCTTGTGGTGCCTGACTATTGATGTATCTCGCTTTGCATCTGTACTAATAGTCTTGTTCAAACCAGGCCATTCAACTCCAGGGTCTTTATCAACCTGGAAACACTTCCCAAACCCAAAGAATTTGAGGACCACTGAAAGGGTCATCACTGGGTTACATGAAAGACTCAGTTGCGTGACGTTTTCATACTTTGTGTTTTAAGTCCAAATTATTCAGTTTCACATGAGCCATCTTCTTCCAGGTTGTTCATGTGCCTAGAAAGTGACTTGGATTGTTTATCAGCTACTGCTAATCAGTGGTTACCAGATGTGGCCATTTATGTATGGCCAGTGGTTTGTGGGCCAGATTTAGGTATAGAATGTCATCATGCAGTATAAGATAAGAAAAAAGACTTTTAATTGGGTGTTTTTCTTTTGTGAATGAGACTTTTGTAGAGAACAGATTGCTGTAGGTGTAGCCAGGGAATTAACTTGTTTACCATGTTAGCTGTCCAGCTTAATTGGAGTTAGGTGAGTCCAGTTACTGGCCAACCATACTAAAAGCATATATATGCATTAGCCTGATAGTTGTGGAGATAAATGCTTGTTGAAGGTGCAAAAGCAATTGACCCTAAAATCCTGACAATTAGAAGTGACTAGTGTGGTGGCTGAAGCTAACAGGTCTAGCAATGCTAACAAAGGAAACCACTGGGTCCATGGGGTTCCTCAGCGTTCCTCATATCGGGGTCGACTTGATGTTTGTCTTTGGAGAACATGGAATCTGTAGCTCCAATGGCAATCACAAGTATAGCTCCTGTACTGATGATTGAAAAACAAATCCCATCACAAATCAATTTAGAACTTTGTTGGAAGTCCAAGGTCTTCATACATCAAAGCACAAGTGTGAAGGGTGAAATACATTTTAAAAGATGCTATTAGTTTTACATTTTGAAGGTATGTCAAGGTATGCTGTTAATGCATGTTTTCGTAAGTCCTTTCTGTCATTGTTCAATAACTGGATTTTAAGCGAGTTGAAAATAAATTGAGTTTCTGTTCATTTATCAGTAAAGAGCAACATTTCTTAAATCTTCCCTGTAGTAATTACACATATATTACTGATACGGTAGCTAGGAGTTCAGCTAAAAAAAAAACACACTGGGGTATTCATTCATTGTTAAAGCACTCTTTTATATCATTTGTTTAAACATCAAAATTAAATTTGTTTAAAAAAAAAAGCACTAATATTTTTTTAAATCATTCCTGCATTAGGAATCTGTTTGTTCGGGAGCTGGACAAATGCACAGGGGCTTTTTTTCTGTGGTCAGGACTTTTGCTGTTATTTGGCTTGTTATATTCTATTGAAGAAAAGCATTTAGAACTGTATGAAATCCCACAGTGTCTTATTAGTACTTCGTGGGAATGGTTCTGCTTCCCGCTGGTCTGTTGGCAGTGCCATCTGTGGCTAAAATATGTTGATTTGTCTTTTGGGGTCCCTCCACCCCCTTAGTAACAAGTTGCTCGATTCTACTGTTGGCCTAATGGAGCAGGTCTTACTCATTTCATCAATGTCAAGCTGTATTAATATCATCATATGGAAATAAGTCCTTCCTACAACTTTTGGACAATTCAACTCTTTGTCCAGTCCTTTCAGGTGATTAATATAATTGTGGCAGAAAATGTAATATATCTTTTTATAGACCTGTATGAATTCTGTTCGGTAATTAAAGTGCTGGTGTATTTATCTGTCGAATTTCAAACTCCGGTTTATGGTATAGATGGGAGATGAACGGCACTGTCTATTGGGGACCATTTGAGAATCGGCATGTTGTGAACTGCATAAGTGAAAGAGCTGTATTTGTGTGTGTTTAGTTGGGGGGGGTGTTGCTGGCAGACCCTGAGTGTTTTGGAATGTGCCAAGGCTTGTTTCTGGGGTGGGACTCCATGACCTCAGGCTGTGGGATGGGTGGGTGTGCCTATAACACACATTCAAAGCCACTCCAGTAAGAAAAGGACGGTTGCGTTCATGATTATCCTGCACATGCTCACTTGATGTGAATGTCATGTTGTTGCAAAACTTGAGACTTGATGGACATTTGATGGCATTTGTACCTGCTCCTCACCTGATGTTTCCTATCTGTCACACAGAAATATAATGTTGATGTATTCCCTAGAGAGGTGAAGAGGACACGGGCAAGGGAGAATGCTGTTTCTTTAAGAGAGAGAGGGAGAGAGGGAGAGAGAGAAAGGGAGGGACCTCTTTGCCCTCCAGAAACCAGGAAGGGAATTGAGTTGATCTACTGCTGCCTGTACTTTAGCGCATACGAGGCTTTGAGAAGCAGGGACAGCCAAAGAGAGAGAGAGAGAGAGAGAGAGATAGAGGGAGAAAGCAAGTGAGAGAGAGCTCCAGAGAGGAGAAGAGGAGGGACAAGCAAAACCCACCAAAGCAGCACCACGGCCATCACAGGTGAGCTGAACCCCTGTGCTCCCCCTCCTGGTTTCCCTGCCATCTCTTCCAGGGCCTGTTGTCAGGAAAGAAAAGGAATGAAGGAGGGGGCAGAGAGAGGGCATAAGGGGTAGAAAGGGGATTGCCACTGAAAACTAATTTGCCTCACCTTGGATTTATTGCTGTTGGTTTGCTGAAATTCATTTTTATTTGATTTTTTTAGAAAAGTCATAGTTTGGTTGAATGTGTGTCTATGTGTGTCTATGGGGGTGGGTGGGGGGTCGAAAGAGAAAGCCTTAGGCAGTGATCTGAAGGAGGAACCAAAAATAATGCTGTCATGCAAGGTAGAAGTGGCTCGTGACAGGCTTCAGTTTTAAGTTGTCAAATGGAATCAACTGTGATGGATTCCAGCTTTCTGCTTGTCTGGATTGTTTGTTTGCATCTGTTTTTTATTATTATTATCATTTCATTGTAGATCAAAAGTCACAAGTCAAGAGGGTATAAGTTTTTCTATCGTTTAGGTCTGCTTAAGACAGTACTGAATTGTTGTGCATGCATGAGTTTCCTTTATTTAGTCTTCAGCCTGGCTCTGCTTGATGGCTGGTCTCTGTACTTTTAATACCTGGCATCCTGCTAGCAACACACCGTAGCATATAATTCAGCTCTCAGAGTGCTTACGTTGAACCAGGGCTCAGAGCTGTGGGGTTGGTGAGAGTGGACGGCTTGGGACTTGTAGTCCATAGCAGTGGCCTAGAAGCAGTTCCTAAAATCTGTAGGACTCCACATCCCAGACAGCCGTGCCCTTGGCCATACAGGAAAGGGAACAGCCGGCAGCCTATCTCAGTAGGGAGGTGTGGTGAGTGAGCAGCTGTCAAACCAATCGTAGAGAGGGAAGTGAAGCCAAAGCAGTGGGCTGAAAGAAAGAGGGCTGGGGGTGGGAGGAGGAAGGGGGAGAGTTCGAGTTAGTAGGTGTCTGCTTGTGTGTGTGTGTGTGTGGGATCAGGCAAGGGCTTGCCTGTGTAACTAGGGCCACTCGGAAGTTTGCCGACTGCAGTTACTCCACGACACAATCCTGCCCAGGCACGGAGGCAGGCAGGCAGGAAACACTGAGCTGGCCCACAGAGAGAAACACATTTCTGCCTGGCTGGTAAGACCTCCTTAATGCAATCTCACTCTCTCTGCTGCTTGGAGTGCAGAAGACAGGACAGCAGTAGGATCTTTAGGAGAGAGAGAGCGAGAGAGCGAGAGTGTGAGATATATAGATAGAGGGGCACTAGGCTTAGCTAAGCTGAAAGCACTTGACCCAGTTGCAGATGGAGTAGAGATGGAAAGCAGAGGCCTGCTGCGTTAAGGTATGGCCAAAGAGGTTATATTCAGCTCTCTTCAACTTTGCATGGCATTGCGTTTCTAGTCAATACTGTCAACGAGAGGGTCGAGATGAATCTCATTGCAAACTTGGCACGGACGTTTATATACAGGAGTGAGTTGACTGTAGGAAAGTTATACGAATGAATTACACAGTATTTGGTAATGATCATGGTCTTCAATTAGACACATCTGGGATGTTTGAAAAAAAGTGGCACCCCTAGTGGACTGCTAAACTGTTTCGAAAAGGTTCAGCTTATATACGTGATACGCTGCAAAACATCATAACCTCTAATCTTGTGACTTTTGTGTCATTTGTTGCCAGACTTGTATCGGTTTTACCCCTTCCTCTTTTTTTTTTAAAGAAACCCAAGGATAAATCTACCTTCCTCCAAAACCCCAAACCCCAAACCCAGTGATTGCTTGTCATTGAGGGCCTTTTGGTAGTGTCTCATAACTTCAGCGTGGTCAGCAGTCTCCTTTGGGTGTCATGTGCATGAAAACTTTTCTCACTTTTTCTTTCCGTTTTTTTTTATTCAAAGATGTATGCAGATAATTTCCAACCCATACTGGCTTAACTCGTTTTGGCTGATGCGGGTACAGGGAGGGCGCGAGGGGTATTTTTTTTATTCGCTGATGACGCCCAGTGTCTGAACAATACACAGAAAAGTTCCCTTCTCTTGTCAGGGGTGAGGCCTGTCTTTATTGTCTCTTAGTTGCTGTGTGAATAACACACATATTCAAGCCCACTTCAAGTGAGTGTACTCTATATATATGGGGAGACTCTGCCATGCCATGGGGTCATTTTGAGTCATGGCACCCACCTTGGAATGCTATGAGGCCTTCAGAGAAACTTGGCGAGTGTGTGTATCGGCGTGTGAGCCTTTGGGAACACTAAGATCACCGCCCATAAAGTAAACATTAATGTTGCCTTTCTTTTATAGAAAATAAGTGGAGGATTGCTGAGGGGATTCTTCAAAGTGTATACCGTCAGTTCTGACCTGAAATACAGATTTGTTGGGGTCTAGTGTGCAATAAATGTAATGGATCATTTAATTTTAACTTTATGGATAATCTCAATATCAGCATTCAAAATATTTCTAAGTTTTAGATATTGTTATCTTATGTCATTCCCCCTTACCTGCGTTCTGTGAGAGCTCTCTTATATGGAAAATTTGCCCTGCAGATTAATATAACATTACCATTTCCTCATATTTACAAAATGCTAAATCATATTTAATCACAGAAGTTTGGAACGTGTGTTGTGTTATGTGCTGTTGTGGAGTGAATGTCCTAGTGCAGGAATTTGCTAAATTGGATTTAACTGGAATTGAAAATTTGTACAAAAGCCTTGCCCAATGAGCAGTTCCAGCAGGCAGCCAGAGCTCTGGATGTAGTTTTCATTCGGGGGCAGTCGGCTGGGTGGGCTGTTGGGAAGCATATTTAAAGTGATTAAATTAGAGACTGTGATGTTCGGAGATGGGCTGCAGTGAGCTAACCTCCCTATCGGTAATCAGAGAACTCATCTCATTATGCTCTCATTGCACTCTTTAAAGGGCCTTCTTCCACTTGTCCTTATCTGCAGTGGGTCTGTCGACATGTCGGGCAAGGCCTACTTCTTAGTTTCCTTAACAGTAATGTGGAATCCGATTGCTGTAAGTTTATTCTCTCACCCGCCCCCATTTGCCATTATGGAGCTCGGCCTCCGGCGAGTGGAGGAGAGTCCTTGACACACTTACCTTTGCGTAATTGTTGCGAGATCTGTGGATAATAAAAAACAGCAGTGGGTGGGAGGTGCATTTTTTTGCCTCCTCAGCATAGGCAAAAAAAGGAGGAAGTGGAAGCTGTGGTGGGCTGGCGGCGGACGAGCGCAGTGCAGTGTCTGGGAGAGCTGGTCATCTGATAACAGAGTGGGTTCTGTTACACCATTGCCAGAGTCACACAGGAAGTCATCTTCCGTCCATTCTGCCTGGCCTCTGCAGCAGAGATGGAGACATGGCGACACAAGGGCACTGGAAAAGGCCGAGCTGCTTTCTGACATTTCTGCCATTTTAGGTGAGGGGATCATGTTGTTTGGTCTCTCTCCATTGGTTTCCTGTAAGCTTGGCCACAGTGTGCAAAAGACTCACAAAAGCTGAAGTCAGCCAGCTGCCAGATGCAGGGAATCAGGCCTGGAAAACTTTGGTCAAACTCTGAGGGGGCGTCTGACATTTGCACACTTTGGTATAACCTCTCGATAAAGCCATAGCCAGCTGAGGAGGATCGTAAACATGTTGTCACAAATTCAGCACCTCTCATCATTCCTCTTCTAACTGAGGAATGTGAAGGACCTACAGTTCCTGATAAATATAAAGCATATGAGATGTGAATGAAATTGTTTTAATGAAAGCATATTGTTATATAGTGTTAGGCAATGTTTTCTGAAGTACCCTCCATAGCAACTCAAACGTGTGTGTGTGTGTGTGTGTGTGTGTGTGTGTGTGTGTGAGTGTGTGTTGTTGATTTTTAAAAGACCTCACCCACTACCTTTAAGGGGGCATTGTGAGCCTGGATTTTTGGCAAGCTGCTGACATATCTGAAATGAAGCAGCCCAACCTCATAACTCCAGTTTATCAGTCGTTCGCCCACTTCCTGCTTGCACTCTACACAACCAATCAGGCTTCCCTTACAACTGCTGGCAGGAGTGACTCATGATTAAGGCCTTGTTCAAAATCCTGTTCTTCTTGGAATTAGACACCCTCTCTCTGTCTCTCACATTTCCGTTTATCTGCTAATATCCCTTCGGTCCTGACCTTGAACTCCTAACCTGTGTATAGTGACCCCCCGACAGCCCTTTTAAGGAATTGGAGTGTATGATGGACTTTTACAAAAGGTCCCTGATGTTTATGTTTTTATTCCATCAACCTGAAGGTGACTGGTGGAAAGTAGAAGGAAAAATGAAACTCCGTTAATGTGCTTTGTTCTCATATGGCAGTGTTAGTTTGTGTTTATGTCATAAGTCAGTGTGTGATCCTGGAATGTAAGGTATGGTATGTGTATACAGTGGATTACATATACGATGGCATTACTAACCAAATAATCACTGAACACATTCAATAGTTTTGTCTAGATCTCATCCTTCACAAGATTTACATCTAAGAACATTCAGAAAAGAAGTCAGTGTAAGAAAATTGTAATACGTGTTTGATTATCCGTTATTGTATAAACAAACAATGCATACTTTTTTTTAATGTAAATTATTTCACACAAGCTTACTGACACAAGAACACTTTGTATAAGAACTATCAAATGAATGCACAGGTTTATACTCAACATAATTAGGATTGTTTGCTTTTAGCAACCTGGTCACAAATATATTCCAACAGTTGACGCTGATAACTGCTCTGCGCCGGCCACGGCAGGAAGACCTGGGCTAAGGTAGGAGGGGTGGGATGGCTACTTGCAGCGAATTGTGGTTTGACTTGCAAAGCAGTGGCGGGTTGAGCGTGCGGCTGCTGGCTGAGAGACCTGCAAGCGTGTCACTGGGGCCAAGGCACAGCCCCCGTCACCCGCTGCCATGAATTAATGATGAGGAATGTTTGGAGCCATGAGAAGGTGTCAGGATCAGGTTTGTTTGCAGTGTTTCCTCTTTCTTTCAGCTCAACTCAAGGGTTTATTTTGGGACAGGGACAGCAACTTTGATTTTTCAACTCCTAGCTGAAGTTACATAAGATTTCGGACGCCTCTTTATGCCTCGTGTACAGCACAGAAAGCTGTCTCTTTCTCTTATTCTGATTTTCAATTCCTGATTTCTCACACAGCAGGTATTCTCTTACTGAAATTAGCTGGTGTTTCTCAATTTACCATTCTGACCTCCATTACTCCCCTCTCCAGGTAAAACTTCGTTGGCATTTGTCCGTTACTCTCAGCCTTTCGCCTGGTCTTTACCCTAGTCTATTCAAATAAGGTATTTGAGAGATAGTGAAATGAGCGTCTGCCAGCCAGGCTTTATCAGAGCTTAAAGAGAAAACTACAAGCAAGCAGAGGTGTCATGCAGGTGCGTATCACTGTGTCACAGCGAAAGAAGAAATACTTGAACCAGTCAGGATGTAAGAATGTAACTAATAGAGTGTATCTATTATTAGAAGGGCATCCCTAAGGTGCTCTATATAGAATTGCATGCACGGCACAAGCATACGTGTCCTAGATTGTGATTTATAATCATTCGAAATAAAATGATATATATAATAATGACGTAAAAAAAGAATTCATACCGCGTGGCGCGAAACGTGGGCCAAAATGAAACGAGCTGAGCGGACAGGTTTGTTTAAAGCGTTAGGGTTGTGCTTTACCTAAGCGTGACCTCTGCAATGCGATGACATTGTGCCAGGTGAGTTGTTGTTTTTTTTTTTTTTTTTTTTACAAGAGGGCATGTGGAAAGCAGAGGGCGGGGTGCTCAGGTTAAGCAGGAATTTCTTTTGAATACGCTGCTAGTATAGAGAATAATCCCCCACCAGCCTCACCCCCTGCTGGGTTGCTGTGCCAGATGGAGGAGGGGCTTGGCGTTCGTTTGTGTGTGCATTTGAACAGACAAATCAAGGAGGGTTACCTTGCAAAACCCCTCTCCACCTCCCTCACGTTCCTCCTAGCCAGGCTACATTTGATCATTTTAATCTCCCCCTCAACACGTGAGCAAGGGGACAGGCCTTCCTGAAACTTGGCACACAGTGCAGGGTGGGGTAACCGGCTCAGACCGGATTGACAACCTCCCTATTTAATACCGTTCCCTTACAGCCGTGCATGTGTCCTACTCCTCCTCTAGTGTGTTTTTTCCACTTTGGCCTATCCTCGGCAGTCCCTTGTCCCCCCGCCCTCTGTGTGCACTACTGAATGCACAAGCTGCACAGTTTTGTACTGGGCGCCACTCTGCCCTCAACCTACTCACTTCTCTTTTCTTCTAATGTCTTCTCCCACTGCCTTTAAAGAAAGCAAATCTACCGCTCTCTCTCTCTCACCCAGCTATGATTGTCGTAAAAGACCCAAAAGTCATTACAGACAACTTTGAAATCACGTAGTGTTACACATCACATCGCACATCATGTCGGAGCACAATATACGAGTTATAACATATTAACTGCAGATTATTGCGTGCTAATAAAACAAAGGTCATATACTGTTTTCGTTCACAAACATTATTTTGATCTCCACATTTTACCCACTGCAACTTAAATACAGTAAATTTCTTTATACTTGTGCATCGCCAATACTGTGATTTAACTGAAATATTTTAGTAAAAATAATAATTATGCTATTCGACTTTTTTTATTGTATCGAACTGCACATGCTAATTTCAGTCATTAGTCTTTGGACTTGATGCGTACAATTAAGAACTGACCATTAGTCCTCAGTGTGCTCGCTTCTCTTTGTCTGTGCCACATTTGCATTGGAAACTTGACGATAATAACTGAAAGGCTGTTTTGCCTCAAAAAGGAAGTGAGATTCTAGAAAGACACAGGTCTGAAGTAAGAAAAACTGTCAGTAGAAGAGGAACAAGAAACTGCAGTTACTCCATTCTGAGAATTTGCATGATGCTATCTCAATAGACTATGGAGGTGTTGCTGACCTATCACAGATTAGTCTAATTCTTATACTAGTCTCAATATGTATTTTTTTTTATCCGTTTTTTGTTTTGTTCACAAAAAAAAAAAACAATTACATATATGGAAAACATCTCAAATGGTTAATCAGTTCGGGCCAGCAGTTAAAGACAACTGACCAGTCTATTCTTACACTTTTATAACATCCTGTCGACAGTTGACCCTTGATAACAGATAAGACTGCACTATATGACTGCACACAATATTATAGGATGTCTTTGTATGTGTTAGCATTACATTTTCCCCTGACAATGCCCCTGTGCACAAAGCAAACTCTATGACGACATGCTTTACGAAGGTCGAGTTTATATCATGTATCTATAAAACCTCATCACAGACAGATGATTTTCTATCATATGTTCGTCCACAGACAGGCAGACGGACAGACGGCAGGACGGAGACCCGGGCGGCGGCTGCGATTGGCGGCTCGACGGCAGGCTGGTGGAAGATGTCGTCGGGGGCCGGCGGGCGGGCGTGCGAGGCAGAGGAGGGCCCAGTGGGAATCCCCTTTCCTGAGCACAGCGCCGACCTGCTGGAAGGCTTGAACCGGCAGCGGCTCAGCGGCCTGCTTTGTGACGTGCTGCTGGTGGTGCAGGAGCGCGAGTTCCCCGCCCACCGCTCGGTTCTTGCCTCCTGCAGCTCTTATTTCCACAAACTCTTTACCTCAGGCCTGGCTGCAGAGCGGCAGAGTGTTTACGCGCTGGACTTTGTGCGTGCCGAGGCGCTCGCTGCACTGCTGGACTTCGCCTACTCATCCACACTCACCGTCAGCCGTAGCAGTGTAGCCGACATCCTGAGCGCCGCCCGTCTGCTCGAGATCTCACCCGTCCAAGAAATCTGCACACACCTGCTCGACACCAAAGTGCTCTCCCTTCCGGTGGGTCAATCATTTTTCTGATGGAAGTGTTGATATTGATGATAGATTAGGTGCTCAATATATACATGTTTTGGTTTAGTTGAATTTTTTTACACTAAGGTTGAAGTATAGTAAATAATTTGAGGATTATTTGGAAGAGAATAAAGCTGTCCAAGGGGGGAAAGCATGACTATATGATGTTCTATAGGGAGGTTGTAGCTCAGTCATTAAGGCTCTGGGTTACTGATTGGAAGGTCGGGGGTTTAAACCCAGGTATCCCCAAGCTGCCACTCTTGTTGCCCTTGAGCAAGGCCCTTGACCCTCTGTACCCCAGGGGCGCTGTATCATGGCTGACCCTGCGCTCTGACAAGTCTTTATATGTCAGTACTTTATAACATGCCTGTTATTAAGCGTCAATTTACAGCCCTGCTTTCTGTTCTCAGACGGGCAGCGAGAGAAGAGAGGACGAGCTGGAAGAGGTTGGAGAGTGTGGGCGAAACAGCCGAGAGCAGGGCAACCGGCTACGCGCTCGCGAGTTCCTGGAATTCTTCCAGCGAGGGGCGCACTGGAGCAGCAGCTGCAGTACGCCAGAGCTCAGGGACATGCCCGCACACCTGCACTTTAGCCATCGCAACGGCGCTGACAGCAATGGCACGCCGTCTAACTACTTTCCTCCCCCAGGCCCAGGGCTGGCGATGCACCCTCCACCAGACCCAGAAGATGATCCAGATGAGCCACAGGACACAAAGGAGGTACTGATCTGGACTCGAGGGAATGGCACTGAAGCGCTCTCGCACTTCTATGCCCCATCATCACAGAATGGACACTTCTACCTCCATCAATCTGAGCCCAAGGCAGAGAGGGAAGCAGAAACGGAGCACGAAGTGGAGCGTGGACCCGCCAGCGCTCTCCTGCAGCAGATGATGGACTCTATAGAGCGGCAGAAGGAGAGGCCAGATGGGGCTGAACACGAGGGCGCTGACGGAGACGAGCCTGATGTGGAGTTTTACTTGAAGTACTTTAACAGTGTGCAGCGCGAGGAAACAGCCGTTCCACTCTGGGCCTCAATGCGAGGTGGAGAAGGTAGAGGCACTGGAGGCCAATCTAGCACAGGCAACGCTGGTGGTGAAAGAAAAATGCGCTCCAAGGCCTTCCAGAAGTGTCCTATTTGCTCCAAGGTCATCCAGGGTGCTGGCAAACTACCCCGCCACATCCGCACGCACACTGGAGAGAAGCCCTACGAGTGTGCCATCTGCAAAGTGCGCTTCACCAGGTGAGCTGAAGTACATTTCATTTGACAGTAAGAGTTACGGCTGGTTTCTCTATGGTCAGAATAGAGCTTTTTTACACAACATACACTCAAGGTGGGTTTGTGGTAAAGAAAAAGAAGAATTGTGGAGGGGTTTGTGATGTTTCTAAGCTCTATTCCAGGTCTTTTTTCCATCTAAAAATAAAAAAAATGTCCAGATAATCATTGGGTTTTTGTTTTCCCAATTCTATGAAACCGTTTAATGCCCTGTGGGGTGAATTGAAAAGGAAACAGACAACAAGAAATGACTTATGTCTCTGAACGGTCAGAAAAAGTCTCTGATTCCTTGCTCCGTATCTTCCAACCTCATCAAGCACATACACCAAATGGACAAAAAAGTATTGGGACACCTGTTTTTGGTTCTTTTTCAAATTGCTACCACAAAGTTGGCACGCAATTATATAGGAAGTAATTTGGATGCACGAGAATGAAATTTTCCCTTGAATTTCGGAGACCCAAACCTGTTCCAGCATGACAATGCCCCGGGTGCACAAAGTCAGCTCCATGAGTTTTGACTTTTAATGGGTTGGAGTAGAAGATCTCCTTCTATAGAGCTGACTGGCTTTCTCACTTTACTACACCCTTGTGGCTGAATAAATCCCCACAAAATCTAGTGGAACATCTTCCCAGAAGAGTGGGTGTGATTATGAGAGCAAATCGAGACTAAATGTGGAATGGGATGTTCTAAAAGCACATCTTATGGTCAGGTGTCACAAAACTTTTGTTTGGTTGTCTTAATCTACGGCCAGGACAATATTTTATTCTTATATACATCTTTGAGAAGTTTGCGGTGTCCAGTTTAATATCCGTAGCCTGGATTCCATATGGGCATCACAAGACGAGTTTTCATTATCCTCCAATTTCTTAGTTTATTTATATTGAGATACCATCAGTGATCTTTTGACCCGATTTGAATTTATTTCTCTTTAGAAAAATCCTATAAAATTCCCAAATCTTGTCACTACCCCTTTCTTGCAAATGGTAAAAAAACAAGGAAGTGGGTAGGTCTGTATTCTGGTCAGGGGGCAAACGGCTATAAAGCCATCTTTTATAGGGATAGGCAGCCTGCATGACAAAGTCCCGGAATTTTAACAAGGGGATCCAATAAAAAGTGGGCTGAGTTGGCATGGCTGTGCTGCGTCTTATCTGAGTTGAGGCCGCTATAAAGCGCTGCATGTCAATATTGAATGGAATCATAGATTGGTGCCATATCTCTGCCAGCGACTTTTTGAACCTGTGATCTTGGGTGTTATGTTGATTTTTGCCCCCTGTACACATGACCCTTTTTTTTTTTTTTACTGAGCTGCTAACATGGCGTGCACTGTTACCTGAGGGTGTGAGGTTCAGTCATAAAACCGTCCCCATAATGAATTAATGAGGGGACCTTGGAAATAGATGCGGTATTGAGTAATATCCAGGGGTCTGTTGGCTGTGTTGGGTTTGATGCAGCAGGCGATGGGAAGGGGGTGTATTCTTGATGCCGTTTGATCACGGTTTCTCCGTCACTCTGTAATAAATCAATCTTGTCCTTTAAATAATTTAGTTCCTTCAGCACGCCACTTTATTACGCTGTCCTGTGGGTTTGTATGGCGTCTCCCTGTGCGTGCCAGTATGTAGTTTACGATGAGTTTGCATACGTGTAAGATTTAGACGGTAGGAATACACGTGTTTATAGGTTTCAGGGCAACACCGTGTGTGTGTGTGTGTGTGTTTTAAATACGCCGATGTGTGTGCGAATGTGTTATTGTGTGGTTATGTGTATGTTTGTGTTTGACTATAGGCCTGTGTGGTTGTGTTTATATACACAGGAGTGTGTGTGTGTGCGTGTCTGTGTGTGTGTTTGTACAGTAAGCCTCCACAGTTCCGGGCTGGCCAGCCCCAATAGTTTATTTAGCTGTACTCTTCCCTGGTCAGAAACAAAGAGGAGGGGGCGTATGGGTGAAGTGTGTGCAGACGTGAGTCCTTGCACTTGATCTCACGACACAGCACCGTTCGTGGTGGGAATCCGCCTCACTTCCACAACGTGTCACAACCTGAACGATGGAAACTGCGGCTTCTTCAAATATTTTTGATTCGATCCGAATATTTCCGACGACTCGAGCCGTCTCAGGTTACAACAACTACACGGACAAAAGTATTGGAACACCTGACTGTGGACAAAGTTGGATGCAGGAGAGAAATTTTTGCTTTTCTTCAACTAGGAGACCCAAACCAGAATGACACTGCACCTGTGCATGAAGATATGCTTTACATGGTTTGGAGTGGAAGATCTCCTGCTGGAGAGCTCCAACCTAACTGCACCCCAGACCTCCTCATCTCTCCTCACCTACATCAGTACCTGATTTTACTTCGAATGAAACTCTACAAACCACCACAATCCAGAATCTATTAAACATCTTCCAAGACTAATAATGTAACCTAAATTGGACATGTATGTAATGTATATTGGTGTGTGGGTATTTGTGTGTGTGTGTGTGTGTGTGTGTGTGTGTGTGTGTGTATATACAGCCTTGATTTCTGATCTTTTCTGACTGGATTAATCTCATATCAGCCCCTGTAAATCTGCCTGTTTTACTACGCCGATAAAATATCAACCGTTGTCGAACTGCTTTAGCAGATTCGAAGCTTGAATGGTGAACACTGAGCACCTCCTCATTGCCTCACATAGAAATCAGAGATAAAGATTCACGCTTTATGGCGCTCGTCCTCAGATGACCTGCTGCCTCCTGAGAGCAAACATATGTTGCAAGATCAACAAGCAAACCTGCGTTTTTCTAAAAAAGATTCCATAACGAAAAAAAAAAGGGTATTGGTTATTATTATAAAAAAAAATTTATGTATACTTATTATTAAAAAGAAACAATCATATATATATATTTATATATTTATTCAAGACAAACTCTCATAACACAATCAATTCCACCGAGTTAAACAGTGTCCAAGGTTCCTCCTGCTGTAATTGCACAGAGGACACGTCCTTTATAATGGTGGGACGTACCGAGTGGGTGTGGTTTCAGTGTTAGGTATTTGAAGCTACCATTAACTATAATTAAAGATTATCTGTTGTTATTAAAATTCTAATATTAATTGACTGGTAACTTAAATTATTCTGGAGGTTTAATTATCAGTAATGAAAGTAATGAAAATAATAATCTCAAATATAAATGTAATAGGAAAAGTCCTGGTTTTATAATAAAAAAAAACATTTTCATTCTACATTATATCACAATATACATTTTTGGATGGTTTCTGATAAATAAATATTGATATGAAATCATCCTATCAATAATATTTAGAATTTATTTTTTATTTTATGGAGCACTTTTAACATTTTTTTAGCATTTATAAAGAATGTATAAGTTTGTTGCTATTTACATCCCCTTTTTTTTTTCTCTCCAGACAGGACAAGCTCAAGGTTCACATGCGCAAGCATACAGGAGAGAAGCCTTACCTGTGCACGCAGTGTGGCGCCGCCTTCGCTCACAACTACGACCTGAAGAATCACATGCGTGTACACACGGGCTTGCGCCCCTATCAGTGCTCCAGCTGCTTTAAGACCTTTGTACGCTCGGACCATCTCCACCGCCACTTGAAGAAGGACGGCTGCAACGGCATCCCGTCTCGCCGCGGACGCAAACCTCGTGTACGAGAACCCGACGTGCTCGAAGCCCCTCTGGACGCGACCGGAAGGGGGCCGAGATCTACCAGGGGCCAACTGCATCCGGAGGACGAGGATGACGAGGAGGAGGAAGGGGGCATGAGCGTGGTTGTTATGGAACAAGCTCCAGAGAGCCGCACACACAGCCCGGAGGCTGACAGAGGCGCTAGAGGAGATGCGAGTGCAAGGCAAAGAGACGCCACAATGCCATAAAAATACACACTGCTGGTGCTGGTGTTGCACAGAAATCAGAAAAAAAAAAAAAACAAAAAAAAAAAAAAAAAAAAAAAAAAAGCTACAACTCCATGCTTCTCTTTTAAAACCAAATCAGGGTGTCCCAAAAAAATCTAATCTTTTCATTTCACATTTTTCTGCGTATTTTTTTTCTTTAACATTCAGGGACCTGAAGCCACAGTTACAGCCTGTTGAAAGAGCGAAGAGCACTTGACATCACTCACCTGTGCGGTCTCTGTCTTTCTGGGTGTTCCCTTTTTGTGATTTCTGTTCTTAATCGCTTGTCAATATGCATACGAGACAATGGAGCTACTATGCAGTTCAAAACAGGTTCCTCATCTCTGGGTTGGGTCCACAGGGCTTTGTCTTAAACAAGTGAGGTGTCAAACACCTGGCTGACCACGGCTGCTAATGCGACAGGTAAACAAAGTGCGATCCAAGACGTGTGAGAAGCAACAAAAATGAACCTTTCTCTCGTTTTTTTTTTTCTTCTTCCCTAATGCAGTGAAAAATATGTACATATACCGTAAAAGAAAAGGTTCTCTCGTCTCACATCCATACGGCAATATATTATGCAATTCCGACGCAGCACCTTGTTTCTACACGTTCCAGAAAGAATCAGACAGGGGTTTGATTTTAAGTGTTACTTTCTCTCTCTCTAAAAGAAAAAATAATAATAACAATAACACGGTTATGGTTATATCTTTATAAAAGGGTAACATTTTGAGTGAAATCACATTAAGGCCATGGGAGGAAGAGGATCCTGGGATGAGGTTTCCGTGTTTCTGAAGCACTACCGTCATCAGTTTGCCTCTGAGCAAAACCACGTTGAATCTTTTACCTCTCTTTTTACAGAAGCCTGCATTTTTTTTTTTTTTTTTTTTTTTTTTACTTTTTCCTCTTTTTAGAATTCTTGGGCTCTTTTTCTTTCCTTTACGTCTTATAGTTTGTCGTCGTCGATGTTTTCGTTTGAATTGGCTGTTTTGGGTACTTGACACTTTACATTGTTTATGTGTGTGTGTGTGTGTGTGTGTGTGTGTGTGTGTATATATATATATATATATTAGGTGATAATGATATCGGTCCCTTTATAAAAGGTTTATTACAGATTGTTAGGGTTTTATCTTCCTTCAGCTTCGCTCCAGGAAATTTCCTAAGGGGAAGCTTCTAAAGGCTGGAAGGCTGTTTGAATGTATGAGAACATTTAATCGAGGAACCCGTTTTGGTCCTGAACTCAGCACTTGACGGAACTGGCATGTTCCTTCCCAAAAAAAAAAAACATCTGCATTTATGTGTGTGTGTGTGTGTGTGTGTGTGTGTGTGTGTGTGTGTGAGAGAGAGAGAGAGAGAGAGAGAGAGAGAGAGATGTTGAGGGAATCTACCATGGTGTAGTTTGCCAGCTTAGCGAAATTGAGAGACAGAGAGAGACAGAGAAAAAGACAGAAAGAGAGAGAAGAGAGAGAGGGGGCGCTTTTTTCCAGATAGCGAGTGCACAAAGGCTGGGAATGTTTTCTCTTTTCATGCATGGGAAGGACGGAAAAAAAGAGATGAGCACCTTTTATGCATTTGCACAGCTTTACTAAAGATTTCATCCCATTAGAGAAAGAAAGAACAAAAGAAAGAGAGAGATTCCTATTTAAAAGAGAGAGAGAGAGAGATGCAAAGTTCCACATTCTGCCCAAGGGACCACGAATCCATGGGACAACCGGGGAGACGAGATAAGCAATAAATACTTGTTTGGGGTGGAAGTGGACGGGGGTCGACTTTTCATTTATTTTCTTGAGCGTTGATTTCCGCAACTCGTCTATGTCTATTGGACACATCCTAAGCCACGTGATTCAATCCCCGGGGCTGGGAGACGTCAGCACGTCAGGGTTGTGGACTCGAAATCAAAACACACGCTTCACTCCAAAATCTGGTATCGTGACTGCAGTTATGGTCAACGTAGATGAATCTTGTTATTCCAAAAGTGCTTGATGGACTTTACAGACCTCAAAGAGGAGTTTGGAGAATACAGAGGAAAATCTTGGTGTGATTGCCGGTATCAGTGGCGTAAAGAGGGTCCCCCCCACCCGAGACGGATATCATCACCCAGGCCGCCATTGCTGCAGCTGCAGCGCTTTTGCCCAAACTTTCAGTCCTTTGCACCTTAACGGGAGCGGCAGGTTTTCGATTGCACTTTGTTACTGAGAAGGGCACTTTTTATTTCGTCAAAATACACGGGTACTTTGAAACAAAAGAGAGAATGTGCTAAGAAAAAAATGGAAAGACACCCATCGATGTCATGACGCTTCGCTCGGTTCTTCGTTGTGGTTTTAGGTTGTTTTTTTTTTTGTTTTTTTGACGACTGGCTGCCAAAATCCGATCTCTGCAGTCACGTATTGCAGGGTAACCATGTTGAGTTTCTGAAATGGTGTATGACCTTGATTAGAAAACAAGCAGAAAAAAAGACGCCCTTAAAAAAAAAAAAAAAGAAGAAGATATTGCCCTTATATCTGATTGCACTTGAAGTTTTCGTTCGATGTAGATATTTTTTTTCCTTTATGTCTTAATAAGGGATATTGAGGGGGTGGCTATACGCTTGTGTGTGTGTGTGTGTGTGTGTGTGTGTGTGTGTGTGTGTGTGTGTGTGTGTGAGAGAGAGTGTGTGTTGGGGTGCCTGCGTGTCTGCAGGGGTCTTCCAGTAATTCATAATACACTTATTCTGTTTAGACAGTTGACCAGTTCATTACGTTGGTTTATATCATTATGTGCTGAGAACAGACTTCCTTTTGTAACTCCAATTTTTCACTCACTGACAAGCCATCTAGGGTTTGTAATGAAAGGGACGTGTTTTGGTATTGCAGGACCGCACCCTTAAACGGTCCTCGCTCCGGAGTGAGCTTCGTTTGTCCCGGGTCCTGACCCACATAATGTCCAAAATTCTTTTTTTTTTTAATGCACTTTGGGTTGATTATCGGGAGCACGGCTTCTGGCTGTATATGAATTTAAACTCTAAAACATTCTGTGTGTTGGTCAAACCGTAGAGCAGAGTGAAGTGTGGTGCGTGAGATAAAAAGTAGCCACAGCCCCAAACCTGTAAGCAAATCGAGTAGAAATCATCGAGAAAAGGAAATTGTACTTGAGTTCTGTCTTATTGTTTTTACTCTACTTTTTTGTTGTGATCTGTTGCTGCCTGTTTACTTAATGAACTCTTTCTTGTTACCCTGCAAGGGTTTGTTGCGACTCTTAACTTTAAGTTGTATGATTTGACGTGTGTATAAAGGGGAGGGATGGACGAGGTTACGGGGTTTAAAACTTGCGGCGTGGAAATGGGACGGACGATCCGGGTGGGGTTACCTGTAGCCTGATAGCACTGGATGTGGTGCTTTTAGCTGAAACAGCAAGAATTTTTTTTTTTGCACTAAAAGTCCTTAATTGAGGACTAGTTCACTCGGCAAGGCCTTTGAGTTTCCATGAACGCAGAGCTTCCATCACAGGGAGGAGGAAGCGCTAGCTCGGTGGTTAAGGCGGATTTCTGATCGGAAGGTCATGAGTTCGAGTCCAACACCACCAAGATGGCGCTGCTGGGACCCTGAGCGAGGCCCTTAACCCTTACCTGCTCAGGTGTATGAATAATATATAAGGGTCTTCTGCCAAATGGAAATGGAGCCTAATTTAAGCCTGCTTCACATCCCCTTACCTTTCTGTAATTATTATTATTCCTAATCATTATAAATCCAAAGTAAACAAAGGAACCTGGATTACTTGAAAAAAAAACATTTGAACTAATATCTGAATAAGCTCGTCACTTTCTTACTTAATCTACTGATTGCATCAGATAAAATTTCCAAATAACAGCAACATTATTGAGCAACATGACTCGGTTTAAAAATCCAAAGCACACGTCAGCACAACACATCACACGAAATGGAAATTGTCTTCACTTAATCGCAAAACCTGATGGAAAAAATAAAAAAAAAATACTGATATCACGACATCTTGTCTGAAGAAGTAATGACACATCTGTAGGTTCATAGCAGCTCACTGGCCTTGTCTGGGGCTTAAACGATATTCTATAAAAAGGGTCCACAAGGAGTCTACAAGGAGGCTGGGTATAAACCTGAAATGAAGCTGGAGAGGACTAGAATGTGCCTTAACATGGGAAGATATTGGGCTTGTTCGTGTTTGTGAAAAGTGCGGCTGGGCAACAAGGCAATACAAAAAAAAAACGATTGCGATCAGTGGCATCGTATACAAGTCCGTATTTACGAGATTTCTCAGGGATCGTCAGTACTTTTTATAACGCTGATCGATTCCATTGTCACACAATATCGACGTGCTGATTGAGATTATATACAGAGTGAGATTTTATATGTTTATATGCATTTTCGCCATATGGCCCAGTTGTAGTAAAAAAAAAAAGCAGCTCTGTTCTTCGCTCCTCTTCATGTGGCAGAAGGTCGATTTCTCAGCTTCCTTTTACGACTCCTTGGATAGACGCTACACTGAGACGGGGATCTCTCTTTAAAAGAAATGTATCGCTTGTAATATCCAAATATTCATTTCTCTTTATTTATTTCGATCCGATTCTTGATAAGCATTAAAAAATAACACGCGCGATGTGTTTACGGTGATTACTGTACCAATCAAAGAAACGAAAACGTAGCGAGAGGTTGAAAAACTGATGACTCAGCAGGCCGAGGCTTGATTTTCCGACTAGGTATCTGCGAGCTGCAGAGAGACTCGTGATGTGATTCGGCACGTCCATGGAGAGACTGCGGTCTGTTGCTTACAGGCGCTTTGCACTAGGGGTCCTTTGTGGGTGTTGGAACGGGTGGTTTGCACAGAACCTGGAGGTTGAGGAGCGTTTTTTTTAATTACAAACACAGGTTGTCTTTGCGTCGTTATGTTCAGGAACGAGTGAATGCTGCCTCCCTGATCGTGTAACAGATGTTTGAGGTGTTTTACTGGTCATTGAAATGAGCAGCAGTGCTTGTGTGTGTGTGTGTGTGTGTGTGTGTGTGTGTGTGTGTGCACGTGGTAGAACACAAGTCACTGTTGTGGGAGATTAAGGGTAATCATCTATTTTTTAAGTCAATTGTTTCTCAGGTTGAAAAACACTGCAGATCATTGGTTTGATACCAACCCCAACGTTTGTGTTTTTTTTGCCTTGCATCTAATCGAAGCTTTATTACAAAGTTTGTGTTCCTGTCGAGATTTTTGTGTACAAAACAAAACCTATGCAGCCACCCGTAGTCCCCCGTCATCACTCGCCTACCGTGAGCGTTCGAAGGTTCCCGGGTCAAAAGAAAATCGGAGAGTTTCGCTTGAAGATGGAATAATCAAACTGCACGTTGGTCTTTTCCCTGAGTTTACAGTTCGAGCTGGCGACATTCCAGTCTCTGGGCCACGCAATATCCACAGTAGAGAGAGTAGTTTGTGTCAGAGAGACTTTTTTTTTTTTTTCGTCTTTTGAAGCCACCAATTAAATCCAGGTTGCATTCCGTGACTACAAAAATTCCCCCCCCCCACCAACAGGACAGTAAACACAGTTCGGTTTTATCGACTGCGAAGTGACGTGTTTTTTGCCCTCGGCCTTCCTTTAGTTCTGAGATTAACGGATAGGCAGCGAAGGTGGGCTTCTCGAAACCATCGCGCTGTTTCCTGGTTGGCGATTGTAACAAAAAAATGAGCACTTGCACGTGCTTTCTCCCGTTTTTACTGTTAGCGTTGCTGTTTTCTTCTACTCATGTTCATGTCTTTTATTTTTATATATATATATATATATATATATATATATATATATATATAGAGAGAGAGAGATATATAGATATAGATATATCAATGTGGATATGATGATTTATTTAAATGCAAAAAAAAAAAAAAAAACTACATGTAAAGAAAAACTTGAACGTACTAATATTTGGGTTGAAGTCCTTTCCAACTGCCGCCCCACTCGACCACACGCATCTCTTAGACAGACACAGGAACAAAACATTCTTTAAAAAAAAAAACAAAAAGAAAAGACAAAGGCAAACCGGACCTGCTTTCTGAGACTTTGGCAGAATTCACAGGTTTCGAAAGGTACTGTGGTGGCCTCGGTCCCCCTCGAACCCATCCAGGGTCTAGTTGCACATACTCATCTTAACATTACAGTGTCAATCCTCCATGCACATATGAGGCCACGTATGACCTGTATGACCTCTCTTTATATTCCTACTCCGATGGTAGTTTATATAAGCACACTATAGTAGATTTCAATCACTTCAGTGGTTAGAGGGACAAAAAAATATTATAAATATATATATATCATATTTTTGACAAGTAGCTTACAGGGAATATATATAGTGTACATAATTCTGTAACGTGCAGATACAAAAAAAAAACATGAACTATAGAAAAAGTCATTTCAGCAATAGCATCAAACCCTGATACGAGCATTAGGGCGCATTCTAACAGTTCATTTTGGGGCGGCAGGATATTTCCCAGTATCTCAGGCTTGGACGGTAGCAATCCTGTCCTTATTTTCAGCTTAAATTAAGTCCTATTCCTTTATATTGTCTGTTGAAGCTACGGAGGGACGGGCGAGTTTGGGAGAATTTGCACTTTTGCCGATGAAAAGAATTTGTATTGTATATGAGACCACTAAATGTGCATTGTCTAAATCATGTAATTCCATTTTTTTTTTTTCTGGTTTTTGGTTCCATTTTATTCTGTTGGGTTTTCTTTTTTTTTTTTCTTTTTTTTTGTTTGTTTGTTTGTTTCGTTTCATTTATTTTTATGAAATATATCCAAAAAAATGTCTGGTGTCCTGGTTTAAGAAATAAGATCTTTCTATTAAAAAAAAAAAAAAAAAAAATAAAAAAAACCTTTTACAATTTCTGTCTCAGTATATTTTATGGAGATGCTCTCTCTCTCTCTCTCTCTCGCTCTCTCTCTCTCTCTCTCTCTCTCTCTCTCTCTCTCTCTCTCTCTATATATATATATATATATATATATATATATATATATATATAAAAAGCTTGAGGACACTTGACCATCACATTCCACATTATAATATCTTCCACTCTTCTGGGAAGATGTTCCACTGGATTATATGGAGATTCATTCAGACATAAGAAAGTGAGGAGGTTCCTGGGGTGCAGTCAGCGTTCACATTCATCATGTTCAATAGGTTTGGAGATCTATAGCAGGAGATCTTCCACACCAACCCATATAAAGCAGATCTTCATGGAGCTGGCTTTGTGCACAGAGGCATTGCCATGCTGGAACAGGTTTGGATCTTCTAGTTCAAGTGTAGGATAAAAATGTCATGCTTCTGCATCCAGTAGCATCCTGTACATGTGCACACCTCCAGCTTTGTGGCAACAGTTTGGGGAAGAATTGCATGTGGTGGAGAAGTCAGGCGTCCCAATACTTTTGTCCATATCTATTTTTCTCTTTTTTAGGAACACACACATTTATGTAATTATCACATCAGCCAATCATGTGGCAGCAGAACAGTACAGAAATCGTGCAGATTCAGGTGTTCCATTAGTGCTCACCTCAAACACCGTGGTTTATTGGTACCATGTGGGATGCTGATCTGCAGAATTTCACACGTCTCTAGAATGTAAGAAATGAGGAAAATGTCCAGATTGGCTCAAGCTACCAGGAAGGATATTAAGAACTCATAATGACTCTTTACAACCGTGTGGATCAGAAAATCATCTCGATATGCATCATGGAAATACGGAAGCAGAAGATACGGTGTATTGCACAAGTTTTCATACCCCTAGAACATTTCCACATTTTGTCACATTATAACCACAAACTTAAACGTATTTTATTAGGATTTTATGTGATGGACCAACACAAGGTATCGTATAGTTGTGAAGTGGAAGGAAAAATGATACATGGTGTTAAAGATCTGAAAAAATCTTAAAAGTGTGAACCTCTGCCCCAGTCTCAAGTCTTTTGCAGCCTCTAATAGTTTTTCTTCCAGGAAATCTGTTCTTGCCCTGTATTTCGCTCCATCCATCTTCCCATCACCTCGGACCAGCTTCCTTGTCCCTGCTGAAGAACAGCGTCCCCACAGCATGATGTTGCCACCACCATGTTTCACGGTGGTGTGTTCAGGCTGATGTGCAGTGTTAGGTTTCTGCCACAAGTTCATTTTGGTTTCATCTGAACACAGCACCTTCTTCCACATGTTTGCTGTGTCTCCTACATGGAACTTTTATTCTTTTATGTCAACAATGGCTTTCTCCTTACCACCCTTCCATAATAGCCTGATTGGTGGAGTGCACGACTTTTAGTTTTAGACTCTCCCACCTGAGCTGTGGATCTCTGCAGCTCCTCCAGAGTTACCATGGGCCTTCTGGCTGCTTCTTGGATCAATGCTCTCGTTGCCTGGCCTGTCAGTTTAGGTGGACGGCCATGTCTTTGCTAGGTTAGCAGTTGTGCTATAATCTATCCATTTTCGGTTGATGGATTATACAGTGACCTCCGTGACCCTGCTTTAAACTTCTCCACAATTTTACCCCTGACCTGTCTGGTGTTTTCTTTAGATGAAGAAATGGCAGCTTGGTGTAG
The DNA here is from genome assembly GCA_014706435.1 of Silurus glanis. Classification (NCBI taxonomy): domain Eukaryota; kingdom Metazoa; phylum Chordata; class Actinopteri; order Siluriformes; family Siluridae; genus Silurus; species Silurus glanis. The sequence continues at coordinate 1,310,617 of JAAIIK010000451.1, read as the reverse complement.
CTGGGATTTAAACTCATAACCTTTGGATCCAAAGGCCAGTGTCTTAACCACTTAGCTACCACCCACCAGACTTTCTGGTTTCGATCATGTCAGCAAAAAACAGGAATACGGAAGATATTTGCGGCAGCTCAGTGTTTAAAGTTCTGGGTTACTGATCAGAGGATCAGGAGTTCAATCCCCAAGGTCTCACCCTAGGCCTTGTCACCCAAAATCAATAATGTCCAAATGGTTAAACCCCACATCAGCGCTCTAAAATATACCGGAAAGCATTAAATAAGTATATTTATGTATGCTGAAGATCCAAAGGAAATTGTATTCAGTGTACAGCCAAATAAATGAGTGTAGGAGTGATGGAAAGGTGTACACAAACTTTTGGTTATACCATGTGTGTGTGTGTGTGTGTGTGTGTGTGTGTGTGCATGGTGCACTGTGATAGGCTGGTGACCCATCCAGGATGCCTCAGGGCCAGCATTCCCAGGATTCGCTCCAGATCCACCGCAATTCTGACCAGGAAGGAGCAGCTCCAGAAGACTGAAGAGAAAACGTAATCCCAATGCACCATCACTACCACAAGATGGCGCCAACTCATCAAATGAATCTTAAATTATGTACACTAGGCGGACAAAAGTTTGTGGACACCTGACCATAAGATTGGTATGTGCTTTCTGAACATCTCATCATCGAATGCTGTTATAAAAACATACACTCTTCTGGGAAGATGTTCCACTGGAGATATGTGGAGACACAAGGGTGTTAGTAAAGTCTGGTACTGTTGAAGGTGAGGTGAGGAGGCCTGGGGGTGCAGTCAGCGTTCACGTTCATGTTCAATAATGGTTAAAGATATGTTCATGGCGCTGGCTTTGTGCGCACGGTCATGCTGGAACGGGTTTGGGTCTCCTAGGGTCTACATTAAAATGAAATATTAAATTAAAATTGTCAGGAACAATCCACAAAAAATTAGCTAGTGACTGTTATTCCACCAGGAGGCAAAATAGAGCCCCCAAAAAAGTGCCATTTTTATATTATTTCTTCTTAAGACCACAACAAGGATATTTCTAGGTGATGGTTTGGAGTGATCTGCTGTAGACTGTATGGAGAAAAGCATTAGGACACCTGACTTTTCCAACACACATTTGGTTCTTCCTCAAACTGATACCACTATGTTGTGCACACAGATGTATAAGACGTACTTGCATGTGGTAGCCAAGTAATGCATTTTCCCTTCATATGAATTAGGAGACCCAAACCTGTTCCAGCATGGGTTTACACGAGTTGTAATGGAAGATCACCTGATATCAAACTATCTTTGGTGTAAATGTGAACACTGACTGCACCCCAGGCCTCCTCACCTTCTCACCTACATCACTACCTGACTTTACTACCACCCTTAAGGCTGAATAAATCTCCACAAAATCTAGTGAAACATCTTCCCAGAAGAGTGGGGGTTATTATAACAGCAAATGGGGACTAAATATGGAATGGGATGTCCAAAAAAGCAAATCTTATACTCAGGAGTCCAGGGTGGACATGCTACATAATGTCCTGAATTGTTTATTGTTGTGTATTGCAATATCATATCATAACTTAAGTTTGGATTAATGACATTATTTGGTCAATTTCTAAACTGCAACTCTCTTGTTCTTGATGTTTAATCAAAATAATCCTGGGAATTGAGTCGGGAAAGGAACAACCAAGTAAATCAGTCCAGCTTTTGGGTTCCTGTAATGTTTTTACAAATAAACCGAGTTTTTTCCGGTCGTTTAGAAGTGCTTGGCCCCTAATTTTCTCCTCACGCTATTAAAGTGTGTCTGTGTATCGGTGAGAAAGTGTCTGAAAGAGATTTCATGCAATGACAGAAGCTCTAAAGGCTCCTGCTGCCTTTTTAACAATGAACACCATAACGTTTTTTTTTTTTTTATCAGAGTACAATGTATCTTAATTATCCTTATTAACAGGCTACAATTTGAAATGGATGATTATATGAGCTTTAATTGAGAAAAAGAATCATACAACACCAAAAAAAAGCAGGTTAATCAGATCATCCTACAGAAAGAAACGCGTATCCGAGACAGGATCTGGTGCTAACCCTTCCATATGACAATAATTTGCTGATTCTGAAGACAGATCTTTCTTTCCTATGCTGATTAGGGACCTTAGCCTTTAACCCCAGTGTCGTAAGTGCACTTAACCGCAGTCCACCCAGACTACAGCGCTGAAAACGCCTATGGGCATCACTTAGTCTCCAGAGAAACCAGCCTGAGGTGCCTTTAAACCATTGCGGCAAAAAAAAAAAACAAAAAAAAAACCACACCAAAACTCTGCAGTCATTAATATGCAAAAATGCAAATGAGTGGGTAATTAAGAGCCAGTGCTCTCTGGAGGCTCTTTGATTGCTAATGAATTCTAATCTGCAAAGAAGAGGGGGAGGGGAGAGAGGATTATACATAAAAGAAAAGCGGACAAAAAAATATTACGACAGGCATCCTGATCATATTTCATCCTCCGAGACGCTATTTTGAGTCCTGACATCACACACGAATTTGAAATATTCTCAGATCTCATAGAATGATCCATTTCAATGATAAATCTCGATCCAGGAATGTTCCTATAAACAATGTTTTTTTGGGAATTGACATACTGCTCAAACATGTCTTGATATCAGCCACTGATTGTGGAACCTGTATATGCTCGGAGTGAAGGAAACCGGCTGAGAGAATAGAAAAGGAACACCAGCGAGATCGGCATAGCTGCACGTCAGCAACAGCTGCATTGTACAGAGACATCATTTCGTCACTTTTATAAAGCAATAACCCCCTCCTTCACCACCTCCTCCATCACCCCTCGACTTCTCCATCCTGTGTTCCACACGTGCACGCACACACACACACACACACACACACACACACACACACGTACACCAGCACCATTCTGTCATTGTTGAACGAGAACTCCCACAACACCCACAATATTCTCACAAAGCCATCCTCCATACACTCAACAATCTCTCTCTCTCTTTTTCTCATTCTCTCCCACTCTATCTCTCTCTCTCTCTCTCTCTCTCTCTCTCTCTCTCTTTGGCTTTTCTCAGTCACATTCTACAATCCTTCCTGTTCACATCATTAGTTGATAAGTTATAACATACATATATTTTTGCACAGCGTTTACGCTATATTCACACTCTCATTGCCCGTCTGAAATAAACACAAACACACGTGTGAAACGAGGTTTCTAGGGTTGAGATAATGAGCTGTGGTGTTGTTTTTTTAGGGGGGGGGTTCTTCAGCTTGTTTCAAACCTGAAGATCTTAGAGCTTGTAAACAGGAAGTATGCGCCCCTTTTTCTTTTTGTTGTACCCGATGCATGGGTGATAGAGAAAGAGCTACTGAAGCAAACCGCACAGAGATGGGATTCCATATCGGCAGGTGTGTGGGTATCAGTGTGGGGCTGTTACTGTTCGTGGGAGCTCATGATTGTGCTAATGAATTCATGCTCGAATTGCAAGTGCTCTTTCCTCTGTGTCTTTGTTGAAATTTATATATATTTTTTTTTTTCCTGCCTGATTTTATGACTTTAGTTTTTCTTTTTTCTTTTTTTTTGGGGACCCAGAAAAGAATCTGGTACATGATGTCAGACAGACATCCAGATATGAGTAATAAATGGTCTCTTTCAGAGGCAACGGGGGGGTTTGTTAAGGTGAATGTCTCAGCATCGATGTCCTTTTACTGGCCTCCGATCAAGCTAGCTCAGTGGGGGTCAGTTTACTCTCAGCCATGCGAGCAAAACAGATAGATTCCTCTCTCTCTCACCCCCCTTCCTCTCTCCCACCTTCTGCGTAGATAGACCCTGAACATGGGCGGTGGGCCAGCGCCATCAATCTAGCCCTGGCTACCAGCAGGAATACTGTGCAGCAAAGCTTTCCTTTATTTATTTATTTATTTCTTCATTTATTTACGTTCATAAATATGTAAAAGCTCCCGAAACAGAAAGTTCTCGTGATAAAGGTCAATTCGGCTCAATCTCGGCTCAATCGCATGTCTGTGACTGACGAGAGACAGTCAGTGTTTGAAGTGATGGGAAAGCATGGGGGGGGTTTGGAGGTTTTGGGGCTCACAGAGTAAAAGCTGGCCTACTTTTGTGTCTGATCAGTACCGTATGTATCTCAGATCTCAGCCTTCACCGCAGGTAGTCTTCAAGTGCAATGCGCACTGCATGTTGGCCGATTCCCGAAATGCACAGATGCAGCAATTTAAATGTGGAAAAAGGTTTCTCATACCTCATGCAAACATAAAAACATAATAATAACTATTTTGACGTACATCATGCGATGCGATGGGATGCTGCAGCACATAATAATACAGTTAATACATTTATAATATATTAATTCACTTGAGTCGGGCTTCTGTTTAGAAAATCTGCAACCATATAGCACTCCTGATGTCGCTTGAACTCATAGTAGTACCTTTTCCCAAGCTCTAATTACATGCTAATTACATGTTTCTAGTCATTTCTATTCATACTCCTTTACTATCGAGCACAATGTTGTGATCAAACAAAAATAACAAATATACTGGAAATATTAGTACTCTCCCCCCGGTACTGAAACGCTGAGTTTTCTTTTATATACGAATAAATATTTCACGCCATGTGTACACAAACGTACAAAAACATATGCTAATTTGACTTCTACATCTGGTGTTAATTAAGGACGGAGGGAGGGGAATGGCTAGGAGGAAGTGCGAAAGGCTCAACAGAATCACTCAGAGTCAGATAATGAGTCCTACCATGCATGTGAAAGTCTTCAGAAATGACCTCTGCCTAGTCAATATAAAAACCATGTCTGAAATCTGGCGCGGTTCCAGGTTTTTTTTTTTATTTTAACGCCACATGCTAATGGAGTCCGAAATGCGCCTGATTCTTAGTGGCGTTCACCAAATTGCCTGTATATCAACTCCATTCTCTTTTTTTTTGTCCATTGCAACCCTCCCTCCTTCCGTCTCGTTGCCCTAGTGCCTGCTCTCCATGTCAGGCCCAGCTGTTACTACAAACTACTTGGAGCGTTTACAAGCTCTGTAGTGAACCTCGCTGTTCGTATGTGAGTCCATCTACACTGCACACTGCAGTATATTTCAATAATCTAACCTTTTTTTTCGCCTGTATTAGAACATAAGCATTTTTTTATAATTTTTTTAAGTGGAAACAGTAAGGGTATGTGTAACAGCCGAACACACCGCACACTACACAACACCCTGGGGGTTAATTATTACGATTTACTCAGCCTCTATACTCCAGGGAAATTCATCTTATTATTTACCAATTTCTTACTTACACTTCTCCCCAGTGACCAGCATCATGACAATTATAATTTCATTACACATATATATGTATATACTGTACACCAGAACTAAAGGCACCACTCTGTATTATCAGTGGACCCTGTTTTTGTACCTTGGGCTCACATCTTATGTATAAATGAAAAAGAAAAAAGGGCACATAATTGGGCCGTAAGGACCTCTGGGTCGTGATAAAGTGTTACTCTAAATCTAATTAAAGGCACACGTACACCACCTGCAATTCCAGGTATTAGAACAAGACACCTTGGGTGAAGCAGCAGATATACTGTGTATTTCTGTGCATTTATTAAACCAGTTTTTTTTTTTCTTCCTACATTAAAAAACATTCTGATTATTATTTTTATTTTTTATTTTATTTTTATTTTTTTGGGGGGGGGACGACTCTATATGAAGATTAAATTATTTATTTATTTCATAATTTATTTGTTTGTTTCATTTATTTAAAAAAAATGATCTTGTTCAATATAATATACTAAATCTGCTCAATGTACGTGTTACCTTTAATTTTGTTAAACATTATAATTGTTATTTATTCTGATTTAAATGATATTTAATATACAATTATTTTAAAATTATTTATTTATATAATTGATGAAACCTGGTTGGTGTAGATTTCACATTTAATTTTCAACTTTAGTTTCTGTTTTTGCTTGTTTGTTTATAATAATAATAATAATAATAATAATAATAATAATAATAATAATAAATTAAACCCATAAGCATTTCATGTAATAATTATTTACTTGTTTAATCATTGTTTATTTTATTTATTTTGTTTTATTTTTAATCCTGCTTGCTTAATGTTTTACATTAAACTATTATTATTATTATTATTATTATTATTATTATTATTATTATTGCTGTTTTTTTTATATCCTGAATCGGATTCTTATGAACTTTACATGAGGATTAAATCATTTTATTGTCGATTTATTCAATATTATTTGTATTTCATATAATAGATTAAACCTGCTTGGTGTACATTCTAAATTTCATTTCTAAACACTGAAAAAAATTCGGATCATTTTTTTCTCCTAAATCGGATTCTTCTGAAATTATCAGGAGCATTACATAAACTGTAGTTACCCAGTTCCCAGTTTGAGGCCGCACTCATGCGGCGTCCCAAACGGAATACTAGTGCACTACACCGTGTAGCGAACTGACAGGCCACCATACGTTCCCTTAGTACTAGCACTATTTAGTACACTAGTGCGCGGATTGGGACGGAGCCTCTCTCGGTTTCCGTGGCCAGCTCTCCCCTCCCCCACTCCGTATGACGAGCCTAGACTCCTCTCAGCCCCTCCCCCTCTTCCCTCCTCCCCTCCCCAAAACCATGGGAAGCTTTATGGATCACACAGGGAGACTGCAAAGGCCACGTTCACACTGAGCTCCGAAATAAACCATTCGGAAATCAGAAATAATTCGAAATCATGGTGTATAAATTCATCACACATCCTAGAAATGCACTAACTAACGCAGTAGTATTACGAGTTAGAGTGAGATCGCAATTCTATGTTTCTAGTCTCGGAATTTACTCAGCCGGCTAATTTTTTTATTTATTTTTTTTTTTTATACGTTAAATAAAAGCAAGAGCAAAACACTCAGATTTAGAATCGCTCAAACATTCTTCAAATACCCTTTTAATTTTCAATTGTGTTTTTCTTTTAAAATTTCTAACCAAGTTTTAACCCGTGCTACAATTTCAGCGTAGGAGGCGACGTTAACTAAAAAAAAAAAAACACACACACTCACTCTCTCTGAGCCCCCTTCACACAAGCCTCACCGCAGGCGTCACGAAAGAGAGGCGGGGAAAAAAAACTCAAACGCGTTTTGATTGGATGCCTTTGCCGTCAGTTATTTCCCTAACGCGTTATCCTATTGGCTGTTCGCTCGAGTGGCTAGGGGGGGTTGAGAGGAGGAGAAGGGGGGGGTGGTGGTTTATCTCTCCATCGCGTGCTGCTCCTGTAGCATCACGGCTTTATTATGCGTATGTGCACGTCCGCCGAAATATATAGTGCGCGTTGGTGAATTATACTTCTGATTTTTGTTTTTGTTCCCCGGAGTGTCGTGGCTCGTGACGTCGTGGCTCGTGTTTTGCTCTGTTTAATCGGATCGACCAAACCAAGGATACGACTGACTGTGTGTGTGTGTGTGTGTGTGTGTGTGTGTGTGTGTTCTCTCCGGTGGGCATTTTGAAACTGGACACCGCAGGGCCCTCTTTTCCATGCGGAGGGATACGTTGTTGCTGCTGACAATGTGGATGGAGGAGCTGTAAGATGTCTACCGGGAGAATGAAGCCGTCACTATTGTAGCAAAAAAAGAGGAAGTGGTGCGTCCGGGAGCGCGAGCCGTTTGGATACTTTGTAACGCTCTGTTTCCGGTCGCGGGTTTCCGCTCTGTCTCTCGGTGTGTGTGTGTGTGTGTGTGTGTGTGTGTGTGTGTGTGTGTGTGTGTCTCCGCTTCCCGGAGGATGGAGTGTAAATAAGGACTCGCGGAGATCCGACGCTTTTTTTTTTCATGCCTCAGGTCTCGTGCGCAACTTTTTGTTTTGTTTTTTTGTTTACTTGTTTATTGTTTGGGTTTTTTCCTCCTATGAGACTCGGAGGCTTTTCTGCATAAGCGCTGGAGGTGAAGCGGCTCCTACACACAGGTAGCGTGCGTTTACACTCTACTGGAAGTGTGTGTGTGTGTGTGTGTGTGTGTGTGTGTGTGAGAGAGAGAGATGAAGTCACTTATTGTTGTGTTGAACTTCCATTTCCTCTGATGGCTCTGAGGTGCTCGGGCTGAGGAGCGCTCCAAGAGCAGAGCTGAAGTATTTTTCTGGCTTCTGATGGAGCTCTGTGACTTCCGGTCCGATCTCCTCCAACTCGAGCTGGTGTGTGTGTGTGTGTGTGTGTGTGTGTGAGAGAGCAGGAGAAGGATTTGTTGGTGAAGTTGGATGTTCATGCAAATCATTTGTTTGCGTTTTTCAACATGCTTCATTTGTCTAGTAAACAGAGTCTAATTGGGCCTATCTATCTGTCTATCTATCTATCTATCTGTCTGTCTATCTATCTGTCTGTCTGTCTGTTCACAAACACTTTCCAAATAGTGCTGGTGAAGTTACTCAGGCTGTAGTTGCACGTCTGGCAGGAAATTCCTCATGTCCCCCCACCCCCACTGTCTCTCTCTCTCTCTTTTTCTCAGTCTCTCCCTCTCTTTCTCCTTCTCCTTCTCCCTGTGTCTTTCCCTTACTCTCTGTCTCCCTCTTCTCCCCCCCCCCTTTCACTTTGTCACTCTGTTGTCTTTCGCTACCACTTTTCTTTCTCTACCTGTCTCTCCTTTATTTCTGACACACGCACTCTTTCATTCTCTTTCTGTTCCCATCTCTCTTTCTCTCCCTCTCTCACTCACACACACTCCATTTTTTTTTTCTCCAACTGTATTTGTCTCCCTTCTTGTTTCTCCCTCTCTTACATCTACTTCTACATCTGCCTCTCTTTCTCTCCGTGTCTCACTCTTTGTCTGTCTGTTTTCTTCCCCACTTTCCTTCTCTCTATTTTTATTTTTGACCCCCCCCCTTCTCTCTCTCTCTCTCTCACTCACTCCATCAGAGACATTTCCCCCACTTCTCCTCCCGACTCCACAGGTTTCTTTTTTTTACTCGCTTTTCCTACTTGGTTTATTTATTTTGTTCTTCAACCCTGAATATTCATAAATACCTCCTTATATTTGACCCCATCTGTGGGTGAGTGTAAGATCTTTCACGTAATATTAGGTTCTGTCCACACGTGTGTGTGCACGTGTGTGTGTGTGTGTGTATATACTTACACGCACACACACATATGGACACTGCTTTTTTTTCTTTTATCTCTTCCCTGAAACTCTTTTCACTCCCTGTAGGTTTGCTTTAGGATTTTGATCCGTATCCCAAATCTCCTAAGTAAATCATCCTCTGTCTCTAAATCCCACACCAGCAGCAGCACCGCAGGTTGCATACTAAAGCCCTGAGCAGTATGTCATCATACAGCACCACAACAGGTTGTATCACCTGCTAGTGTCCTGCACAACACAGTAGAAACGCTATTCTCGCTAAATACACCACTTTGGACCTCGGCCCTGAGCGTCAGGACGACTGTCGGTCCTTGTTTTTGTCTTGTGTTCGGTTTCACGAGTCCACATTTGATGTTCAAGGCCTCACGTGAACAAGGAAATACCAGAGTGGGGGGAAAAGAAACATGAGTGGTCACTTGAAAAACTTCTGCTGGTGGGTGAAACGACAACCTGTGGCACAGAAGTGATGGAAATATTTGATATAAATATATCCATGGCTTCACTGGGCCTCTTTGAGATCAGCCTGGGGTCTTGCTTTCAAGCTGAGTCTGAGGAAGGAGAGATTGCATCAGGGTGGGGCAAGAACGTTCCAGAAGTTTGACTGTGCATTAGTTTCATCCGTCAATAATTAGTGTACTCTATGCCAATATGTTGTTTTGGGCTCTGAGACGTTTTACCTGACCGCTCCGTTTCAGGATCGCAAACCGATAGAACAAGGTTTAATACTTAGTTTCTCGCTGACGGCAGTTTGGAACTTTCTCTTGCAGGGCTCTTTAAAGACAGCGGGGCATGAACGAGCAGCAGGGCCACAGAATGGCGGTCGAAACAGATAAGGAACTCAGCGACCTCTTGGATTTTAGTGCGGTAAGAGAGTGAATATATGGTGTGTGTGTGTTGGGGAGGGTGTGTGTGTGTGTGTGTGTTGGGGGGGGG
>JAAIIK010000451.1:1265502-1283622 GCA_014706435.1 Silurus glanis | reverse complement strand
TTCCCTTTTTTTCTTTTTTTCCCTCCCTCTCTCTCTCTCTTTTTTCCGGAAGGGTTCAAAGGTTGTGTGTTCTGCATATCCCAGCATGCCCTAGTTCTCCGCACGCGTTTCCACCAGTCAGAGCAAACGCAAAGCTCACGAGAGCATTTCAAATGTGTCCATATCAAGATTAGAAGGCCCAAAAATTTGTGGACACCTGACTGTTAACCCGTAGGTTTTTTTCTGAACGTCCCGTTTCCACATTCAGGTGGTGTTTTGCTGTTCTAATAACCTCCGCTCTTCTGGGAAGATGTTTCTCATGATTTTGCTGGTGGAGATCCATTTAGCTACAAGGGTGTTAGGTGGAGGTACGGTGAGGAGGCTCAGGGTGCAGTCAGAGTTCAGCAGGGTTGCAGTTGGAGCTCTATAGGAGGAGATATTCCATGTAAAGCTGATCTTCATGGGGGTTTGGCTGATAAAGTGTAGGGACAATTTAATGCCACATCCTGAGACTGAGTCTTATAGTAATTGCGTGTAGATCTTTAAATTGTAAGCACAATTTGTTAAAGGGTCACGTGCGTTGGTGGAAAAGTCCAGTGTCCCGATGCCTCTGCCTGTATAGTATAAAGTTCAATTCTCCTATCTCATGTATACACCCTGAGTGTGTGATGCCCTGAGGCCCAGCAGTGTGAGAGTTACGGTGTTATTTCAGGGTCATCCCATAGTTCTCAGCTCATACAGCAGATCTGATGATGATTCGCAAGAGAGGAAAATACCCCGGTATCTTCTGCGACACCGGTTCAGAGGCTGAAACCTCACCATGTCCACACGTGCATAAAGGATATTATTTCAACCTGAGCAAAAAATGTAAGAACGGATATATATATATATATATATATATATATATATCGCTATATATTAAAAAAAGTATATATTTTGTTAGTATATACATTGTAGATTTATAAATAATAAAAAAAAAAATCACTATTCATTTGAAGTGTAGAATTTATTGTTCAAGAGAAAAAGACGGAGAGAGAGGGAAAGAGAGAGAGAGAGAGAGAGAGAGAGAGGGAGGGAGAGAGGGAGAGGTGGGGGGGGAGAGAGAGGGAGAGAGAGAGGGGGAGAGAGAGGGAGGGGTGGGGGAGAGAGAGAGAGAAAGGGCACAATGGGATCAAATGACTGGAGATTTCAGAATTTCCCCGGGTGGCACGTCGGTCCTGCGCTCCACACGTCTCATTTCCTCTCTACGTCACTGTGTTTAGCTCCGTCATGAAATCAGGTCCACAGTCGAATCGATTCTCACGGATGACCAGCGTTCCTTCGGTCGGGGAACTCGGCTTACGGCAGATCCGTCCCTGTTCGTAAATTCCTTTCATATTGATTTATTTTTGACAGATTGAAGAAGAGAAGAATCCTGCTCGGCTCTCATCTCACTTTGGAACATATTATGCAGCTGGTTTTTGAATGTACACTCGAATATATCCTCCTTATTTTGCTGTACGTCAGAATACTGCCATGTCACTTCTTTTCTTTCATCGGACAGTATCTAATCCATCCATTTCTGATGAAGAAAAAAAAAAACGTTTTTTTTTTTAATTTTGTGTGATTACATGGATGATGTATGTAAGATAAATACAGTGTTATGAATGAACATGTCTATGAGTGTGTCTACTGTGGACACTGTTATGTACCCATATTTCTTTGAGATTACAGGAACACATACGGATTCCTAAACGAGGATGTGACCCCTAATTGACCTTGTGATATACATATATATATTTTTTTTCTTTTTAAATGTGGCCTTGTCATCCTCAAGGCAGTCATATTCGGTGCCTTATTAGTGCCTAGTTTTCTTTCCCTTCTAAAATCATATTCATTTATATTTCAAATGTTCTGAATTGCTCAAAGTAAATGTATGACTCAAAAATCTCCTGACATTTTTTTATTTTTTTTCAGGAATTTTTTTTTTTTCCTCCATAAACTTATACATTTCTAATTAGGTTTGTGTGATTTTGTCAGTATGTTGGACTTTTTATTTTATTTTTATTCCCCCCCCCTCTGTTATGTGTTTCTGAGAACTCATTATTTGGAAAGCATGTCAAACTTCTGCAGTTTCTACACTTTCCTGCTACCAGTATTTTTATTTTATTTGTCTTTTTTTTTGGACCATCAGCCGAATTTCTACAAAACAACGCCGTATTATAGGCCTCTAGCAGCGAGGACACAAAAGAGCCAGCGTCTCATATTTGTATAAAATTATAAAACAGGATCTGATTGGTTAAAAAAAAAAAAAAAAGGCAACCCTCCATCAATGAAATTCCCCAAAGTTTTCTTGCTGGATCAGTTATGCAAACAGAGCGGTGAAGGAAGTTCTTTGTAGGGTGAGGCTTTATATTCTAGTAACTCACCCCCCACCCCCCTCCATTCTGCATTTGTTTTCTATCGTTCACACGAGACGAAATGATAGATTTGGCCAAGTCTTGCATGTCTGTGCGTGTCCAGTGGCAGATTCTATTTTTATACAATGAGAAGTGTTGCATCTTTTCAAAATGCAGCATTGAAGAGCAAATTCTGTTGCATCTGAAGTGAAACGTCCTGCCCGACTTTTCTCTACATACACACCACTGTTACACTGTTAAATAGGGGACATGAACAATACAGAATACTGCTGTTGTGGCTTCAGAGTGCCTCCTGGTGTGTGAGTGTGTGTGCGCGCGTGTGTGTGTGTGTGTGTGTGTGCTGTCTTTTCAGTCTATTATTTCTGTTTTTTTTTTGTTTGTTTTTTATAAATATATATAAATCTATATAAAAGTAGGTATTAAGATTCTGTCCTGTATATAACAGTAATGTAGCAATAAATGTGCCATTTTTAATAACAAAAGTTCTTAATCTTTTTTTTTTTTTTCTTTCCTCAAATGTCCAGGTTTGAATCTTGTATACCTTAAAACGTTAAATAAATAAAAACGTGATAGAAGGCGTGTCGTTCGATGTTGTATAGTTTATAGACAGTGGTATTGAGTAAAAGACAGGAGGTGGAGCTGGAGGTAGCAGAGCTGAAGATGTTGAGATGTTCGTTGGGAGTGACGACGATGGACAGGATTAGAAATGAGTTTATTAGAGAGACAGCGCATGTAGGACGTTTTGGAGACAAGGTGAAGGAGGTGAGATTGAGATGGTCTGGACATGTGCAGAGGAGGGACGTGAGTTATATTGGTTGAATGCTGAGGTTGGAGACACCAGGAAGGAGGAAAAGAGGAAGACCAAGGAGGAGGTTCATGGATGTGGTGAGGGAAGACATGCAGGTAGTTATTGTGAAAGAGGCAGATGTAGAGGACAGGGGGGTATGGAGACGGATGATCCGCTGTGGCGACCCCTAATGGGAGCAGCCGAAAGAAGAAGAAGGCGTGTCGTTATTTGGACCGCCATCGTACTTCTTCTTTTTCATCCCAAAAAAAAAAAAAGGAAAGATGGCTTGAACCAAAACAGTAACGGGAGATAAACAACAGGAACCGAGATGTCTAAGCAGAACATCACCCAGAGCATCACACTGCGTCCATCAGCTCACCACCATCACATCCTGGTGCCGTCTCTACCTCATTTCAAAACCTGATTGATCAGACCAGGCCACCTTTTCCCACTGCTCCATGGTCTGGTTCCGATGCTCACATGTTCTTTGTAGGAGCTTTGGGTGATGCACATGGGTCAGCAAGGGCTTTCTGATCTCTACACAGCAAACTGAGATGCTTTGTGTACTGACTCTAGCAGGCAAATCAAGATCTTATACTCTAACCCATGGAAAGCATATCTTCATGGACCTGGCTTTGTGCACAGGAGATATGTCTTTATCTTGATCTGTCATCTTATACAACTGTGGGCCTCCTTTTGTGTGTGGTAACAGTTTGGGAAAGAACCATAAATAGCTGGAAAAGTCAAAAGCCGGCTGCACCCCAGTCCTCCTCACCTCAGCTGCATCAGTACCTGACTTTGCAAACCCTCCTGCTGCACTGATCCTCCTTCTGAAGTTGATTAGCCACAATTGCCCCCATCAGTAATGCACAATTGACCTATTATTACTGTTACATGTTTTATAAAATTGTGAAGCTTCACTATGACGCATTGTTGCGTGTGGAAATATGTGGCTTCATACCTTGAAAAGCAAAACTGTGCATACTTGATATCGCATGGAAATCCGATGAGAACTGAGACCAAGCATCACTGCCATATGAGAGCTATTCTCTCTGCTTGGCACCAAAAAAGGGCTGGTGCTCCAGAAGATCCAGTAAAGCTGAATAAAAACCAGCTGCTGAATGAACCAAAGGGGTTCGGGTTTAATCATCATACGGAATGAAAAGCAGATTCTGAGTCGGAGCTCCATCTTCTGGTGATTAACATTGCTTGTTGGATATTCGAAGGTAAGAAAGTGACCCTTGGTAAATAGGAGCAGAGGAGGCTGTGAAAAACGTGCTCCTCAGGAAAGGTTAGTCTAGCGTTTTGATCCTTTCTGCTGTCAATGTGCTGAGACGGACCTTCACCCTGATGAACCGATTGCCCATTGAGATTCTCCACATTATCCAGTCCTCATGTCCACATGTGCCTTTTTGGGGGACTTGAATGAGCAAGAGATATTGTAGAGACGACCAGCACCATTTGGATCCCACTTCATGTGGAGTTTGGACATTGGACCTATTTGACTTACCAGCGAGGGGCTGAGAAGTTTAGTAGACTTTTAGCACTAAATGAATGGTTACAGTCATGGTGTCGAGAGCACAAACTTCTCTTTGTTAATAACTGGAACTGTTTCTGGGAGCGTCCTAGGTTCTTCCGCCCTGATGGCCTGCACCCCAGCAGAGTTGGAGCAGCAGTGCTATCAGATAACATCTCTAGGGTACTTCACACCATCTGACTGGTAAGACATCAAGAAATCTTCAACTATGAGAACACGCATACAACAGACCAAATAGTTACAAGTTCACACACAGTCCAGTTTATAGAAACCGTATCTATTCCTCGTGTAGTAAAACCAAGAATTAAATACACAAGATCCAGAAATAATCTTATTACAGTTAAAACTGAAAAATGCCAGATAAACAAACACAACAAAGTTCTAAAGTTCGGCCTTTTAAACATTAGATCACTTGCACCCAAAGCACTGATTGTAAATGAGATGATCACAGATAATAATCTCGATGCACTCTGTCTCACTGAGACCTGGATTAAACCAGGTGATTATATGGGTCTAAACGAGTCTACACCGTCAGGATATGTTTATAAGCATGAGCCCCGTCAGACTGGTCGTGGGGGAGGTGTAGCAACCATTTATAGTGCCTCTCTTAATGTTAGTCAGAGATTAGGATTCAGTTTTAAATCATTTGAAGTGCTCGTTCTTAAAATTGTACTTTCAGACATACATAGAAAACTCGCTCTGGTCACCGTGTACAGACCCCCAGGGCCCTACGCTGATTTTCTTCAAGAGTTTGCTTGTTTTCTCTCAGACCTCTTGATCAATTTTGATAAAGTGCTGCTTGTAGGAGATTTTAATATTCATGTAGATGATGTAAACGATGCTCTAGGATTATCATTTGTCGACTTATTAAACTCTTTTGGGGTTAAACAAAACGTCACCGGACCAACTCACCGTTTTAACCACATATTAGACTTAATAATATCCCACGGAGCAGACGTCACTGATATAGATATTTTATCTCAGAGTGATGACATCACAGACCATTATCTTATACTGTACACACTACCGGTAGAGCAGATTAGCCGTGTTTCACCACGTTATCGACCTGGTAGGACTATTGTTCCGACCACTAAGGACAGATTCATAAATAACCTGCCTGATTTATCTCAGTTTCACACTAAACCCATAACTGCTAATAATCTTGATGAGATGGCGAACAACATAGACCTTATCCTCACTAGCACATTAGACACTGTTGCCCCCATCCGGTTAAAAAAGGTTAGAGAACAAGCACCTGCACCTTGGTATAATAGTCATACTCAAGCCCTCAAGAGAGCAACCTGGAGAGGTCTGGAGAGAAAATGGAGGAAAACTAAATTGGAGGTATTTAGAATTGCGTATAAAGACAGTATGCTCAGCTACAGACAGGCGCTAAAAGCTGCTAGAGCTGAACACCTGAGCAAACTCATAGAAAATAACAAAAACAATCCCAGGTTCCTTTTCAGTACAGAAGCTAAACTAACTACAAATCAGGGCTCTGAAAAATGTGTTCCATCACAGTTTAGTAGTGAGGATTTTATGAATTTCTTCACTGAAAAAATAGATAACATTAGAAACACAATTGTGGCAGTTCAACCTCTGACAGCATCTCCTGACACAGTGTCACCTTCAACTCCACAACTACACTGTTTTACATGTACAGGACAGGAAGAGCTGTATGATGTTATTACCAAAGCTAAATCAACAACATGTCAGTTAGATCCAATTCCCACTAAACTACTGAAGGAAGTGTTATATACAGCTGGTGAGCCTCTTCTCAATATTATTAACTCCTCACTATCTTTAGGTCACGTCCCTAAATCCCTCAAGCTAGCAGTTATTAAGCCCCTCATTAAAAAACCTAATCTGGATCCAAACACGCTATTGAATTACAGACCAATTTCAAATCTCCCATTTATGTCTAATATTTTAGAAAAGATTGTCGCTGCCCAGTTATGTAACCACTTGCAAGAGAACAATATCTTTGAAGAGTTTCAGTCAGGTTTTAGGCCCCATCATAGCACAGAAACCGCCCTAGTTAAAATCACTAATGACCTGTTTTTAGCTTCAGACCAAAGCTTCATCTCGCTGTTAGTTTTACTAGATCTTAGTGCTGCGTTCGACACTATAGATCATGATCTTCTCCTCGATCGCTTACAGAACTACATCGGCATTCAGGGACAGGCATTAAGCTGGTTTAAATCCTACCTGTCCAATCGTTACCATTTCATAGACTTAAATGGAGAGTTATCCAGGCTAATGCTAGTAAATTATGGCGTGCCACAAGGGTCAGTTCTAGGACCCCTGCTTTTCACAATATACATGCTTCCGTTAGGAAATATTATTAGAAGGCATGGAATTAGCTTCCATTGTTATGCTGATGATACCCAGCTATATATTTCATCTAAACCAGGCGATACAGCTCAATTAACTCGCATAACTGAGTGTGTTAAAGAAATAAGAGATTGGATGACCCATAACTTTCTGCTATTAAACTCTGATAAGACGGAGATTATGCTCATCGGCCCAAAAACTAGTACACAGAAGCTCCAGCATCTCAGCCTGCATTTAGACGGATGTTCTGTAACCACTAGTTCAACAGTAAAAGACCTGGGAGTTATTTTAGAGCAACTTATCTTTTAAAAATCATATCAACCAAGTTACAAAAACAGCCTTCTTTCACCTTAGAAATATTTCTAAGCTAAGAAACATGTTATCTATATCTGATGCAGAGAAGCTCGTCCATGCGTTCATGACCTCTAGAATAGACTACTGTAATGCATTACTAGGTGGATGTCCTGCATCATTAATAAACAAGCTTCAGTTAGTTCAGAATGCGGCAGCAAGAGTTCTTACTAGGTCAAGAAAATATGATCATATAACCCCAATCTTATCGTCCCTACACTGGCTTCCTGTTAAGTTTCGAATAGACTACAAACTACTACTTCTTACTTATAAAGCACTAAATGGTTTATCTCCATGTATCTCTCCAGTCTTTTAACACGCTACAATCCGTCACGCTCCCTGAGATCTCAAAACTCTGGGCTTCTAGTAGTTCCTAGAATAGCAAAGTCCACAAAAGGTGGTAGATCATTTTCACATTTAGCTCCTAAACTCTGGAATAGTCTTCCTGACAGTGTTCGGGGTTCAGACACACTCACCCAGTTTAAGTGCAGATTAAAAACGTATCTTTTTAGCAAAGCCTACACATAACACACATCACATCATAACCTTGTGCTCCAGAACATCTGATCACATCACATTATCAACTTGTGCTGTTAATATCATGAACAGCAGCTACGCTAATTCCTCTCCACTGCTTCTCTTTCTCTCCCCATCCCGAGGCTTTCTGAGGTTTGGCCAGCTCCAGTCACGTCCCACCTCGTGAAGATTATGGACCTATGGATGATCATGGAGAAGTAGATGCCGAACTCGCAAACATCCCGAACCATCTACAGATGTACGAGTGCCAATTGGATCCCACTACATGTGTGGCATTGGACCTCCTGGAGTGTTTAAAGGCTCTGGCATGGAGAAGCTGATGCTGGATCTATGATGATCACAAATGTTGAGCTCAGTAGCTCCTACTTTTTATACCAAAGACTGCAGAAAGAACATTTACTTATAATCTTATACTCCAGTACTCATGTTAGTTCTGACTCTCCAGTGTTCTGTATTGTTGAAAGATTTATGATCAAACTCTTGATGTCACCCATATGAGGATGGGTTCCCCTTTTGAGTCTGGTTCCTCTCAAGGTTTCTTCCTCATAACATCTAAGGGAGTTTTTCCTTGCCACAGTCACCACGGCTGCTCATCAGGGATAAATACACACCATTCACCTTCACTGTTGATTTCTGTAAAGCTGCTTTGAGACAATGTCTGTTGTGAAAAGCGCTATAGAAATAAACTTGACTTGACTTGACTTGACTTGAGTGTTTAAAGGTTCTGGCATGGAGAAGCTGGTGTTGGATCTGTGATGATCGCAAATGTTGCGATATTTTATGAGTTGCTCAGTAGCTCCTGGTTCCATAATCTCAGATAATTGTATAAGACTGTAGAAAGATCATCACTCATAATCACACACTCCAGTGCTCATGTTAGTTCTCACTCTCCAGTGTTCTGTAGTGTTTAAAGACTATAATCACACTCTTGATGTCACCCAAATGAGGATGAGGTTCTGCTTTTGAGTCTGGTTCCTCTCAAGGTTTCTTCCTCATAACATCTAAGGGAGTTTTTCCTTCACCACAGTCTCCATGGCTGCTCATCAGGGATAAACACACACCGTTCACCTTCACTGTTAAATTCTGTAAAGCTGCTTTGAGACGATGTCTGTTGTGAAAAGCGCAATAGAAATAAACTTGACTTAAAGATGCAATATTCTAGAAATAACTGATTTGGAACGACCAACTTTTCTTGCGATTCCTGAAACGCTCATCCATTTGGCCTTCACCTGGACAAGCTGCTGTCAGAGGGGTTCAGGTTCTTTAGAACAGTTCAGCATCCTACAAAGTGAAAACTGGAAAGTAACGGGTTTGTCAGATCATTAAGGAAATTAGCACCAGGCGTCGGATTAACACAATTGGGTTAAATGAAAATCGTGTACAACTGGAAGGTATCTGAAAGTGTTTCCTAATTTTGTTCAGTGTTTTTAAATATCTCATGTAAGTTCTTCATTCTGTGCTTAAGAATATATTTAACTCGTAAATAAATATTTTCACTCCTGTTACAATCACTTTAAATAGGACAAAGCAGTGACCTCATAAATTTAGGAAATTGTAGATTGTGTTCTTGTTTTGACCATCCATCCATCCATCCATCCATCCATCCTGTTCACTTCCATCTTCCTTCCATCTTCTCCTATAATGCCTGAGGGTTAGAGTATACATGACTAGGAATCTGAGACCATTCCTTCATCTCTTCAGATCCTTCACATTTTAAGGACCATGCTGATGGACTCTCCTCTTCCAGGAGACTGGGGACTGGGACGGCCACGGTGGGACCTTGATTTTAACGCTTGAGTTTGTTATTGGATGAGAGTAGAGGCTTTTTTCCCCCCCTTGAACGCCTTCCAAACAACTTGTGGTGATGTAAGTGATGTGGGATTGTTTTGTAGTTTTGTAGTTTCCAACGTTTAACTAACTTCTGCAATTCTCCAGTTGTGATCTCTGGAGGTTTTTTGGCCACTCCAACCTTCTTCTTCACGGTGCATTAAGCCGATTATAGACACACGCCGCCTTCTGGGGTGATTCAGAACATTAAATTGTTAAATGGTCATATATATTTTAGAACCTTCTGTTTTTATTTACTGAGGGTGCCAATATTAATGAACAGCACGGTATACAGCGCCATGGTAAGGTAAGACCGAAGTAATTCCAGACCTTTACATTACATGTTTACAGGAGATGTGGTAGCTTATTGGTTAAGATGTTGAACTTTGGATCAGAAGGTTGTGAGTTCAAATCCCACCTCCACCAATCTGCCCCCCTTTTCCAGCCATATGTGGTTCTTCTCCAAACTGTTCCCCTACAAAGTTGGAGAAACACAATAGTATAGGACGTGTTTGGATGCAGAAGCAAAGTAAAACATTTTTCCTTTCGCTTGGACTAGAAGACCCAAAGCTGTACATCATCTCAGTACATCATCTCAGAAGATTGGAGCTTGTTATCAGTGACTAGATGAAGGATGTCCAGATGCTCAGGTGTCCATGAACCTTTGTCTATATAATATATTTTAACATAAGTGATCGAATTAAACCCTTCCTAAGCAATTTATTTTAGATTTATTTGTTGTAATCGAGGAGGTTTCTATTACTTGCTCAGGTCTGGAGTGTGTGTGTGTGTGTGTGTGTGTGTGTGTGTGTGTGTCCCTGCAGGGCGCATGATGTCTTTCATTAGTCTCATTGCGGGGGGAGGGGAGAGGAGCGCAGAGGAGGTAGAGAAGAGAGGAGAAAAGAAGAGAAGAAGGGATTTAACCAGGGATCAAGCAGGAGACACCCAAATATCATGCAAATGGAGAAAAACGAGTAAGTAGCGCATGCAAATCCCGCATATTAGCGCGTTTATGGTGTTCCTTCGTGCACTTTGATCGCTGGCTGTTGGGTTGAGAATAAAAGCAGGTCGGTGGATTGTGTGTGTGTGTGTGTGTGTGTGTGTTGTTCATGTGAGCTATTTTCCGGCGAACAATATGTAAGATACCAGCTTTCCCTTTCACATGAGAAGGTTTGGAGACTGAGCGCATGGTGTCGCCCATAAAATATACAAATATTATTAAATATATTTTCTTCTTACAGGTTGGCCTTGAGATAAAGACCACGGACCGAGCCTTTTTATAGTCTTTAACGTGTGTGTGTGTGTGTGTGTGTGTGTGTATGGGGCGGGGGGGGGGGGGGTGGCTAAACTCAAACTAGTCACATATCATTACAGCTTTATGACATGTTCATTGCAGGGTAATAACATTTTCACGCCTTTAACGCCTTTACAGCCGGACAGTAGCGCCGAGGACACGCCGTTTTCCTGCCGTGCAACAGCAGCGTTACTGCGGCCGAGCCGAAATAAAACAATACCAGCGTTTTACCCACATTCGATACATGAACCGATACATGAACCGATACATGAGTCGATACATGAGTCGATACATGAGTCGATACATGAGTCGATACATGAGTCGATACATGAGTCGATACATGAGTCGATACATGAGTCGATGTTTGATAGCCTTTTTTTTTACGATCATGTTTTTCTGAGATTAAAACAAAAACTTTTCCAAAGCTGTTGTTGTTGAAATGCAATAATCTGCATTGCCCTAGCATTATTCATTTTGTTATTACTTAAAAAAAAAGAACAATATCAAATAATCAGTCACACAAAACCGTATTCAAGCACACTTTTTTTTATTGCTTCTGCTTTATTGTTAAAAAAAACGCACAAGAGAGTGTTGAAATGCTTTCCCATTGTGCCTGTTTCTGCTTAAACTGATCGAATCAATCGAAGTTACAGATGTTACAGCGATCCTGAGATATAGTGCCACCAAGATGAGGATGAGGTTTCCCTTTGAGTCTGGTTTCTCTCAAGGTTTTTTCTTCATGATGAACTTCTCAGGGAGTTTTTTTTTCTGTCACAGTCGCCAATGGCTCAGTCGCTAGGGTTCAACATACAATTATAAGAAACTGCACTGGGGACAATGTGTGACATCGTTAAAAGCGCTCTACAAATAAAACTGAATTTAATCGAAATCTGATGCACGACGGAAGAAAAACAGTCCCTATTTAAGTTCATTCAGTCTTTAGCTCAAAAAAAGAATCTGAGATTGGATCCATAATTGAATGTGAGAATCGATCCTCTCGTCCTCTATACAGGACTGATATCGAGTGAATGGATGCATTAGGATTGATCTACCTGTCCCTACTAGACCTCTGTGTGTGTGTGTGTGTGTGTGTGTTTCAGTTGGCAATAAAGGTTAACACAAGTCTCACAACTAAGGACATTAACAAATAAAGGTTTGAGACGTAGGAATGATAAATGCGGCCTCATGTGCCTGATATACTGTATTTTTCCTCCTTAAATAAATATCCAAACCTGGAGACTGGAAAAATGTGGAAAAATGCACAGGATGAAAGCCATAAGGATGTGTGTGTGTGTGTGTGTGTGTGTGTGTGTGTGTGTGTGGAAAAAAAAAAAAAGAGGAAAGAACCAGAATGCGTCCGTGACCCGAAATAGACGAGACTTGTTTCTTTTTTTAGCAGAGGTGAGGAAGAGGAGGAAGAGCACAGGAGAGAGGCGGGTCGGTTGTTTAGTTTGTGGTAGGCTATTTATTATTATTATTATTATTATTATTATTATTATTATTCCCATTTCATTCTGCATGTCTTGAGAACATCAGGCATGACATTTCCATGTGACCAGTCATAGTATTTATGTATCTTCATACTATGTTTGCATCCAGACAAAAAGAAAGTAAAAGACACACACACACACACACACACACACACACACACACACACACAGGTACACACACATTTATTATGATTAACCCTTGTAGGTTTGTATCTAGTCACCATTAAGTCCCTGTTAAGCTTTAGAAACCTGCTCTCTCACACACACACACACACACACACACACACACACACACACACACACACTGCATAGACAGAGCTCGGCTTTGTGTACGATATGGTGCATTCAGACAGAGTCCTGCCTTCTGACAGCTGCATGAGTGGGAAAAAAGAATACAATGCTCATGCTCATGCCTGCGTGATAGACGGCCTGTACGGAAGGACAGATGCAAAGCCTTGGTTTCTTGACCAGGACTCACACTTCATACACTCACGCTGGATGAAGTAAAACGTGTCAGGAACGCTCAGTGTGTACGTCCTGTTTAGACGACACACGAATGCGACTTCATTTCACTTGACACTGGATCACGTCGCATGAGCGCAGTAACGGATGTTTCTATACTGTACGGCCAAAAGTTTTGGGACACCTGGCTTTTCCAGCCACTTGTGTTTTCACCAAACGCCTTCACCACTAAGCTTTCACCTCCTCCAAAATCCACAATTTAACTGTTATTACAATGTTGGAGGCGAACAATTGTATAGGATGCCTTTGAATAGGAAACGCAAACCTGTTCCAGCATGACAATGCTCCTGTACACAAAGCCAGCTCCATGAAGATATGCTTTCCATGGGTTGGAGTGCAAGATTTCCTGCTCTGACTGCACCCCAGGCCATGTCACCTCACTTACATCACCCTCGTGTCTCCAAAATCTAGTAGAACATCAACAAGAGTGGAGGTTATTATAAAGATTAAATGTGGAATGAAATATTGAAATAGCACTTAGCAATGGTCTCCTGCTTAGGTGTCTTCATACTTTTGTCCATATAGTTTATGAACCCTTGAGTGCATTGTGGAAATCATTCACAGCATCACTCGGTTTGGTGGATGTGTGTAAGCTTGGGTCTGGTGTGATGAATTTGGCTTCACTAACTAGCCTGCGATCATCACTGCATGCTGCGGTTCGCTTCTCCATGCGTTACCGGTCTGAAAAATACTCCATGCATTTTCATCTGTGATCCGTCTCGGGTTCTCATAATCCTGGTCGTATCTTTCCTGCCAGTCCCGCTGGGAAGAAGTTCCGCAGCAAACCTCAGCTGGTGCGTTACCTTGGCAACTCCATGGACCTCAGCTCGTTCGATTTCCGCACCGGGAAGATGCTCATGAGCAAACTGAACAAGAACCGACAGCGGCTTCGCTACGAGACGAACAGTCAGACCAAGGTGAGGAAAGATTCATCCCTGAATGTAGAAAAACCTACAAATGTCATGCTTTCATATGAGCTCTCTGGATAATAATCTTAATTATAATAAATACGTGTAATAAAAAAAGTGCACAAAGCATGTAGTAGATAAAGTAGATCCACTCAGTAAAATGTGACTCCAGTAAAAGTGTCCCTTTAAACTTTCACTTGAGTAAAAGTACAAAAGTTTTTGCCTTCAAATGGACTTAATTATCCAAAATACTGATTTATTATAACTATAATGTTCATGTTATCATTTTTATCACAGGATTCTTTACTTAATCACCTCAGTTTATGTGTAAAGACTCGATTGTGACTCTCAGCACACTGATCTATTAATAGAATGATATTAATGACTCAAACACTGATTGATTTCTATTACAATCATCATGAACCCAAAACCTTCTTTTAAACAACTTCAATAAAATCACATCATACGTAAATAATCCCACGTGTGTTGTGGCGAGTTCGAGTCTGGAGTTTCTTCATCATTTATTCCTCTCTAAATGTTCTGCTTGATGTTGAACTGATGCTGAACTGTATGTCGGTGATCAGTAGACGCACGAAGCGCCGATCAGAACGAGTTTAAAACTCGACCCTGATTGGTGACTCGCTGTTTGTCTCAGTCTCCCCAAAAGTTTCCCCAAATGGAAAACCTTCAATAATATACAGTAAATACAGTAACGAATTACATTTACTTTATTACTGTCCATCACTGGTTATAATAAATATTAGAACTATCACCCATGTTGATGTCTACGATGGTGATTATAAAGAAGTTTTGCAGTGTCTTGGGTTTGCTTCAGGTTCCTCAGGGTCCTTCTGAGTACCAAGAAATTGTTTCTTCTAAATTGATTTGAAACATTTCCGATTAATGTGTAACTAGGAGACGAATCTGGTGATTCATGTTTATTTAACCTCATTTTCATCTCCATCAACCCATCCAGCCAGCTCTTCTACTCTGAGATCACCCTCTTATCACTTTGTAAGAGACCACGCCCCTTTAAGGATAAAAATGCATCATCACAATCGTGCACAATGGATTTATCCTTCAGTTTGTCTCCTTTAATAATGAATCTGAATATCCTGTTGTTTATACACAAAAATCAAACGAAAAAAGGCTCACACTGTCCATCCAAAACTCATGGGGGTGTTTGAATATGAAACTTTGATCCTGTATCGTGTATGTGCTGTAGGGAAAACCCGACCTGAACACGTCTCTCCCGGTGCGACAGACAGCCTCAATCTTCAAACAACCTGTCACCAAAGTCACCAACCATCCCAGCAACAAAGTCAAAACAGATCCACAAAAAGCCGTAGACCAGCCAAGACAGGTACGCCCCCTGTGGGACTTCACTGATCATACACTGTGTATATATATATAAAACCTCAATTCCAAAAATAGTAGGACACCGTGTAAAATGTAAATCTCATAAATCATTATTTTATTCACAATAGAACATAGAAAACATATCAAATGTTTAAACTGAGAATACGTGTCATTTTAAGAAACAATAAGGTCAGAATTTACTGGCGGTAACACGTCTCAAAAAAGTTAGGACATGGCCACGTTTCCCACTGTGTTGCATCATGTCTTCTGGGAACTGAGGAGATCAGTTGCTGAAGTTTCAGGAGAGGAATGTTGTCCCATATGTGTCTGAAACCAGATTCTAGCTGCTCAACAGTTCTGAGTGTCCTTTGTTGTGTTTTTCGTTTCATGATGCGCCAAATGTTTTCGAATGTTGAGGTTTGCATTTACATTTTACACAGTGTGCCAACTTTTTTGGAGAAATGGGGTTGTATGAATAAGTATATGCAAATGTAATTTGTTCATCTCCTGGACTTGCATTTCTCATTCTTGTGCAAACGTTTTAGTCTAATTATAGGACATAACGCAAATGCTATAGATATGAAGAACAATTAAAAAATAAATGCACACAAGCTGTAATTTGTGCAAAAATCACGTTTGTCAACTTCTTGTTTTGTAAACAGTAAATTTGATGAGATGAGATCCTTTTCCATCTATTACAGTATCATTTATTTGTAATGCACGAGATTATTCTTTTTCTGATCTTTTAAACGAGAAATCATTTTGCGGCTGATCTGATGTTATCGGTCCGTGTGATTCGAATTTATACCTGATCATTACTAGAAATGACATTTTTCTTCCTGCAGTTGTTTTGGGAGAAGAAGCTGAGCGGACTTAATGCATATGACATCGCAGAGGAGTTGGTGAAAACCATGGACCTACCCAAAGGTCTGCAGGGTACGACCTCGGTCACGACGTTAACGTTTTTTACACGAAGGAAAAAAGGCGCAAAACATAATACGAGGTGGCTGTGGTCTTCTGCAGGAGTAGGTCCCGGGTGCACGGACAAGACTTTGCTGTCTGCGATTGCAAGCGCCCTGCACACCAGCTCTGCTCCCATCACAGGCCAGCTGTCGGCAGCTGTGGAGAAGAACCCAGGAGTGTGGCTGAACACGGCCCAGCCGCTCTGCAAGGCTTTCATTGTTACAGACGAGGACATCAGGTGAGATGTCTAGCAGTTACTCCAGGTACTACAGGTGATCAAGTGATCCAGTCCTGCCCTTATTTAAATATACACGACAAGGTCAAAAGTATTGGGACACAATACTTTACTAAAATCCTTGTAGCTGAATAAATCTCCACAAAATCTTGTGGAACATCTCAGAAGGTCTAATGGAGTAATGAAATCAAACACGTTTTTATTTTATTTTATTTTTTTTTTTATGATAATATATGTCAATTATAATCGGGGCAGAGAACTCATTGCAGTTTGGGACATTGTTTCTTTATATAATCTATATGAGCAAAAGTTTGTGGACACCTGAGCATAAGATTGATATGTGCTTTTAAACCATCACATTCCACATTTATTCTCCATTTACTGTTATGATCTACTGGAAAGATGTTCCACTGGCAGAGTGCTCAGGGAATGTGCAGAACAGCTAGCGGATATCTTCACCGACAACTTCAACATCTCCCTGAGCATTGCTGTTGTTCCTATCTTGCCCTCACCCACCTGGACAACAAGGACATGTACGTACGAATGCTGTTCATAGACTTCAGCGCAGCATTCAACACAATCATCCCTCATCCCTCTGTAACTGAATCCTGGACTTCCTGACTGGGAGACCTCAGTCAGTCCAGATCGGGAACAGCATCTCCAGCACCACCACACTGAGCACTGGGGCACCTCAGGGCTGTGTGCTTAGCCCACTGCTGTTCACTGTGTAGCAATGCACAGCTCGAACCACAACGTCAAGTTCTCCGATGACACGACCGTGGTGGGTCTCATCAGCAAGAACTACGAGTCAGCATATAGAGAGGAGGTGGAACAGTTAACAGCCTGGTGTGGAGCAAACAACCTGTCTCTGAACATTGACAAAACCAAAGAGATGGTTGTGGACTTCAGGAGAGCACAAAGCGGCCATTCTCCACTGACCATTGATGGATCCTCAGTAGAGACCGTCAAGAGCACCAACTCTTTGGTGTTCATCTGGCGGATAACCTCACCTGGTCACTCAACACCAGCTCCATCACCAAGAAAGCCCAGCAGCGTCTCTACTTCCTGAGAAGGCTGAGGAAAGCTCATCTCCCTCCCCCCATCCTGACCATGTTCTACAGAGGGACCATTGAGAGCATCTTGAGCAGCTGCATCACTTCCTGGTTTGGGAACTACACCGTCTCGGATCGCAAGACCCTACAGAGGATCATGAGGACGGCTGAGAAGATCATCGGAGTCTCTCTACCCTCTATCATGGACATTTACACCACACGCTGCATCCGCAAAGCCAACAGCATTGTGGATTACCACACACACCCCCACACACCCCTCACACACACCTGTCACACACACCTACACACACCCCTCACACATACCTGTCACACACACCCCTCACACACACCTGCCATCAGGAAAACAGTTCTCTTTGCACAGTACTGTATATTCAGAGTATACAGCAGGTTTACTGGTCGGCGCTCTCGTGTTATGTGTATTTGTCCCACACTGTCTCGTGTTTTCCGTCTGCACTGTTTTTCGTCTGCACTGTTTTCCGTCTGCACTGTTTTCCGTCTGCACTGTTTTCCGTCTGCACTGTTTTT
>JAAIIK010000451.1:1241583-1261274 GCA_014706435.1 Silurus glanis | reverse complement strand
TTTCTTTCTTTCTTTCTTTCTTTCTTTCTTTCTTTCTTTCTTTCTTTCTTTCTTTCTTTCTAGTGAGATCTTGTGATTTCTTTCTTTCTTTCTTTCTTTCTTTCTTTCTTTCTTTCTTTCTTTCTTTCTTTATGTCTGTCTGTCTGTCTGTCTGTCTGTCTGATGCAGTTCAGTAGGATTGAGGTGCTGTGACTGGGCAGGTGGTTCCATGATAGATATCACTCCAGACGACTCGTTGCAACAAAAAGTTCTATTTGGACTCAGATCTTTCTTTCACTCATTCACTGTCCAATTCTTGTGTTTTTACAGAGTTTGTTGCATAGAAACTAAAACAAACCTGCATGATTTGCAAAAGCCCCTGTCTTCTCCAGGCTTTTCTACACTATGATATGAATACACTCATTTTCCGTAAGGTTGATGATGTAATTGCTGGTGAAGAATGTGGTGTGAGCTCTCACTGGTTCTTATACCACAAGCGTGAAATGTTCTGTTCCAAGGGAGCGAGTGTGTGGGTGCCAGATTCTGAAGAGGTGTGGGTGTGTGCTCAGCTCGAACAGGACTACCAACCTGGAGATCAACAGCTCACACTGAAGCTCAGCAATCGCACAGTGAGATCACTCACACACACACACACACACACACACACACACACACACAAACCTATTGAACATACATGACTGATCCCCTGGCCTCCTCACTTTCTCACCTACATCACTACCAGACTTTACTAACACCCTTGTGGCTGAATAAATCTCCACAAATCTCCATGCAGTCTCCACAAAATATAGTGGAACATCTTCTCAGAAGAGTGGAGGTTCATATAGGAGCAAAGCGGGACTAAATGTGGTATGGGATGTTCAGAGAGGAACCCACTATTTGTATGCCAAATACTTTTGGCCATTTTTTTGTATGAGTTTTTTTATAGATAAACATCCGTATGGTTGAATGAATCTCCACAAATCTCCACAAATCTCCACAAAATGCAGTGGAACATCTACCCTAAAGAGTGGAGCTTATTATAAAAGCAAATGGAGACTAAATGTGATGTTTAAAAAGGAAGCACAAAACAATCTTATCGTCAAACC
The DNA here is from genome assembly GCA_014706435.1 of Silurus glanis. Classification (NCBI taxonomy): domain Eukaryota; kingdom Metazoa; phylum Chordata; class Actinopteri; order Siluriformes; family Siluridae; genus Silurus; species Silurus glanis. The sequence goes on along the minus strand of JAAIIK010000451.1, from coordinate 1,260,189 downwards.
TCAACTCATACAGTGTGTCAGTCATTACTGTAGAATGAATCAATTATAATAAAACAATATAGTGACTCATCTTCTTGTTTCATGACATCAAAATTGTTCAAATATAAATACTTTTGTTCCACACATAAAAAGGTTGTTGTCTCAGACCTAAATAAACCCCACAGACAAACCCGGGTGAGTTACTGATAAAGTCATGAAGCCGTATTACAATAAATCTAAAAATACACCTGAGCGGCATGGTGGGACATCGTCAGCATTCCTGCATCATGACTCTGGGACTTTGTGGTAACTTTGAGACTGGGATACTGTGTGTATGAGGTTTCTGTTCAGGTTCTCCCTGTGTCCCTGTTGGTTTCCTCGGGGTTCTCCAATTTCCCTCCCCCTTTAAAAATGTCTTCAGCAGGATTGTATATGAAATTGATCTAGGTGTGAATATGTGCGTGATGCACTGTGACATCCATGACATCCAAGATGCATTCCTGTGTATTAAGGGATAGTCCTTTAGATCCACGACGACCCTGAGCAGAATAACGTAATGACTGAAGATGAATAAAAGAACGCATGGATTATATAGTGCACGGTTCCTGGGGTGTAGCAAGGAACGCTTGGCCCGCAACCAACCACACCAGCCCCACTAACGATTGCCCTGGTTATTCCTTCTTTGCAGGTGCAGTACCCTGTGGCGCCCCCTGCTGGTTTGCCCCCTCTGGGAAACCCGGATATACTGGAGGGTGAAAACGACCTGACAGCGCTCACATTCCTGCACGAGCCTGCCGTGCTGCACAACCTGCGTGTGCGCTTTCTTCACTACAACAGCATCTACACTTACTGCGGTGCGTGACCACACACACACACACACACACACACACACACACACACACACACACATACACACACACCAACAATTACAATCCAATTCAGACGGTTACAAAAAACAATGCCTTCTACAGCCTGTGCTCTATATTCTGGTTTAAAAGGGAATAAAGTTTAAGTTCTCAATATGATGCATTATTTCTGAAAATATTTGATTTTTTTAAAAAAAAAAAAAAAAAAAAAAAAAAAGGGTATAGGATGGAGTCCTTCCTGCCCGAAGCATAAACTTGTTCATGTCCTTCCTTCTCTGTATGATCTAGGAATAGTTTTAGTGGCCCTGAACCCATATGAGCAGCTGCCCATCTATGGAGAAGAGGTGATTGATGCATACAGTGGGCAAGACATGGCTGATATCGACCCTCATATCTTCTCCATAGCAGAAGATGCCTATCGTACCATGATCAGGTCAGTAGGAATTGTAGGGATCGAAAGTGTGAATGGTAGAGTATGAGATCATTGTCTTTACTCTCTATGCTTCAGACATGAGTTGTCATCTGGATATATAGCACAAAATTTTATATGTATATGTATATATATATATGAAATAATGAAATAATATTTTATAATATGTTATAAAAATATAAAAAAGAAAATAGAATAAATCGAATTAATGCAATACGCTTTTATTATATTGGTTAAATTGAGTCATTTATTAAATTGGCACAAATTGATTAATTAGATATCTTCATTCCTTCCATCCTGCATTCATTCCCCCTTTCGATATGTGGAATTGTTAAGATTTTCTCCTTTTAACATAAATTCTTCCATATCGCTTGTGACAGCGATTTCACGTATGCGACTCGCTACATATCGTATTTCCAGTACGGACTGAAAAGCCACAGTGACACTGCGCTAACTCTAGTTTTTTTTATACCCCTGGCATTGTTATGTATGCTACCAATTTTAATTATAATAATAATAATAATAATAATAATAATAATAATAATAAAAAATACATCTAAGAAAAATAAGGAATTATTTCATGTACAGGGAGGAGAAAAACCAGTCCATTATCATTAGTGGTGAGTCAGGATCTGGGAAAACCGTCTCTGCAAAATTCACCATGCGCTACTTCGCCGTGGTTGGAGGAGCAGCTCGGCAGACCAGCGTGGAGGAGAAAGTCTTAGCCTCCAATCCCATCATGGAGGTCGTATGGCATCTTGTGTTCTGTTTTTATTAATGAACTTTCGTTTCTGCCAGAGTATTAAAATATACACCGTTTTGTCTTGAAGGCCATCGGAAACGCTAAAACTACTCGCAATGATAACAGCAGCAGGTTCGGGAAGTATATCGAGATTGGCTTTGGATCTAAAGGAGATATAATCGGAGCACACATGAGGACCTACCTCTTGGAGAAATCTAGAGTTGTTTTTCAGGTACCTTTAATTTCACTACAACTGCGTACTTATACATTACACAAACAAAAGTTTGTGGACACCTGAGGATAAGAACAGTATGGTCCTTTTTAACATCCTATTCTACATTTAGTCCCCATTTAGTGCTGTTATAATATCCTTCAGTCCTCTGGGAAGATGCTCCACTAGATTTTGTGGAGATTTGTGAAGATTCATTGAGCTACAAGGGTGTTAGTAAAGTCAGGTACTGACGTAGGAGAGAAAGTGAGGAGCCCTGGGGTGCGGTCAGCCTCACTTTTCAGTGTGGTCTATAGGTTTATAACAGGAGATCTTCCATTCCAACCCTGGTAAAGCAGATCTTCATGGAGCTGGCTTTGTGCACAGGAGCATTGTCATGCTGGAACAGGTTTGGATCTCCTATTGCATTGAAATACTTCCTATTCAATTGAGTGTACAACTTTGTGTTTTGAAGAAGAACCACATATGGTTGGAAAATGCGGGTGTCCCAATACTTTTGGCAATATAATTTAAATTTAAATTGTATTTGTCACATACACATTTATACAGAAGTATGACATATAGTAAAATATATATATATACACATAGCCTGTATATATAGCCTGTGGGAAGAAGCTCCTCCTCGTTCTCTCTGTGTTTGCTTTCAAGGAGCGGAAGCGCTTCCCTGAACGTAACAGAAAAAAAGAGTCCATTGTTGGGATGGCTGAGGTCCTTCACAATCTTCCTGGCTCTGGTCCGGCACCACGCGCTGTAGATGTCCTGCAGGTCAGGGAGCTTGGTGCGCATGGTACGTTCAGCTGACAGCACCACCCTCTGGAGGGCTCGTCTGTCCTGCATGGTGATGTTCCCAAACTAAGAAGTGATGCTACCTGTCAGGACACTCAGTAGTGCAGGTGTAGAAAGTCTTTAGCACCTATGAGAGTCCTTAGGCATCTCAGATAGTACAGACGCAGCCAAGCTTCTTCACCTGAGTGTTGATGTGACAGGTCCAAGACAGGTTCTGTGTGATGTAAACACCTCGGTACCAGAAACTGTCCCGTTGATGTTCAGCGGTTGGTATGACTACTCCTGCTTCTTTCTAAAGTCCACTATCAAGACCTTAGTCTTGCTGATGTTCAGGAGAAGATTGTTCTCCTGGCACCATCTCAAACTTGATGCTGGTGGTAGAGTTGGAAATGGCCACACAGTCATGTGTGTACAGTGAGTACAGCGGGGGGCTCAGAACACAACCCTGAGGAGCTCTAGTGCTGAGGGTGAGGGTGGATGAGGTGTGTTTGCCCACCCGTATGGCTTGTGGTCTGTCAGTCAGGAAGTTAAAGATCCATTGACACAGCAGCAGGCTGAGTCCCAGGACCTCCAACTTGGAGGGAACGTGGAGGGAATTGTGGTGTTGAACACTGAACTGTAGTCCACAAACAGCATTTTTGCATAATTCCCTTTTCTGCAGTCCAGGTGGCTCATCATTGTGTGGAGAAGATGAGCAATGGCCTCCTCAGTAGAGCGGTTATGGCGGTACACGAACTCTAGAGGATCCAGTGTGTCCGGTAATAAGGCTATGATGAAGTCTCTGACCAGTCTTTCAAAGCACCTCATCACTACTGAGGTCAGGGCTACAGGGCAGTAGTCGTTGAGGCAGGTGGGCTGGGGTTTCTTCGGGACAGGAGCAATGGTGGACTGTTTGAAGCATGAGGGGACAACAGACTGTTCCAGGGAAAGGTTGAATATCTCAGTGAGTATTTCAGTATCCTCCATGACTGTTTATTACCATTTTTTGTTTTGTTTTTTGGTTTCCTGTGACTTTTAGGCCCCAGAAGAAAGAAACTATCACATTTTCTACCAGCTTTGTGCCTCCAGAGATCTACCAGAACTGCGGTCACTCAAACTTAGTAAGCTAATCATTTTTATTATAAAGAAAAGGCCTGTTTTTTTGCACACACATATTATAATAGTTTTTGAAACTAACCAGCTAACGAACTCTTTCCCCCTCTAGAAACTGCAGAACATTTTCGATACACTAACCAAGGGCAAAATATAAACATTCCAGGCACAGATGATGCCATGGAGCTGGAGAACACTCGAAATGCTTTGACTATCCTGGGTAAGACATTTGCACTCATAACACACTGTTCTGACCAGTTTCTCTGTGTGATCTGATTCCATATCTGATGCCATGTCTGGTTTAACTCTGCAGGAATTTCACCCGACCAGCAGATGGAGCTCTTTCGGATTTTGGCAGGTGTCCTCCATCTTGGCAACGTTCACATCCAGGCCATTGGCAGAGGAGGCGAACGTAGCTACATCAGTGTATGCGCATAAAAACATTATCTCCTGCAAATATCTAAAGATATACTGTTTGGCCAAAAGTTTGCGGACACCTTAGCGTAATATATGTACGTGCTTTTTGAGAATCCTGTTCCATATTGTGTTTCTGTTTGCTCTTATAATAAGCTCCACTCTTCTGGGAAGATGTTGTAGATTTTGGAGTGTGCTTGAGGAGATTTGTGGAGATTTGGGGCGATTCGTGGAGATTCGTTCAGCCACAGAGGTGTTATTATGCTTGGATTCTGACGTTCCATTTCAGCCCAATAGGGTTGAGGTCATAGCTCTATAGCATTCCACTTAAGATCTTTCACCCCAACAACTTTTCAGGCAGATCTTCACGGAGCTGGAATCCTATACAATTGTGTGAACAACTGTGCATATGGTAGCAATTTGAGAACCAGGAATGGTTGGAAAAGTCAGGTGTCCCAATACTTTTGTCATATAGTGTATATATATATATATTGTTTGTCCATGTGGTGTATTGTGTGTGTATTTGCCAGATAGATGATCAACCTCTCATGGTGTTCTCCAAACTAATGGGCGTGGAAGGTCCTCAGATGGCCCAATGGCTCTGTCATCAGCGTCTAGCTGTAGGTGGGGAGCTTTTGGTGAAGCCGTTGTCAGCTCAGAAGGCTAACGAGGCGCGGGATGCTCTGGCTAAACATGTGTATGACCAGCTGTTCATTTGGACTGTACAAAGACTGAACTTGGCTCTGAGGGCACACAGAGAGCAGCCTAAGACTTTTATAGGAGTGCTGGACATCTATGGGTGCGTTCAACGTTTTTTTCCTCATCAGCCACGCCGGATTTGTGCTCATTAATTACATTTTTATTTTTTTCAGGTTTGAGACGTTTGACCGAAACAGCTTCGAGCAATTCTGCATTAATTACGCCAACGAGAAACTTCAGCAACAGTTTAACAGGGTAATTAACCCGATTCGGTGGTAAAGAAAATTTCATTCAAAACGATGGATCTGTAAAGGAAATTGTGCCGTGTTTTTTTGCTTTATCATATAATCCACAGTGAAAGCTGTCTCTTTTTATGCAGCACGTATTTCAACTGGAGCAGGAGGAGTACGAGCGAGAGGAGCTTCCCTGGAACCGTATCGAGTTCAGCGATAATCAGCCCTGCATCACACTCATAGAGGGATCTCTGGGTCTCCTGGACCTTCTGGATGAGGAATGCAGAGTGAGTCGTACCGAATACTGAAGGGATTTTTCAAAAAATATATCCATATCTGTCTAAATGCTGCTAAAATCTGGGGTTATTCTGATGCAAGATTCCTAAAGGTTCAGATGAAAACTGGGCACGAAAACTCTACGACCAACACCTGAACCGAAGCCCTAATTTCCGTAAGCCGCGCATGTCCAACGCAGCCTTTATCGTGCTCCACTTCGCTGATATGGTTCGACAATTTCACATTTTCACTTCCTGTTTTCACTCTAATAAAAGTCGTTGCTCAGTGGATGAGATTGAGCAAGGACCTGGACCTTTAATTTCTCAGCTGTTTAACATAATTATAAGTCATTCTGGATAAAAGCGTCTACCGAACGCCATCAATGTAAAGGTCTCCTCTTTCAGGTCCAGTATGAATGTGACGGGTTTATAGATAAGAATCGTGACACAATATTTGAAGAGCCCATCAATATAATGCGAGCCAGTCAGGTACGTATGTGCTTTTTCTTTTTCCTTACACCATGTCTGGTTTTTGAAATAAATAAATACTGAATTAAAGAACAATCTCTTGTTCTTCGGTCTGTTCAGTCCGAGCTGGTTGCTGAGTTGTTCCAGCAGGGGTCATCTGGTGGCTCTGTGTCTGCATCGTCCCTACCTGAGAGTGCACGTGCGGGAAAACGAGCTCATCGTGAGCACAAACTCACCGTAGCCTATCAGTTCCGCCAGTCTCTACAGCTCCTGATGGACACCCTGGGCAGCACCACGCCTCACTATGTCTACTGCATCAAACCCAACGACCTCAAACAGCCTTTTATGTAGGCATTTTTTATGGTCCGTTACAACTTACAGCCTTATTATTACTCTGCGTTCACTCTGTCATCATTTTTACAGGATATAGGGAAAGCACGAGACATGTACTATAGGGCCAAAAGTGTTGGGACACCCGAATATTCCAGCCATGTGCGGTTCTTTCCCAAACTGTTACCACAAAGTTGAAGGCACACAATTTGTATTGGTAATTAATACAAAACACACATCATTTACTTTCATTCTTAAATGATGTGTGTTTATCCCTGATGATGACTGTCGTGAAGGAAAAACTCCCTTAGATGTTATGAGGAAGAAACCTTGAGAGGAACCAGACTCAAAAGGGGAACCTCATCCTCATTTGGGTGATTAAAGTCTTAAAAACAATACAGAACACTGGAGAGTGAGAACTAACATGAGCACTGGAGTGTAAGATTATGAGTAATGTTCTTTTTACAGTCTTATACAGTCGGTTGATGTTGTGGAACCAGGAGCTACTGAGCAGCTCATAAAATAATTTAACATCTAAGATCCAACACCAACTCCTCCATGCCAGAGCCTTTAAACATTCAAAGAGGTCCAGTGTCCAAACTCTAATTGGCGCTGGTACGTCTCTAGATGGTCTGGGATGTTTGTGGTTTCAACATCTACTTCTTTTAAGGTCCATAATCTTCATGAGGTGGGACGTGACTGGGGCTGGAGCAACCTTAGGATGCCTCGGGATGAGTAGAAAGAGAAAAGCAGTGGAGAGGAATTAGCGTAGCTGCTGTTCATAATATTAACAAGCACAAGTTGATAATGTGCTTCCACCTTTAGTGGACTTTGCTATTCTAGAAACTACTAGAAGCCCAGAGTTTTGAGATCTCAGGGAGCGTGACGGATTGTAGCGTGTTAAAAGACTGGATAGATAATTGGGAGATAAACCATTTAGTGTTTTATAAGTAAGAAGCAGTAGTTTGAAGTCGATTCGAAACTTAACAGGAAGCCAGTGTAGGGATGAGAAGATTGGGATTATATGGTGATATTTTCTCGACCTTGTGAGAACTCTGGCTGCTGCATTCTGGACAAACTGCAGCTTGTTTATTAATGATGCAGGACATCCACCTAGTAATGCATTACAGTTGTCTATTCTGGAGGTCATGAACGCATGGACGAGCTTCTCTGCATCGGATATAGACATGTTTCTTAGCTTAGAAATATTTCTAAGGTGGAAGAAGGCTGTTTTTGTAACTTGGTTGATATGATTTTTAAAAGATAAGTTGCTCTAAAATAACTCCCAGGTCTTTTACTGTTGAACTAGTGGTTACAGAACATCCTTCTAAATGCAGGCTGAGATGCTGGAGCTTCTGTGTACTGGTTTTTGGGCCGATGAGCAAAATCTGTCTTATCAGAATTTAATAATAGAAAGTTATGAGTCATCCAATCTTTTAATTCTTTAACACACTCAGTTATCACCAATTGAACGTATCGTCTGGTTTTGATGAGATATATACCTGGGTATCATCAGCATAACAGTGGAAGCTAATTCCATGCCGTCTAATAATATTTCCTAAGGGAAGCATGTATATTGTGAAAAGCAGGGGTCCTAGAACTGAACCTTGTGGCACCCCATGATTTACTAGCATTAACCTGGATAGTTCTCTATTTAAATCTACAAAATAGTAACAGTCAGACAGGTAGGATTTAAACCAGCTTAATGCCTGTCCCTGAATGCCGATGTAATTCTGTAAGCAATCTAGGAGGAGATCATGATCTATAGCAGGGGTCACCAACGTGGTACCCGCTAGCCTTTTCTAAAAATAGCTGTTTCCTACCTTGTTAAATCATTGTTGATAATTATTACTGAACACTAGACTACCTGAGAACATTCCAGCGTCAATCAAGTCGAGCTTCTGTTGATGTATTTAACCCTATTGTACAGTTATTGAGAAACAGCGCCTCACAGTGGCGAAGAGAAAAGTTGATTCTGAGTAGATGTTTACTGACACTGGCGGTAAACACGTGTGTCTTATATGTGGAGCGAATGTGGCTGTAATTAAGGAATTGAATCTAAGACACAACTACGAGACAAAACATCAGGATCAGCTGAAAACCATGAATACAGAGCAGAAGATACAGAAAGTAGAAGAGATAAAGGAGAATTTGACATTTCAGCAGATGTTTTTCACCAGAGCAAAATCACAAAGTGAAGCTGGTGTGAAATCAGAGTCTCATCAGCCGGTTATTTACTGAGGGAGAGTTTCTGAAGAGTCAAGTCAAGTCAAGTCAAGTCAAGTCAAGTCAAGTCAAGTCACGTCAAGTTTATTTGTATAGCACTTTTCACAACAGACATTGTCTCAAAGCAGCTTTACAGAAATCAACAGTCAAGGTGAATGGTGCATGATGAAGCTGTGAGACGTCTGGTGTTTGACTGGAGATATTTTTATGTAGAGCAAAATATTTTAAGTTATTTAAAGTTTAAGTTTGTTTATTCTGGAATAATATTCCTGTCTGTTTTTATTCATTTTTATGTTAAAAAAACATTGTTTTAGTGTGTTCAATAAATGTTTATCCTGTTCGGCCCGTGACCTAAAGTGTGCTTTGAGTTTTGACTCTGATATAGATAAATATCATTAATTATTAATAATAACATATAATTAAACGTAAATTGAGCAAATTTGTTATTTCAGAATTGTGTATCAAACTGGTAGCCCTTCACATTAGTCGGTACCCAAGAAGTAGCTCTCGGTGTCAGAAAGGTTGGTGACTCCTGATCTATAGTGTCGAATGCAGCACTAAGATCTAGTAAAACTAACAGCGAGATGAAGCTTTGGTCTGAAGCTAAAAACAGGTCATTAGTGATTTTAACTAGAGCAGTTTCTGTGCTATGATGGGGCCTGAAACCTGACTGAAACTCTTCAAAGATATTGTTCTCTTGTAAGATGGAACAGAACTGGGCAGCGACAATCTTTTCTAAAATCTTAGACATAAATAAAAGATTTGAAATGGGTCTGTAATTCAATAGCGTGTTTGGATCTAAATTAAGTTTCTTAATGAGAGGCTTAATAACTGCTAACTTGAGGGGTTTAGGGACGTGACCTAAAGATATTGAGGAGTTAATAATATTGAGAAGAGGCTCACCAGCTGTATATAACACTTCCTTTAGTAGTTTAGTTGGAATGGGATCTAACTGACATGTTGTTGATTTGGATTTGGTGATAAGATCATACAGATCTTCCTGCCCTGTACATGTAAAGCAGTGTAGTTGTGGAGTTTTAGGTGAGACTGGATCACGAGATGATCTCAGAGGTTGGACCTCCACAATTGTGCTTTTAATACTTTCAATTATTTCAGTGAAGAAATTCATAAAGTCCTCACTACTAAACTGTGATGGAACACATTTTTCAGAGCCCTGATTGTAGTTAGTTTAGCTTCTGTACTGAAAAGGAACCTGGGATTGTTTTGGTTGTTTTCTGAGTTTGCTCAGGTGTTCAGCTCTAGCAGCTTTTAGCGCCTGTCTGTAGCTGAACATACTGTCTTTATACGCAATTCTAAATACCTCCAATTGAGTTTTTCTCCATTTTCTCTCCAGACCTCTCCAGGTTGCTCTCTTGAGGGCTTGAGTATGACTATTATACCAAGGTGCAGGTGTTTTTACTCGAACCTTTTTTAATCGGATGGAGGCAACAGTGTGTCTAATGTGCTAGTGAGGATATTGTCTGTGTTTTCAGCCATTTGTTCAAGATCATTAGCATTTAGGGGTTTAGTGAGATGCTGAGGGATCAGATCAATACATTTTCCTTTCAACTGAACCCGTTCCAGCATGACGGTGCTCCTCTGAATAAAGATATGCTCCAAATGGGTTGCAGTGGAAGATCTAAACCCTATTGAACAGGATGAACTGTCATGCTGACTACACCCCAGGCCACGTCACCAAACCTACATTACTTTACTACTGCCCATGCAACTGAATAAATCTCCGCAAATCTCCACAAACACATTTTAAAATCCAGTGGAACATCTTCCCAGGAGAGTGGAGGTTCTTATTGGAGCAAATGAGGACAAAATGTGAAATGGAATGTTCAGAAATGAACCCACCAATCAAATGCATGGGTGTCCTAATACTTTTGCCCATACAGTATAATATATTATAAAATATACATTATATTTGTAAAGTTGTGTGTGTGTGTGTGTGTGTGTGTGTATGCAAGCGTCTCTGGTTTTTCAAGTGTTCTGCCTTGATATCTCGAGTAAGTTTTTTTTCTCTCCGTCTCAGGTTTGATCCTAACAGAGCAGTGCAGCAGCTGCGAGCGTGTGGTGTGCTGGAGACAATCCGCATCAGCGCCGCAGGTTTTCCATCCAGGTAAGATCTTACAGTCAGCGTTCACAATCATCATGTTCAATAGGGTTGGAGCTCTATAGCAGGAGATCTTCCACTGCAACCCATGTAAAGCAGATCTTCATGGAGCTGGCTTTGTGTACGTTGTCATGCTGGAACAGGTTTGGGTCTCCTAGTTCATGTGAAGGGAAAATGTCATGCTTCTGCTTCCAAAGACGTCCTGCACAATTGTGTGTATGAACAGTTTGATGAAGAACCACATATGTGTGGAAAGTCCTGTGTTCCAATACTCTTGGCTTTTCTTTAGCACGAAATATTTAGGGGTGTATTCATAATATTTTGATGTTTGATCGCTTTTTCTTCCTCCAGGTGGACATACGAGGACTTCTTCAGTCGTTATAGAGTTCTCCTTCATAGATTGTCGGTTGGTGATTTGCGAGAATCCTGCCGAAAAGAAATCCCTGCCCTCATCCCCGACCCTGAGCAGTACTGTTTTGGCAAGACAAAAATATTTTTCCGGGCGGGTCAGGTGGCCTTGCTGGAGAAGCTGAGAGCCAAGAGGCTGCGCGCAGCAGGGGTAAAGATCCAGAGCTGGGTGAGAAGATGGATCCAGCGCCGGCGGTACCTGCAGCTACGTTGGGCTGCTTTGATTTTGCAGAGACACACTCGAGGAACTCTGGCCCGCAGGTGAATCCAAAACTGGTTCATTTCATCACTGAAAAGAGACGGTGAGGTCTCAGGCATACGCGCAGCTCGTGTCATAATCATATTTAGTGTTGTTTTTAAAAAGTCTCATGTTGAACTGGTGGAAATGAGCAGCAATTCTCCAAACAGTTCTATAAAAAACTTTCTACAAAACGTTCTCTCAGCTGTTTGCCAAACCCTTTTCCAAACAGTTCTCCAAACCATCCTCTAAACAGTTCTCTAAAATGTTCTCCAAACCATCCTTCAAAAGGTTCTCCAAACAGTTCTCTAAAACGTTCTCTAAACCATCCTTCAAAAAGTTCTCCAAACTGTTCTCCAAACTGTTCTCCAAACCATTCTCCAAATAGTTATCTAAAATGTTCTTTAGAAAGTACAAAAAGTTCTCCAAATGGTTCTCCAAACCATTCTCCAAACAGTTCTCTAAAACATTCTCCAAACCACTTTCCATACAGTTCTTTAAACAGTTCTTCAAACTGCTCTTCAAGCCGCTCTTCAAACCGTTTTCCAAACTGTTCTCCAAACCGTTTTTCAAACCATTGTCCAAACTATTCTACAAAATGTTCTCCAAACCATCCTCCAAACTGTTCTCTTACTCCTGTCTTGTGCTTTTGTATTGATTATTACTGTGATGTTCTCTGATGTTAGGTTGGCTTGGACGCTGAGGTACACACGAGCTGCACTGGTCATTCAGAAGACGTACCGTATGGTAGCAGCGAGGCAGAACTTCCTGACTGCCAGAAAGGCTGCAGTAACGATCCAGGCGTTTGTCAGAGGCATGCAGTCTCGGCGTACATACAGACTGGTAAAGAACATCCTAAGAACCTGAATTTACTGCCATTAAATCAGACAGATGTGAATCTACAGTATCTATGAGACCATGACGTGCTGCACGTGTGTATATTTGCATGAGAAATGAGAAGTGGTGTGTCTGTAACTGTGGCTGTAGATGCTGATGGAAAGAGCAGCAGTTTGCCTGCAGGCGTGGGTCCGATGCTGGCTCGCTCGGCGTCGGTTCAGGCACGTTCGGGCTGCGGTGGTGCTGATGCAGTGCTGTGTGCGCAGGAGAAATGCACGTAAGGAGTTGCGGAAGCTGAGAGCCGAGGCTCGGTCTGTGGAGAGGTACAGAGAACTCAACAAAGGCATGGAGGTCAAACTCATGCAGCTTCAGCTACGTGCTGACCAACAGGTAAGAGAGAAAGATTTCTCTGCAAAATACTGGTTTTGAAATAAAGATCTAGTGTGTGTGCTAAAAGGAGCAAATGAGTTGGTAACAGCATTCGTTTACATTATTATTGATTTTAACGATTAGTTGTTGCAGCTCTGATCCTGTGCCAATGCACCCGTGCACAGCTCCATATAGATATGGATTACATGGGTTGGAGTGGAAGATCTCCTGCTATAGAGCTCTGACCCTCAACACTATTGAACATGTATAAATGTGAATGCTGACTGCACCCCAGGCCTCCTCACTTCCCCTACATCAGTACCTGACATTACTAAAACCCTTGTGGCTGAATGAATCTCCACAAATCTCCACCAACATCTAGTAGTACATCTTTAGAGAATATTGGAGATTATTATAAGAGAAAATAGAAGCTAAATTGGAATGGCATGTTTAAAAACCACACAACGATGATATGCTCAGGTGTCCCATTATTTATATATATATACATAGTAAACCAATTGCCTGTGGTACCCATCATATTGTCTCAAAGGGTGCCAATAATTTTAGAGCAGACAGTTTGTTGTTTACCAATAGGATCATAGAGCACTTGTCATGATGTGTGTGTGTGTTGTGTCTCAGGCGAGAGAAAGTGCATCTCTGCGTGAAACTCTCCATGCTGAACGCGAGTCACACATCTCAGAAGTGGATCAGCTGCACTTGACTCTGCTCAAAGTGCAGAAGCAGCTCGAGGAGCAGAGCCAAGCTGTTCCAACGCTCACTGCCAAACAGGAGGAGGAGAAAAGGAGAGCTGAGGAGATAGCAGCTCAGGAGATTCACCAGCTCACACAGGTCTGTGTCTCCACTACCTCTCACTGCATCTCACTACATCTCTCTACACCTCACTGCATCTCACTGCATCTCACTACATCTCACTACATCTCACTACACCTCATTGCAACTCACTGCACTTGACTGCATCTTACTACACCTCACTGCATCTCACTACACCAAACTACATCTAACTACACCTCACTACACCACAGTACACCTCACTGCATCTCACTACATCTCACTTAACCTCACTGCATCTCACTAAATTTCACTGCATCTAACTACACCTCACTACACCTTACTATAGCTTCACGTGTGGAATGTTCCTTTGAGAACATTAGAAGCATCTCTTCTGCTGATTTCCTTTTTTCCCTGCAGGTGATAGAAGCGTTGAAAGTGGAGAGGGACTGTTTGGAGAAGGAACGAGATGATCTGACCACACGTTTGAAGGAGTTGGAGAAAATTCAAGAAGGTAAAATTTTGTTCAATGGATCGCTATTCACATCAGCACATCTTTCTTTCTTTCTTTCTTTCTTTCTTTCTTTCTTTCTTTCTTTCTTTCTTTCTTTAACGAAGACTCATGTTCTCAACACAGTAAATAAAATACAGCGTTCTTAATGGTGTGTGTGTGTGTGTGTGTGTGTGTGTGTGTGTGTGTGTTAGAGAGCATGCAGCAGTCGGTTGCTCAGGCCGGAGCTGCAGTTCAGGCCGAGCTGGAGGAGGAGAGGAGAAGATATCAGGGCTTGCTGAGAGAATTCACTCGATTAGAGCAGAGATACGACAACCTGAGGGATATGAGCATGCTCCCTCCAGCTGAGGTACTGCTGCTTCTACTGAGAGACAGGACGAGAAAGAAAATGCATTGTACATAAGAACATTCTGGTACATTCTGGGTGAAAAGCTCAGATCATATGAGATTCAGACTCTCTATTGTTCTGTGTATGATAGCAGCGATGGCTTGGAACCAGAAGAACCGATTCCACTCAGAGCTTTTCTCTGGACCCTACTTCTCCCATCTCTTCATCCTTCGACAACTTCCCTGATTTTTCTTATTCTGACGAGAGCAGGAGGATCAGTGTCTCCTCAATGTTTGACCTGAAGCCTGGCAGCACAGAGACACCTTTGGTGAGATGGATCTCAGATCATTGATCTCAGAATTATACATCATACATACATCAAATAGATTGTAGTTTAAATTGAATTTGCTGAATTATAATTTTATGAGGAACACCTACCATAGGGTTGTAGCATTACTGACCGTGGAGAACATCTGTTATAATGTGAAAGTTGTGAGGAAATAAACTCCCTGAGACAACACTAGGAAGAAACCTTGAGAGGAACTAGACTCCAAAGTGAACCACATCCTTATCTGGGTGACCCTGAAAGTCCATTCATTAGAGCTCCATCATTGTTAAGGTCATCAACTGATGGAGACCTGACTGAAATAGTGTTCATGGTGATTGTAGTCCACTGTAGCAGAAATGTTAATATTAATAACAGTCCAAAAATCATCTTCATGGTTCCAATGTATTCTATAGTCCATATTCATCTCAAATATCTTCAGGATGTTTATGGGGAACTGTCCTCAGTATCAATGAGTGGTTGTCATCCAAAAGCTGTTTATGTGTAGCTTATACGTTTAGCTCAGAGACAGAGCGAGAAACATGGATTAGATCAGATGGATGTTACACTCAGTGATTGTATCTCCTTCAAGGTGCACCTGTATACTGGGCGTATCTGAAAAACTGGCAGATGTTCAAATTGATTTTGATCCAGCACATGAATATTATACTGTCTCGGTTGTAGAATCTTTTGGATGATCTGGGAGAGTCAAAAGACACAGGAGCAACTCTGCAAGGAGATGACCTTCACCTCCATGTGGCCAACAAGTCAGTTTCATTCACCAAATCTATTTGTTAATCTTGTTTCTTCTTTTTCTACTTCTTCTTTCGGCTTCTTCCATTAGGGGGCGTCACAGCGGATCATCCGTCTCCACACTACTCTGTCCTCTGCATCTGCCTCTTTCAAACCAATTACCTGCATGTCTTCCCTCACCACATCCATAAACCTCCTCCTTGGTCTTCCTCTTTTCCTTCTTCCTGGTGGCTCCATCCTCAGCATTCTCCTACTGATATACCCCATGTCCCTCCTCTGCACATGTCCAAACCATCTCAATCTCACCTCCCTTACCTTGTCTCCAAAATGTCCTACATGCACTGTCCCTCTAATAAACTTATTTCTTATCCTGTCCATCGTCGTCACTCCCAACGAACATCTCAACATCTTCAGCTCTGCTACCTCCAGCTCCACCTCCTGTCTTTTACTCAATGCCACTGTCTCTAAACCATACAACATCTCAGGTCTCACCACAGACCTATAAACTTTCCCTTTCACTCTCACAGATACTCTTCTATCACAAATCACTCCTGCTATCACTCTTCTCCACCCACTCCACCCTGCCTGCACTCTTTTCTTCACTTCTCTTACACACTCTCCATTACTTTGCACTGTTGACCCCAGGTACCTGAACTCCACCTTCTCCACCTCTTCTCCCTGCAACCGCACCCCTCCACTGCCCTCCCTCTCATTCACACACATGTACTCTGTCTTACTCCTACTGACTTTCATTCCCCTTCTCTCCAGCATGTACCTCCACCTCTCCAGGATCTTCTCCACCTGCTCACTACTCTCACCTCAAATCACAATATCATCCACAAACATCATAGTCCAGGGAGACTCCTGTCTGACCTCGTCCGTCAACCTGTCCATCACCACTGCAAACAGGAAAGGGCTCAGAGCCGATCCTTGACGCAGTCCAACCTCCACAGTGAACCAGTCTGTCGTTCCTACTGCACACTTTACTGCTGTCACTCTGTCCTCAAACATGTCCTGCACCACCCTCACATGCTTCTCTGATACACCTGACTTCCTCATACAATACCACAACTCCTCTCTCCACCCTGTCGTACGCTTTCTCTAAATCCACTCTAACTCCTTCTCTATACTTCAACATTCTCAAAGCAAATAATGCATCTGTGGTGCTCTTCCTCGTCATGAAACCATACTGTTGCTCACAGATGGTCACCTCTTCTCTCAGCCTGGCTTCCACTACTCTTTCCCATAACTTCATGGTGTGACTGATCAACTTTATTCCCCTGTAGTTACTGCAGGTCTGTACATCTCCCTTATTCTTAAAGATCGGTACCAGCACACTCCTTCTCCATTCCTCAGGCATCCTCTCACCTTCCAGAATCTTATTAAACAATCTGGTTAAAAACTCCACTGCATCTCTCCTAAACATCTCCACACTTCTACTGGTATGTCATCTGGTCCAACTGACTTTCCACTCTTCATCCTCTTAATCGCTGCTCTCACTTCCTCCTTACTAATCCTATCCACTTCCTGCTTCTCCATCTCCACACCATCCAACCTTCTCTCTCTTTTATTTTCCTCGTTCATCAGCTGCTCAAAATACTCCCTCCATCTTCTCAACACATTCTCCTCACTAGTCAACACATTTCCATCTCCATCCTTTATTGCTCTAACTTGCAGCACATCCTTCCCAGCTCGGTTCCTCTGCTACAAATCCTTTTCTCCTTCCTTAGTGTCCAACTTCTCCTACAGCTCCTCATATGCCTTTTCCTTGGCTTTTGCCACATCCCTCTTTACCTGCTGCCACATCTCCTTCTACTCCTGCCTACTTTTCTCATCTCTCTGTTGATCACAATCCTGTTTCTCCAACCTCTTTCTCCTTATGCTCTCCTGCACTTCCTCATTCCTTCCTCATGCCCAATCATCCACCACCGAGCTCCTGTCTGACCTCTTCCCTGAACCTCACACTACAGTCTTCCTCCTTCAGTTTCCACCATCTTATTCTTCTTTCAGTCCTCACTCTCCTCCTCTTCTTCTTCACCTCCAAAACCATCCTACAGACCACCATCCGATGCTGTCTAGCTACACTGTCCCCCGCCAACACCTTACAGTCTCCAATCTCCTTCAGGTTGCATCTCCTACATAGAACATAGTCCACCTGTGTGCACCTTCCTCCACTCTTATACGTCAATTTGCTAATCTTGTTTAATGTTGAATGTAAAATATTTATTGCTACTAATTGTTAAATGTGTGATTTTGCTTTTTGATCCAAAAAAAGACTTTTTGTGTTTGTCAAAAGTTGACAAAAGTTTGTGGACACCTGACCTATAGACTGGTATGTACTTTTTGAACTTCTAATTTCACATTTAGTATCTATTTGTACTTCCAGTCTTCTGGGAAGATGTTCCTCTAGATTTTTGTGGTGATTCATTCAGCCATAAGGGTGTTAGTAAAGTCAGGTACTGATGTAGGTGTGGTGAGGAGGCCTGGGGTCCAGCTTCCACTCCAACCCATGTAAAGCAGATCTCTTTACGGCTTTGTGAACAGGAGCATTGTCATGCTGAAACAGGTTTGGGTCTCCTAGTTCAAATCAGGACCACATATGGCTTTGAAGAACCCCAGTCAGGTGTCCTCAATACATTAGTCTATATAGTGTATTGCATTATGGGTCTCGTGTGTGTGTGTGTGTGTGTGTGTGTGTGTGAGTGTGTGTGATGTGTGATAGCAATGTTATTTGTTGTACAGGTTTATGGAGAGGCAGCTGCTGGCTCAAAGCCCTGAGTGGGAGCAGGAGAAACTTGTTCTCACTCAGCAACTCCAGGAAGCCCACACTAGAGACAATTCAGTTTGCAAAGATCTGAAGGTGATCATCTGCATAAGTTCACTCACAGCTTCCCATCTCCAGCATTTCTCCGCAACGAAACTGGTTCATCTGTAAATAAAAACCACGGTGCTTTGACTCTGTGTGTGTTCAGGAGGAAATGGAGAAGCTGGATCTACGGGAACGGGAGAGCCGCAGTCTAAATATGGCACTACAGGAGATAAAACATGCAGTGAGAGATAAACTACTGTCTGCAGGCCTGTCGAAATGTACAAAAAACACACTCAAACACACTCACACACACACACACACACACACACACACACACACACACACACACAC
>JAAIIK010000451.1:1224153-1234943 GCA_014706435.1 Silurus glanis | reverse complement strand
CTTTACTTTACTTTACTTTACTTTACTTTACTTTACTTTATGTTTTATTTAAATCCAACATCAACTAATTCATTTTCATTTTTCAATTCATAGAAGAATATTTGAAACATCAACTTGTACCAACTTACTAGAACCAGCTACAAATACCTGTTGCTTTTCCGTTACCTGATTGTGTGCACCTGTTTCACGTTAGTATTTGTGTATTTTGTACGAATTTATACCTTTTGGTATTGTGCATTTAATTTTTTTTTTACTATAAGTCAAAGCCATGTTTTTCTGAGGTCCATAATGCATATACACTATACGGAAAAAAGTCTGTGGACACTGGAACATAAACGCTATTTAAACATCCCATTCCACATTTAGTCCACATTTACTGTTGTAATAACCTCCACAATTCTGGGAAGATGTTCATCTCGATATTGTGGAGATTGATTCAGCTAGAAGGGTGTTAGGAAAGTCAGGTTCTGATGTAGGTGAGAAAGTAAGGAGTCTTTGGGGTGCAGTCAGCGTTCAGTACACTCCTAGAAGAGGGAAAATTACACATTTTGCTGGAAATGGCAGGTGTCCCAATATTTTTGTCTATAACCTGTATATTAAACCCTGGTAGATAGGCTTCAACAAAATGCAGTTTCGCATGTACCAGAGGTGCAAATAGTAGCAATTGTGCAAATTGACAAGTGCAGATAAATATGCAAATATATTCACAGCATTTAATACAGTATATATAATATCTCACAAAAGTGAGTGCACCCCTCACATTTCAGTAATCATTTTAGTATCTTCTTATGAGACTATACTATAGAAATGAAACTTGACAGTATATCCTTCGAGAAATTCTACACAAATTGAAATCTACATGAATTCCAAATCATATATGCACCTCCATGCACCATATATTCACCTCTTTTAGCCGAGGTTCTCGGTTCTCCTGAATGCTCCAGTCAACAAACCATTCTGAACATTCTGACTCGACCATGCATCTGCTGCGCACTGCATTATTGATAGAAAGCCAACATGAGCTGGAGAACATGTGCAAACATTGTAATTATGTATGACCTGGTGATAGGGAAATGTCTGGAGATTCCTCTTGACGAACAGGTCGCTGCCGATCAGCCGACTCTCTTTGTCAGGGCCGGTCTGGAGCATATAAATGCATTAAAGAAGGATAGAAATCTCTCTCGAACATCATCACTACCACCACCATCACCACCCTCTCTCTATCTTTCTCTCAGCTAAATAAATCATGAGTGCATACTGGACCGAGGCTCTCAAAGATCCTCCGACAAATCCATCAATTAAGATGAGATTATGGAAATTCAAGCTGGTTGAAAGGAGACCGGGTTTAATCACATCCCAGTCTGGAAGCTTTATTTCCACTGTTCTCCCTCGTGGGGAAGAAAGGATCTAAGACAGAAGGAGGATATC
Source organism: Silurus glanis (assembly GCA_014706435.1). Taxonomy (NCBI): domain Eukaryota; kingdom Metazoa; phylum Chordata; class Actinopteri; order Siluriformes; family Siluridae; genus Silurus; species Silurus glanis. Next base: position 1,233,515 of record JAAIIK010000451.1, on the reverse strand, counting down.
CATAATGAGTTTGGGATTGTTTTGGTGTGCGTGAGACGCTCGAATGCACTCCGCTGCTAGCCAGACGTGTAGAGATCTGCAAACAGCACAAAAGACTCCAAAAAGATGACTTCTTCAAGATATGGTTTACTAAGTTTGGAGTGGAAGATCTGCTGCTATAGAGCTCTAACCTGCACCCCAGGCATTCTCACCTCACCATCATCAGTACCCAGTTGTGGGCCGTGCATTTGGTACCTGGGCCTTCAGTGGAGACGTACCCGACTTAATCCAGCTCTTAATACCACCACTATCACGTCGCGATTATAAAAAACATGAATACAATACAAAAACACAATATAACAACACGTGGCATTACAGAGAGAGAGACATTTCACATATGGAGGATAAAAACCATTTTACTAAAGCAGCAAACCCAGTTAAGACTCCAAACCTCTACACTACAACCACAACTGTGCACCTACAACATCTGGAGCAGTTCAGAATCAATATTTGTCTAATAACATGACAAAAACATAAAATGTAAATAAAACACCAACCTACTCACCAGAGATGCAGACTCATAACGTGCAGCGCCCCCCAGAGGCTGTAATCCAGTGGTACCGCTCGTATTCACTGGTCTGGAAGTGGTGAACAAACCCTTTCCCGGGCTGAGACCTGCTAGCTAGCTTCAGGGTTGGCCGACCTCCTTACCATGTCTAGCTTTTCTTCAAAACTTATTCTTTTTAAGTATGTCTGAGACCAAATTAATTTCTCTTCCTCCGTCAGCCATTGGGGGTATAAAAAAGTCTAACTCAGATGTATGAACATGTGCAGAGCTACACACATGTTTTACCAGTCGAACTCAGCTGTAACAGTTTCCCTCTGACCAACCAATCAGAGGACGGAAAAATGCTGATGTTACTTTTCTCCCTGTGAGGAGAATCTGAAATCTGATTGGTTAAAGAAACAGACCTGTTGGTAATATTCTCTATGGTCAAAAGTCCAGCAGTACTGATTGTGAAGGCTCTGGGCAGATTAGATTGACATGGCAGCACATAGAGGCTGAAATCTGATTGGACAAAAAATCTAACATCCACATCCACATACTGGAAGCAGTGCAGCCAAGAGAAACGCTACGAAATAAAGAGAATAAACTGTTGGGAATAAATTAATACAATTTCATGGAACAAATATTAGAATTTAGGTTGTAAATGTAGGTCAGTGCTTCTGATAGTGTTTAGGCCAGCAGAGAAGGATTTACTGGCCCTCACCGCACACCACTGTCAGTACCTGACCTTTCTAAGACCTTTGTGGTTGGAAGAATCTCCACAAATCTCCACGAACTCTAGTACAACATCTTCTCAAAAGAGTGGAGGTTATTATAGGAGCAAATAAGGACTAGATGTGGAATTGTAGGTTAAAAAATAAGGAATCTTATCTTAATCTCGGGTGTCCACAAACCTTTGTCCATATATTGTAGAGAGAGCAGCTGTGGCTGAATGAGTCTCCACAAATCTCCAAACAATCATGTGGAACATCATCTTAGAAGAGTGGAGGTTATTATCACAGCATATATTGACTTTTTTTTTTTTTTGCTAATACTTTTGTCCACATACTCTAGAGAAATAAATATGTATTAAAACAAGGAGATCAGGTGTCCTCTCCATCCCACAGAGCAGCTCGGAGTTCTACTTTCTCCTGAAGGACAGAGTGTTTCTCAGAGAACTCGAGCTCGACCGGCCGTCTCAACTCCTCCTTAAGCAGCAAGTCAATCACACTGTCTTTTTCTCCCCTCAATCACGACGTGACCTCAGCGTCGAGCTGACAGCCGCTCGCCCCTGAAACGCTACAGACGACTTTTATCTAAAGCTCAGCCTTGCCGGACGCTTCACGCTGTCACAACTAGGGCAAAGTAAGACAAATTTAAAAAGAAAAAAAAGAAAAAAGGGGGCCGGTGCACTGATATTTCAGAATCTCACTACTATTTTCTAATCTTGGTGACCCTTCATGGAAAAAAGGTGTTGTGTCCTGAATTGTTAAATCTCTTTTAGGGGCTGAAAACACAGTCTAATGGCTAATCAATTCAATTTAATCACATTTTTATATTATTTCTATCATTTTATTCTCTTAGATGGTATGAGGATGAAGCCTTGAGAGGAACCAGACTCAAAAAGGGAACCTCATCCTCATCTGGGTGACAAGAAGATTGTGATTTTAAATCATTGCAACATTACAAACACAGAGAGTGAAAAATATCGTTAACACCGTGTTACACTGAGTGTGTGATTTAGGGGTGTAACGATACACAGAAGTCAGTTTGGTACGTACCTCGGTATTTATCTCACGGTTCGGTTCAATTTCGGTACCGTTAGAGGGGAAAGAAATGCAAAAGATAAAATTGCTTGTCGTTTTATTTTATTTATTATTTTTTTTTATTAACGCAGTTTATTATTATTAACGTTTGTAAACATCAACAGTTTACATGTTTGAAAAACAATTTTAAATAAAATGCCTGATTGGTTTAAATTAAAAAGAAATATATGAAAATAAACCAATTAATTATTATGTTTGTGAATATAAGTAACGTTTTTTTCTACCGTCTTCTGCAGTCGGTTGGAGATGTGGAACCAGAAGCACCTGAGCAACTCATGAATTAGCTCATAATTCGACATTGTTTCAGATACAACACCAACTCCTCCATACCAGAACCTTTAAATGTTTAATGATGGAGAAACAGCATATGTAGAAGGTTATTTTCAGTATCGATTAACAGGTTGTTAATCCTTAAAGTCCTTCAAAATTTTTCATGAGGTGGAATCCAACTGGAGCTGGTACATCTCCAGATGGCTCGGGATCCTTGCGTCTTTTTTTATGAAGGTCTAAAATTTTCATGAGGAAGATTCATAATACGGACCGTAGCACTGTCTCGACAGGATAACCTTTTTTTTTTTTTAATGCCGAAAAATGTGTTGTGTAAGAAGTAATAGAGTAAATAAAAGCGAACGGATGAAGACGTGTTCTGTCTTGGGGCAGCTTAGTGATCTCATGAGATATAAAGCACTGTTTTTGCTGAGGTTTTTTGAAGGGGAGTTATGTACAAAGACTGCTTGGCTTTTTAGTCGATTTCAGCGAATGGAGTGTACATAAATGGACGAGTGCAAGCAGGCTGAATGGCTAATGTCATGTCTCCAGGTTGGCAGATGGCAGGAACAGTTAGGGATCTCATTAGAGCAACCAAGCAGGCAGCGCATCGTAGCAAAACCGTTCATTAAAGTTCTACAGCTAGGATATAGTGTGTGTGTGTTTGTGTGTGTGTGTGTGTGTGTGTGTGTGTGTGTGTGTGTTGTGTGTGTTGTGTGTGTGTGTGTGTGTGTTACCCAATATTGGTCAAAGTCAAGAGAGGAGAAAAACAAGTGTTGCTTTTTTCATGTCACCGTGAGAGAAACGTTGGCTGATGAAGCCGCGTTATGTGGGCGTGTCCTGGCCGAGAGAAGCCGAGTAGTGATGGTAAGATAAAAGAAAACATTGCATTGATTTTAAAAAGTGTGCAAATTTGGCATTGTTTTGTTAACATATGTGCATAGGTAAAACGCGATGGATTTATATATAATTATCAGTCGATGCGCTTTACTTTTATTATTTAGTGACCAATAATTTGTGACTGAAATTTTCTTAGTAGATTGATTTCTCCTCATTTCTCGAACGCGTTTTCTCATTGCTGCTGCTGCTACGTGAATATGACGTATCGCAACACTTTGGAGACTGAGGCGTGTGCTGAGAGTCACATAGGATACAGATTAACATGGCAGAGGTAGAGCTGCATTTACCTGCAGACAGAATGTTTTCTATACATTTTCTATACATTATACCGCTTTTAAAGCACGAGCGTCTTCAGTTCGGGCGCCGCTGATCAAAGCCGTCGTAGTGTAATTGACAGGTCTATTATTAGAAAGTGATTTTCCAATGGTAGCTCTAGGTGATGTGGGGTTGGGCTGGTGGTATCAGGCAGGCAAAGGAGCACGAATGAAATTCGCAGGGAGCCTAAGCTCAGAAAGCCAAACTATTTATACGGAACAGCAGTTTCAGAACCCTTTGCTTTCGCCTCGGGCCTAAAACTACTTGAAAGTAAGCTGCGAGTCTCTTTGATGTTTTGCAACCAAAACTAAACACATTCCAGCTATTGCTGCTTATGAGTCAAGGACATTTGTGTCATGGTAAAGAGATATAGCAGATGATTTCTTTTTGTGCGAGGATAGGTAGCGCCGAAAACCGCTGAAGGTGAAAACTGTGACATCGGTGACGGGTTCTGCAGCAGGGGATTAGTGGTGTGAGACACAAAACATCTCGAGCATGCTCAGTTTGAAAGAAATCTCCGATCTCGCAGTGTGTTCCAACAGCTGCCTCTATGCACCATTTGGTTTCATTCGGATTAGGGCTTATGTGGTGTTGTTTGGAGTGCAGCAATCTGCCGTCGTAACCTGCTAACGTATCCGACACGTTTTGTTCGCTTAAAGTGCTGCCTTTCGAACTCTCGAATCCGGTGTGAAACGTGAAATCTCCTCAAGAGAAAAAGGCAGTTAGAATAAAAAAATAACCTTGGCTACATATATAAAACCAACATGCCCAAATATATTGAAATTACGTTTGGTGAGATGATATATCTATAAAACACACTATTTGGACAAATGTTTGTGGACACCTGAGCATAAGATTGGTTTGTATAAGTTTAGGAATGTATAAGTTGTATATAGTATATATATATGTATAAGTTTAGTGCCTATAAGTGCCTATAAGTTTGTTCCTTGTAATTGTAATCCCTAATGAGTAAGTCAGTGGTGACTGTGGTGAAGGAAAAACTTCCTGAGATTTCCTGAGAGGAACCAGACTTATCTGGGTGTCCATTAATTACAGTTCCGTCATTTCTGAGCTGAGCTGTTCAGTCAAGGACGCTTAAATGTGGAACTGTCCATGGTTCTGAGCACATTGTAGCAGACTGTTGATATTAATTACAGTCCAAATCGATCCTCAAAGTTCTTAAGTTGTTCAGTAACTTCATGGATCTTTAGGCTGTTGAGGTGGAACCATCCTCACACAGAGTGTTCTTCTATTAAAAAGTCCCCAATTGCTCTTATAATAAGCTCCAATCTTCTCGGAATATGTTCCACTAGATTTTTGTGGAGATTCATTCAGTCATAAGGGTGTTAGTAAAGTCAGGTACTGATGTAGGTTAGGTGCGGAGACCTGGGGTGCAGTCAGTGTTCACATTCTCTTCCTCTTTCCTTGTATTGTAGTTTTTCTCTATTTAAGAACACGTTCTGGGCTTTTCTGAATTCCGAATGTTTTTGGAAATCAGTACTGAAAAACTGAAAAAACAGTTCAGTTTTTATAAAAATATTTTTTTAATAACAGCAACAAACAGAAGAGTAACATAGAACTTGTACTGGGACACCTGTAGGGGTCTAACAGATCGCAGTTGCTCGGTACGGATCATTTACGACTCACGGTTCGGCACATACATTAACCGCGGATTAATTGCTCTTTTTTTTGTTACTTGCCTGTTTAAACATGTGTTCATGTGAATGGGACGTGTTAATCAGTCAACAACAGCAGCTTGTAGAGTAGCAGAAGAACTTGAAATACCTCCTGCGATATTCAAATCGCATGTATGGGAACATTTCCGTGCTGTAACTTCTCTTGTAATAAATGAAAAACAGATTATATTCGTCTCCTCCTTTTTTTTTTTTGATGGTCCTGATAAAGAAATACACAATTTACTTTTTTATTGTGACATGAGTGCGATCCGAAGCTCTGTCTCCAATTGCAAAACTGTTGATTGCTGAAACTCTTTGTATCCTGGTGACATCTTGATTATATCACCCTGTATATCTGACATGACACGGTTTAGAGATGATCGAAAGAAGGCAGGAAAGAAGTCACTGCCAAAAATCACAAGGTTGTCACCAGCTATGAAGGCAGCCCTTTGTCTAAGGGGGGCAGGGGGTTGCATAATTTCTCTGTGATGATCTATCCAACGCTGGCTCCAATTCAGAGCACATTTTCATGAGAAAGAGGAAAAGGAGAAGGAGGAGGGTCCATCGGGATTAGAGAACGACTCATAAGCAAGTGAACATTATCAGCCAAAAAAGAAAAAATCCACTAAAATTATGCTTCAAAGCAAGATTAGGAAAACTATGCGACAGAGCTAAAGAAACGGAAATGCATTTTAGGTGGTGTTTTTCACTGAGTAGCGACTCTAAGAGGTGGAATGATTTGCTAATGTCGTGTACAGTCACGCCTTTCGAGCGCGTAGCGGCTCTGATTCGGAGAATAAAACAGAGAGAGAGAGAAAACCAAAGCGAGAATTCTACAGTCACCCTGACCTTGAAATGTTTTGAATGTGGATTTATGAAAGAGGGGGGAAAAACATCTTCTGTTCTTCAAAAAAAAAACAAAGCTATCGGCCTATTTAAGCCCCACCACCACCACCACCACATTACCACCCCCCCAGCACTCCATCCTATTTGGAGTCAGAGTCACGGCCTTGCTGAAATCCGCCTCCATTTCCTCCTGAGCCGCTTCAGAGCTGGAGGTCTCTCCACTCTGACCGCCTCGCACACATCACATGCTTGAAAGCCTTGTTTTAAAGATAAAAGTGACAGAAACGTAAGAACTTATATAGTATAATGTAGCCTGCAAGCTGCCCCTTACAGCCCCAACCCCCCATACACCCCCCCAACAACTTTCAAGTATCGCACTGGGGCCTTAATGCTGCTCTCACATGTCCTGTAATAAATTTACAGACACCGAACCTGCAGTATGCACACACACACACACACACACACACACACACACACACACATCTCCCATGCAATCCTGACCTTCAACTGCCTTTCCTGCATATATAGTAGACACAGGACCTATTGCTCAAAATGTCTGAGCAGGTCTACACTTCCTGGAACAATGGAGGCTCATCAAAACAGATTAAACAGCTGAGGGTATTTATACACACACACACACACACACACACACACACACACACACACACACACACACACGTGTATGTGTGTAACGCTACAAATCTCCGGTTCATGCTTCAAACCTTGATTGAGCTTCATAGGCGTTTGGTTATACACATCTTCAGGTCCTTCCCCAGCAGTTCAGTCTGGACTTGAATGGCCCAAAGCAGGACCTCAATTCTGTTCTTTTTCAGTCGTTCTGTTATAGATCTGCTGATGTGCTTATGATCCATGATCCAAGCCGTCCACTTGGACTGATGGCCTCAAATATGGCCCTAGAACACTTTTCTATACAGAGAAAAATAGAGGATGAATTAACAGACACCACATGGAAAATGCGGATGCCTACCAGTCAATTGCGTTAACTAATTGTTTATCTTTAGTCTCTAATTTACTGTACTGTGGTTAACGAGATTGCATATTTTGAAACAGACCATCTTCAATCAACGCCATGACCTCTTCTTGAGAGATTTATTCTTCTTCTCGTGACCTTCCTGCTTCTGGAACATTCCAAATATTTCATATAGGTGAAGTCTTCTTTTCAAAGCAGCTTCTGCGGTTTGTGCTGGATCTCCGCAAGGGTGTTAAAATGGCGAGTAGTGTGGGTGCGGAGGTAAGATCAGATTGTTTCTGGTGAGAAACTCACGTGTGCGGAGGAGCTCGGTGACGGTGTAATGCACTTAGTCAAATTAACAGCAGTTGCACACTTCCTGATGTACACAGGTTGATGTCTTTTGCCACGCTGGCTTATGAAAGTCAGTGCTCCCTGTGACTGTGCGTGCAGCCTTGTGCTGCCACTTGTTGGCGTTTTACAAAACTGAAAATTTTGTTGCCTCAATTTTTTTGGAGTATTCATTTAGGTTCCATACATATTTGTACAGGAAGTGAATATGAAGGAGTTACTGAAGGTTGTCAGATCTATGATGATCTATTAGAGAAGCTGGTCTTCTGTAAATGTACTTGTTTTGAGCAACACAGGTACTTCTTTGCATGCTAAGAGTATGGAATAGAAGCTCAGACTGGGTTGATTGCAGGACATATTGGACGCTTTGCGTTTGAAGAAGCTGGTTTTCTTTTCCCTGGCAGAAAAGGTCACTGAAGGTCACTCGCACTTGCCTTTCGTTTCCCGTCTGAACCGCAATAAAGTGGGATCAATCACAGGATTTTCACCCTGCAGCACCAGGGAGCGTATTAATCGCAGGTAACGTTGCGGTTCAGGGGTTTCATTTAAGCTCTGAAACAATGTCAGTCCACAAGTCGGGACCGAACGAGCAGGAACGTCACTCGGACGTTGCGAGGTTGACAGATCCCCCCCGGGCTTAAGGGAAAGATCTGCCTCTGCTGCTCTTCTCTAATCCTTTACCCTCTCACCCTATCATCGATTTCCCCTCCTTACCTTTAGGTCACTGGCTGGAAATTAAATTGAAGCAGAAAAAAAAACAGAGCCCCATTATTTCCTGTTCTTGCGCCATTCGTTTTTCACGCGCCGCTCCCTCACTCCTTTTCCCTCCATCCTTCCGTCCCTTTATTTCAGACAGCAGAAGAGATAATATGAATAGACGGTAGCAATCGCAACCGTTGAAACATCTCAGCTGACTTCAGCACAGCTTCCTCTGAGGCTCCATGTCTTCAGTGCTTCTTCTTCTTATCATTCTTATTATTAAGCTGGAGCTTGGTATCGTGGCATATCCCATCAGCTCACGAGGGACACGTCTTCATGTCTCCGGATAGCCGTAGCATAGGTGTACTGAGGGAACAGCGAGTATGAAAATATGAGACGATTTTCCTGATTAAATATATAAAATAATTCTCTTTAAATGATTTGGATGGAAAATTGGATAATTGTAACAGTGATCGTGTGAAACATTATATATAAAATCTTTAAATAATTACAGTGAACACGATACAAATCTGCGTGAGATTTTAAATTATTCCCAGTAATGCTATATGAAGAGGGTTTATCTTATATCCAGATGTTTCCACATGTGTGACAGAGGAAGTGATCTGGACACATACAGAACGGAGACGCAGAAATCCTTCTGAAGACGTCAATGTTTGTCAATGAATGAAAGGAAAGTATTTTTTGCTCGTTTCACTTTCAGTCTCGGCATCTCGGTCTGGATCAGACTTTGTCTCGTTTTGTCTGTCTGTCTGTCTGTCTGTCTGTCTGTCTCTCTTTCTTTCTATTGTCTGTCTCTCCGTCTCTTTTTTCAGACTCTGTTTCTTTCCCTGTCTCTCTTTGTTTGTCTCTTTATGTCTGTCTGTTAGTCAGTCTGTCTCTCTTTTTTATCAACTCTCTGTCTTTGCCTGTTTTTCTGGTTTTCTTTCTTTCTTTCTTTCTTTCTTTCTTTCTTTCTTTCTTTCTTT
>JAAIIK010000451.1:1207767-1219555 GCA_014706435.1 Silurus glanis | reverse complement strand
TCAGGTGTGAATAGTGGATTGTGATTGGCTGGAAGGAGTTCAGGTGTAAATAGTGGATTGTGATTGGCTGGAAGTTCAGGTGTGAGTTCAGAGTGTTGATAGTTTGCGTTTGTCAGTTGAATCTAAATGAATCCACTGCTTATAAACACCTGTAACCATAGTAACATCCAGTTCCAGTTCCATCCACAGATATTGTACATGTTTCCTAATGAAATCACTGAGCTCCATGGAGGAGTTTTGCATGTGGTGGAACTTCTATGGTGAATATGAGATTTTCATACACAGCACGAGGCACAAGATGAACTTGACAAACTTCTAAGAAAAAGTTCAAATGGGAACCAAAACGCAAAACAGCACCAGGAGTTACTCCAACAACTTCATTATTGATCTTCTGCCACTACTTTATCTCTGTGTGTGATTCGGAGCAGCAGAATTGTAGATGTAACGAGTCGCATATAAAATGCATAATTTTAATCCAGTTTTAATCTGCAAACATCAATAACAGCTTGAACTCCTCAATGTTGGGAAGTGACCATGGTATAACCTCAGGACCTTCTTCATCTCTACATCTACACTAACATCCTGGAACACCTCACACCTACACCTGGATCATCACCTTACATATATGTATTAATGTATTTATGGAATTATGTGTATAGAAATATCGCTTTTGGGAGTTTTTCCTTCATACATAACTATGAAGGATGGAATGTTTGGAGTAAAGGTTGTGAACACTGAGTGAACTCAAAGCCAGATGACTGAATATGGATTATCATTCCACAGTACAGTATATTGTGGCCACTTGGGTCCAAGGTCATAAGTTACATAGTGTACTAGTCTCTCTTTCAGATGGTTTTAATTTCTGGTATCTTGACTGGCTTTTTAGAATTTTTTTCTAACCTGCCAACAAACTAGTTTTCTCCCACATGCTGAAACCGAACAGCTTTCAAACATATAGCCTACGGTCTTTTTTTTTTTTTCCTTTTTTTTTAAATACAGGCTTGGATGCTTTCATCTCCAACACCAGCCTCGTTCTTGCCTCGTTCTTCTTGAAGCTGCTCCAATTTCGTGTCTCTCTGGACTTTAAAATAAAGCGATTGATAAGAATGTTGTAAAGCGAGCAAAACTCTCTGCAGAAGCAATCTGCATCTGGATCTGTTCAGGGCTTCAGATATGGTATCTGTACCATATTTAAGCCTGGAGTGGGTCTGATCACGTTTGAAGTCTGGTTGGGACGTTTTTTTTATCCTTCAATTATCACGCAAGGTCATAATTCTGTTTGGCGTTCAGTTATTTTTGCTCGTTGATGACATTTTCCAACAAATCGAGTTTTACAAAAGTATCTACTGGAGAAAAGTAAACCGCTGTGCCTTTGAGCAGGCAGGTACCAAGAATGAACGAACCGATGTACAGTTCCTGCAGCTTCTTACACTCACTTCTTTTTTGTAACATACACTTTATAGATAAAAGTATCTGGACATCTGGCTTTTCCAGACATATGTGGTTGTTCTCCAAACTGGAACTACAAAGTTAAAGGTAAACAATTGTATAGGATGACTCTGGTTTGCAGTTGCCTGAAGTTTCCCTTAACTTGAACTAGGAAACCCAAACCTGTTCCAGCATGACAATGCTCCTGTGCACAAAGCCAACTGCATGAAGATCTGATTTACATGGCTTGAAAGAGTGTGGAAGATCTTCTGCTATGGAGCTGCTCTGTAACACCCTTGTGAGTGAACCTGGAGGAAAATTTTCCCAGAAGAGTGAAGGTTATTATAAGAGGAAATGGGGACTAAATGTGGAATGGGATGTTTAAGAAGAACATACAAATGGGTTGTTGGTATTGTGAAGAATGTTTTCCTATTTTCATCATATAGTCGGTTTTCTGGCTTTCGCAATTTATAAACACAAAGAACATGAAATGGAATAAATGGGAAGAAAAATAACACAAAGAAACAAGTAGAGACGTGTGTTTTGGATACGGACGCTCTCATGATTCTGCATCTGTGGACTTATTAGGAAATCTGAATTATTGACGATATGGAAATTCAACCGAAAAACAAAAAAAGAAATCCACACATGAGAACTGATCACAAGCCCCCGACATCAGCGGCAGCCTGAAGGCAGACAATGGATAATAAATAGTTATTGCAGTAGCGTAAATGTTTATACAGCACTCATACAAACGTCACGTGACATGATGGAGATTTACGGGACGGGCCGTACGGCGCTATGTCGAAGCCTTAGTCGTATTTCACACCTGTTATGGCATTTAGTGTAAATCCGTAGTGAAGTAGGGCAGAGATAAAACGTTTTTTTTTTTCTATTTCACCTCCTTTTATTCCCCCATTGAGTTTATTGTGACGTTTGTTGTTTATGCGAGGTGCTGGAGCCGCCTCTGGTCACGTGACCGACGGTGCAGCAGGGAGTGGACCAGCTGGGGAATAGTAAGGAAAAAAAAAGCGGTGAAGTACGTGTTGATGCGAAAAGCTTGAGAAATTTCCATGTCAGGCGTCTTTTCAGAGAGAAACCGGGCTGTGATTTTCTTTTCTTTTTACCTGGTCGGATCGAGCGGTGGAGGAACGTCTGAGCCACTTGCCGAGAGTGATCTGTGTGTGATTTCTTTTTTCGCTCTTTTTCCAAAACCCTGGTGCAAGATGATGCAATGGTTGCTACAGCACGGAGCATTGCACAGTTTGGATGAAATGTTTGGCAGGCTTGTGTGTGGGTGTGTGATGTGTATATATATGTGTGTGTGTGTGTGTGTGTGTGTGAGTGAGTGTGTGTGAAATCACTTGGACTCTGATGCATCCCAGTAGACTGCTTGCTTGGTGATGGATGAGTTGCGGTATTCGTATCAAGGCGCTTCTGGATGGTGACTGACTGTAAAAAGTACAGCTCAAAAGGATGATGATGAAACTTGGCCATTAGGCAGAGCAATGACTGCTCCCTGTTTGTCCATTTAAGGAGCCTCGTATTGACAAACAGCGGAGGCACGATTTTTAGCAGGACGCACAAAAAACCAAACAAACAAAAACAGATCTAATAACACAGAACGGCTTTGAGCCATTAGGAGCAGTGAGGTTCTCACACGACCTGAGAATTCACAGATTAAATCCCTTTTTATTTAATATGCACAAAACTATACTATGTGGCCACCTGACCATAAAATTGATATGCTCTTCTTGAACATCCCATTCTACATTTACTCTACTATTTCACTTTCTAATAACCTCCAATCCTCTGGGGAGATGTTCCACTAGACTTTTGTGTAGATTTGTGCTTGGAGATTCATTCAGCCACAAGGGTGTTAGTAAAGTCAGGTACTGATGTAGGTGAGAAAGTGAGGAGGCCTGGGGTGCAGTCAGCGTTCACATTCATCATGTTGTATAGAGTTGGAGCTCTAAAGCAGGAGATCTTTTACTCCAACACATACGAGGTGATATCAAATGGTTTCGAGACTAATGGTGTAACTGTTGCTGTTCTGACCCATGTGCGTTATTACGTCTACGACAGCAAATTTCGAACCAACGTGAAATTCTGCAATAAACTGCGCAAATCTGCCACAGAGACGTTTGACGTGATGTACATTTGCTGCAAAGAATCGTTTGAGGTGTTTCAAGCGGCGCACTTGCTGCAAGAGCCGAAGAACGTCACTGGAAGTCGATGAGAGGTCAGGAAGACCTTCAACGAGCTCAACTACCAAACATGTCGAAACCATTCGGCAGTTTGTGCATGATGATCATTGGAGCGTGATCCACATGATCTCATTCCGCAGCCACCCTACTCACCAGATCCTGCAGATTTCATCCTCTTCCAGAAGATGAAGATCCAGCTCGACGTTTTAACACCGTTGCGGAGATACGGCGAAAATCCCAGAAGGTGCTTGACGCGCTTTAAAAAAAGACTTCTAGGACATGTTCCAGAAGAACCCTGGGAGCACTGTATTGCAGTGTAAGGGGACTATTTTGAAGGTGACAGTGTGGAAACATAGATAAATAAAGTACTTTCTGGTAAACAGAGCGAGTCTTCTAACGATACCACCTCATATAATCATATGATCAAACTCTTGATGTCACCCATATGAGGATGGGTTCCCCTTTTGAGTCTGGTTCCTCTCAAGGTTTCTTCCTCATAACATCTAAGGGAGTTTTTCCTTGCCACTGTTGCCACAGCTGCTCATCAGGGACAAACGCACACCGTTCACCTTGACTGTTGATTTCTGTAAAGCTGCTTTGAGACAATGTCTGTTGTGAAAAGCGCTATACAAATAAACTTGACTTGACTTGACTTGACTCATATATGGACACCTGACCAAAGGATTGATGTGTTCTTCTTAAACATACTATTCCAAACTTAGTTCACATTTTATCTTAGAATAACATCCACTTTTCTGGGAAGATGTTCTCCTAGATTTTGTGGAGATTCCTTCAGCCACAAGGGTGTTAGTAAAGTCAGGTACTGATGTAGGTGAGAAAGTGAGGAGGCCTGGGGTGCAGTCAGCGTTCACATTCACCATGTTCAATAGGGTTAGAGCTCAAGTAAAACATATCTTCAAGGAGCTGTCTTGGTGCACAGGAGCAGTCTTGGTTCTCCAAATTTGTGGTAACAGTTTGAAGAAGTATATGTGGCTTGTCATATAGTGAATCTCCAGGTTCTGGATTCGAATATGATTTTAAGGAAAAGGAGAACAACAGATAGAGAAAGAAGGAGAAATTCAAAGGAAGTGCAGCCAAAGGAGTGTTGAGACGTGGCGTTGAAACTGAGAAAGTATAAACATGGAGGTCAGAGTGGATGAGTGTACTTCATTAGTTCTTGTACGGCTACACGATCGGGGCTTGTAATAAATTGGATTAAGCTCTTTTCAGTGTTGCTATAGGTTAATTACTATCACCCTGACTGTCTGTTTGTTTATGCATAGCTACATGATGGAGGTTACACGTTGTGTTTATTTTAATTGGACTAAAAGCAGACGCAATGCTGGCAGGAGACGACAAACTCTGCGCGTTACGCTCGCGCGACGCCGTTGTTTTATCTCCTGCCAGCGCGAAGCTCCCGCAATTTGTCACTTTGCCCATTTTGCAGCTGAACGCTACCTAATATCTGTCAGCTCGTGTTGTCCTCCTGCATCAAAATGCTAATATTTTTTTTCATACATCCGCCAGATTTACGCCTCGGACTCTGACAGCTGATGAAGAGTGGCTCTCCACTTGCCTGAGAGCTCGCTATTAGAGTAATAGTGTTTCTTTTCTGGTCCCCTGAAGCTGTTCGAGGCGGAAGCCGCTAAAGGCTTGTTGTCCTTCGCTCTCGTATGGCTTTAAAAAAAAAAAAGATACCCAGCCTGGCATATATCAGATGGAGATTGACACCATGCTCCATGAATGTAGGAAACTAATTGAGGTTTCTCAGACGTTTTTTTTTTCGAGTGTGTCCGAATGCCCAATTTATCCTTGGCCACTTTATTAGCAAGCGATTCCAAGACGGGTTTCGGCTTTTAATGGCATCCCACAATGCACCTCAAAACGTACATGTGCGTTGTCTACTCTGCGCCATCCAAGATTGCAATGCAAATCAAATCAACTCACAAAAACCCTTTGAATCAAAAATTGTGAACCTTTCCAGTTTGGTGTATATACAGGAAACGCCAGCTGGCATTATAGGGAAAGTGGGCGTGGCCTAAACAGAAAACGGAAAAACTTGGTTTATTTCTGAAGATATAAAAACAAGACACCAACCCAATTCAACTCAAATGCTGTAAATAAAATAATCAACAAACAATAATGTAAATGTGAGCGATAACTCTGCATTCAGATCACAAATACTTTGAATTATTATTATTTTTTTTTTTAAGTGTCCCCCTATTCCACTTCCTCCATTCCCTTTGTGATATGATACTGTCTTATGTACGTTAGATATTTTCCCCTCCAGGCAACCAGAATGTCATGATAATGGTTGCCCTCTGGTGGCATGGAGGGGAACTGTCCAACTAAGCCATGACAGCGTCAGGTAATAAAATGGACAGGGTTAGTGGAATATCGGCAGTATTTGGGAAAACATGATGCAGTCGTTTCTAAGACATTTCCGTCCTATAGGCATTGTAGTTAATGCACTATGTACAGAACTCAGTGGGGCAATTTAGAGACAGTGTGGCAAACAGACTCCAACCTCCCTGAAGGCTTTCACATCAACAAAACAGCTTTATTTCCTGAAATACAGCCAAATGCGTATTTACTTAATAAACCCCTGAAAATAGAAAATAGAGAAAGAGATAGATAGAGAAATAGAGAGATAGAGATAGAGAGAGAGAGAGAGAGAGAGAGAGAGAGAGAGAGAGAGAAGTCCCTGTCTTTTGCTTGCACATGCTTAACTCAAAGCTAATAAATAAAATAAAACCTCATCCACAACACATATTTTTTAAAGCGTCACAGATCAAATTGTTCACATGTTCTAGGCCACCAAACAGCTTTAAAGCATGGATGAAACATATTTGAAGCGATCCCATTAACGGATTTTGTGTTTAAGCTGTTTATAAACTGACCAGGAATAACTTTTTGGCCACCGATCAGACATAACATTATGACCACCTGCCTAATATTGTGTTGGTCCCTCTTTTGCTGCTAAAACAGTCGTCTCCTGTCGATCATTAACAGAATAAACTTCATCAGTGATGTGAGCTACAGGAGCTCGTCGGACCACATGGACCAGCCTTCGCTCCCCTCTTGCATCATTGAGCCCCATGACCCTGTCGCCGGTTCACCGCTGTTCCTTCCTTGGACCACTTTATATTACAATATAATTAGATTTTGTATCATTAAGATAAATTTGATCTAAATTTTGCATACAATAAACCAATCAGAATCAGTGTCAAAGGACATTAAGGGCATGCTAATGATTTACATGATTTACTTCTAAGTTATAATTGTAGTTAGAACTTCCTCATTAATCAGTATCACATCATCGAAAATCATTAAAACATGAAAAAAAGATTTTTTTTTTTCACATCTGAACATTTAATCAGTGTATTATCTGATTAAACACCAGCCAGACTCAGAATAACACTACAGCCACTAACATTAACTCAGCTCACATTCTGGGGTGCAGTCAGAGCTCTATAGCAGCAGATCTTTCACTCCAACCCATGTAAAGCAGATCTTCATGGAGCTGTCTTTGTGCACAGGAGCATTATCATGCTGGAACAGGATTGGGTCTCCTAATTCAAGTTGAAGGAGATCCTATGGAGGATTTAAAGATAGATTTTGAGTCTCAGTCAATGAACAGTTGATGACTATAATAAATGAATATCTGGTGTCACCCAGACAAGGATAAAGTTCCTGTGTTGGAGTCTTGTTCCTTTCAAGGTTCCTCTTCCTTGCTAATGAGGTGGGAGGTGAAGGAGGTGGTAGCTCTGTGGTTAAGGCATTAGACTTTGGATTCGAAGGTTCAGATCTCAGCCACACAAACTCCTGCCACTCCCTGAACAAGACCCTTAACCCCACATATCTGCTCAGTTGTATAAATAAGATAAATGTAAGTGGATGAGGGCTTCAAATTATGATAAAAGTCATCGGTGCTGAATGTAAACCAGTATGATGTAATTTGGTGCCACCACGAGGGGGTGCTCTGTAATCTCAAATAATTGAACCAAAGAAAAGTAGCTTGTGATAGCTAGTCAGGCATTACATAAAGACAGAAACACCTTGATGTAATAATTATCTAAATGGTACATGAGATGTTTATATGTGGATCTTAATATTTAGACAAACCCCCCAAAAAAGGAAGATCTGTTTTCTTTTTTTCTGTAAAATCCCTCCTGCAGGAGTGCACAGCAATTTTTTGTTCTCATTGTAATGCTGTTTCTTTTGCGAGGTATTAAACGAAGCCGGTCTGTGGCAGGTGAAGCTGATGAGGCTTGATGGGTGTAATTTTTTGAATGCAGCAGCACAGCTGGTGGAGGCTGTGCCCAGCGTCAAGGACACCGAGGAAGGAAGCGAGTCAAAGGCACGCAGTTCGACTCAATTAGAAAGAAGATGAAAATTAAGAGGACCTTAGTGAAACCAGGGCTGAAGAACAAAAAACAGTCCATAAAATAAAGACAAGGAGATGATGATCAGGCTCAAGGTTTTAAATTGATGCTGTTGAGTGTGTGTGTGTGTGTGTGTGTGTGTGTGTGTGTGTGTGTGTGTGTTGTTTACTGCAAAATGAAATGGAAGAGAAACAGATAGGTGGGTTTGGGTTGCAAGTCTTAACAGCAGCTTAATTACATTTTGTTGGCTGAAATTGACGCTGGCTGGAAATAATCCATCACATGATGTTTACTTGCATCAGCAGATCCGTCTGCAGATCCGTCTGTAGATCCGTCTGTAGATCCGTCTGTAGATCCGTCTGTAGATCTGCTGTAGCGCCGCCTGTAGATCTGCTGTAGATTCATCTGTAGATTCTCTCAAACATCTGCAGCAAGTGACACTTGGTTGCTGAACGCTTCAGCAACATCAACCTGCACAGCAAATGGGGCTACATATATGCACTGATTTATTATTACTGTCAGAAGAAAGTGTGTGTGTGTGTGTGTGTGTGTGTGTGTGTGCGTGTGTGTGTGTGTGTGTGTATGAGTGCATGTGAGATTGGGAGAGGTAGAAAGAGAGAGTCCATTTGTGTGTGTGTGTGGGTGTGTGTGTAAGTTTGAGAGAGAGAGAGAGAGAGAGAGAGAGAGAGAGAGAGAGAGAGAGAGAGTGTGTGTGTGTGTGTGTGTGTGTGTGTGTGTGTGTGTGTGTGTGTGTGTGTGTGTGTGTGTATGTGTATATATATAGAAGATTATCTTTTATGTCAGGAGCACTGAAGTTCCTCAGAAGCTCCCATGGTGATTGTGTATTGCTCAGACTCTGTGCTGCACTTGAAGTCCAGCTCCTGAGACGCTGATGTTGTTCCATATCTTCATTCTCCTGGTGCTCTGGCGAAGACACACATTCCTGCTGAAACCCAAATAATCCATTCAACCAGAAGTGAAGTCTCAGTGAAAATTCCAAAAGGGGACAGCTGAGTCCTCCAGCCATGCTCCTCGTATAGGTGTGTGTGATAGGTTATAGGTCAAATTCGTATAGGTCATCTGTTAATGTCCTGGAGGAACCCGAGGAAGGGCTGGCACCATTCGGGAAAGGACGCATCTGCTAGAGCACCTTAAGCTCATGGTGTCTCCTAGAGGCATGCAGGAGAACCAGCTTGGCCTTTTCTTTCCTGGTTCACGGCTCTCGCATTTTGATTCTCAAAAGATTTACAGAGACACATGTCACAGTGCATCACCTCTGCTTTCAAAAAGCACCCTCTGATCCTGCCACAGAGGATAAACAGTCCATGTGTGGGAAGATCTTCCATGGTCAATTCTTCTGCAGGAGCTTCTGGGCATGATGGAGGTTCAGTGATGATGCCTTCACACCATGTCTGTGTTTCAAACTTCATACTGCACCATGTGAATACTAACAATAATAAAGGTCATGTATTTTCCATAATACCTCCAGACATCTCTGGCAAAAGCATTCGGTTTTCTACATATATGAGGTTCTTCCTCAGATTGTTCCTACACAGTTACACAGGAGGCACACTAGTGGATATAATTTCTCCTTTACTTGAACTAGGAGACCCAAACCTGTTCCAGCATGGCAACCCGCCTGTGCACAAAGCCAGCTCCATCTCCTGTTCAACATCTCCTGCTATAGAGCTTCTTCTCTACCCTACTGATCACATAAGGGATTAATTAGAATGCTGACTGAACCCCAGGCCTCCTCACCTACATCAGTACCTGACTTTATTAACACACTAGTAGATAAAGGAATCTCCAAGAAATCTCGACAAAATCTTGTGTAACATCTTCCCAGTGGAGAGTAAAGGTTATTATGGAATGAGATCTTATGCTCAGGTGTCCACCAGCCCTTGAGCATGTAGTAAATCTGATTTGCTCTGAGATGGTGAGTCTCAGATGAGACACAAGTCATTTTGGATTTTGTGTCAAAATTCATGCATCTTTCATTGCACTTTATTTTCTGATATTCGCTAAAAGATTTGAAGGTAATGAGACTTTCAAAACTTTAAACCTCATCGGGTGAAAGCCGTTACTGAAGATGAATGAAGAAATGCATTTGGAATCATGATGGTGTTAGTTAGATATCTAAACAGCTTCTTTTCTCCTGCTTTGTTACAATTGAAATCAGTGTGGATCTCAGAGGAATGGAGGTTGTTATAACAGTGACTGGGGACTAGATGAGGAATAGGTATAGTGTACATCTGTTTGCAAGCAGAACAATTCACCCATCTGAAATATTTGGAATATTCCAGAAGCCAGGTGTTCATCAGGAATTTGTGGCATCGACTTTCCTCACGAGAAGAAAAATGCTTCTCGCAAGCATGAGGTTATTGCATTGGCTGAAAATGATTTGTTTAAAATGTTCAATGTTAACCTCGGTGCGGTAAATTGTGGATTCAATTCAAAAAGCAGATCTTATGATGAGGTGTCCACAAACTTTTGCTATAATATGTACAATATTATATTACTATTATATATATATATATTATTATATATAAGACTATTAATATTGCTGGGCTTTATAGATTTGACACCATGCTTGTGGAAGTAATTTTTTTATCCATTGTCGTAGTACTCACGCTCCACACACTCCACACACCCCACACACCCCACAGGCCTGGCCACGTTTTTGCAGCAGGGGTTCGAACCTAATTATCACCCAAATTAAAATGAACAGCCTTGGCTCGGAAAACAATGTCCGTAAAGACTCCACTCCACTCCATGAGCTAAATGTGTTCGACCAAAGCAGTCCCTGATTTCTCTCTTTCTCTCAGTGGCTATGGTCCAGAAAGCAGAGCGCTGTCCAGCACTTGGGCTGCTGAACAAGTGGAGGAAGGAAAAAAAAAAGAAAAGAAAACAACGAATCGTGTTTCACACCATGTGTGCTCTTTGTTTCAGAAGACAGGAAGCTGTTTGTGGGGATGCTTAACAAACAACAGACGGAGGAGGACGTGTATCGCCTATTCGAGCCCTACGGAGTCATCGAGGAGTGCACTGTGCTAAGAGGTCCTGATGGGAACAGTAAAGGTAGGACCATTTTGCATGGATACATAAAAATAGACGTGTGGAGAAATCTCATTCGGCTCAAAGTGGTTTGTTAAGCAACAACAAAACAAACAAAAAATACTTTCACCAGGGACATTTAATAGCCGTAAGGGAAACATAAGAGCGTTTCTGAGCCTGTTTATTGTGTTTATTTATTTATTTATTTTCAGACTCCGTTTATTGCCCACTGAGGCTTTGAAGACACTGATAGACACTAATTTGGCCTGACATTTAGCAAAGCACTGTGGGACTTGTAGTGTTCCCCTGCTGGTTCTTATGGAAATTGCTGTGAGATTAGGGAGTCGTTGCGTGAACGTGAGGTTTCTTGGAAACCCGTGACTGTCACAAACGCGTTCGGATTTCTCGGAAGACGCTTGAATGAGAACGATTGAAGAATTTTTGAGAGGAAGCCAGGAATCGAAATCATTAATTGGAACTCTTAAACATCATACTAGGGTTTTTTTTCTTTGTATGTGCCTCAGGAGAAGCAGAACATGAAGCTCTTTTTGATTGATGTGTGAACTGATGATGAAATGATACCGTGTTTGGTATAGGATGATGAAGATCAATCTATCACAGTTTGTTTTCTGTCTATTCTTCCATGTCAATTATCAATCAGGCCATGCATCCATCCATCCATCCATCCATCCATCCATCCATCCATCCATCCAT
>JAAIIK010000451.1:1189211-1204379 GCA_014706435.1 Silurus glanis | reverse complement strand
ATTATTATTATTATTATTATTATTATTATTATTATTATTATTATTATCATGCAGACACCTTTATCCAGAGTGACTTATTATATCATTCATACTCAGAGGTGAAAAGAGTAATAAAATATTATACTCAATTAAATGTATTGTTGCTTAAAAGAAATTTTACAAGTAAAGTTTCCGGTCTAAAAATCTACTCGAGTTAAAGTCGCACATTTCAGATTTACCAGGTTCATTTTCTTTTTTACAGCGTGTGCTGGAGCAAGGGATTATTAATTAAACATCTTTACAAATTAAAATGCAATAACAAAAATATAAAATAAAAAATACTACAGTCCATGACTTGGTTCTGATGCACTTTCACAGCAAAAATAAATAAAATAAAAATACATTTAAAAATAAAAAAAAAACTCCTATTAGAATGTAATATATCATAATGAATGCAGTAATTTTCCGGGGCACATTTTTTCCCCTCATTTATTTTTCTTTTACTCAGTAACGGATGTGATTGAAAATGTAGTTAAGTGCAATACTTCAAACAAAAAATACTTAAGTAATAGTAAAATTACAGATTTTAAAAAGTAGAAGTACAAAAAAAAAAAAAAAAAAAAAAACGATTTACAGTAACGTGAGTAAATACAATTCGTTATCGGTGGAGAAATGATTTCAAATTAATTGGATAAGTTCTGCTCTGAGAAATATCCTGTTCTTTTTATAAGGATGTAAACATTGTAATGTGTAAACAGTGTCTGAGAGACACTGAGGCTTGATTAGGATTACTTCCGTTCTGTTACGCCGTTTAAAGATCCAGTACAAACACACTTACAAACAGCTACCAAGGTCCAAATGCTACATCGGGATTTTCGCTTCCCAAACCGACCCATTCCACATTTAGTCCCCTGTTTGCTGTTAGAATGAGCTCCACTCTTCTGGGGTGATGTTCCACTAGATTTTGTTTAGATTTGTTAATTAAGATTCATTAATTTTAGGATTTTTAGAACATTTCTTTTTTTTATGGAATGTAGACCAGTTTAATGCAATGTTTAAAACAAAATTTTGTTGATTAATTATTTTTTTTACATCAGAATCGTTTGTTTGTTGTTTTGTTTTGGTTTTTGTCGTTATGAACGAAAATAATGCAAAAGGTCAATATAAAGCGCACACACACACACACACACACACACACACACACACACACACACACACATATAATGGTTGTGTGGATTGTTTTCGTTTTTCGCAGTATAACATGCAGAGAAAATCGCAATGCATCGGAATCCTCAGCGATACCGCATATAAATATACGCATCCTTTTCAGACTTGCGATGACACCGAAAAAAGTCAAACCTGCAGTCAGGAGGCAGATTTTTATGTGGATGAGTGTCGTTACGGAGAAGAGCAGCGAGCGCAGGATAATCCGACCTTTCTGCCTCGGAGCAAAGGCACAGAGACAGATTTGTGGAGTTAGCATGATATCAGATATATAGCTTAGTTAGCTCCTTTACACCTCATTCATTCAGACACCTTGTGGGCTTGAAAAGGACCACTGTGCCCTTGTTCAAGGGCGTCTTGTGAAGACACACTTCTCCACAATCCTTTTTTTTTTTTTTTTTATTCCAGAGCCCTCTTTTCCTCCTACTTTTTTCCCCCCTTGCACATTTTTATTCTCACAGTTGAATCCATTTCTCCAGGCTCACGGCTAGTGGGAATTCTCCCAGTCACTCAGCGCCTTAAAATTTAATGAGAGTTTTACTTCATTGTTCACTTACTTCCCTCTCTTTCTCTCTCATTTTCTCTCTCTCTCTCCCCCTCTCTTTCTGACTATCTCTCTCTTTCTTTTCATTTCTCTATCCCTTCGTATACCTATATATTTTTCCCAGAGCAAACCGTGTTGTAATTATTTAAAAAAGGTCACAATTATGAGTCCAATTTACACCAGAGGATGAGTGAAAGTAACCGGGTCTTAAAATTGGTAATAAAGTACATATTTCTAATTTTTAAACAAATTTCTAAAACAGTTTCAATGTCAGTCTTCTGAAGGAGGTCATTTGGGATACTGCTGAGAACCTCCTAAATCCGATCCATGCCTCCAAGTCCTCCATTGTGTGAGGCTTTGTCCTGTAGACCTCCTCCTTTGTGTAGCCTCACAGAGTCATCTGGACTTCTTGGAGGCCATTAAAGAGGTCCGTGTCGTCCCAGTCAACGTCCTGGAAAATGCTGATCTAACAATGCACGCACAGTTGGAGCAAAATGGGATGGTGCACCATCTTGCATGAAAAAAATTCCACTAGATTTTGTGCAGATTCGTTCATCCACAAGAGTAAAGTTAATAAAGTCAGGTACTGATGTATGTGAGAAAGTGAGGAGACCTTGGGTGCAGTCAGCGTTCACATTCATCCCATAGGTGTTTAGTAGTGCTGGAGCTCAAGTGCAGGAGATCTTCCACACACTTCTAACCCATGAAAAACAGATGTTCATGCAACTGGCTTTGTGCATTGTCATGATGGAACAGGTGTGGATCTCTTAGTTTAAGTGAAAGGAAGATTTCAAGGACATCCTTTACAATTGTGTGTCTCCAACTTTGGTGAAGAACCACATCTCACTGGAAAACTCAGGTGTCCTTTTCCTGAAGTAATCTTACCTAATATTTGATTACAATTTCCATTCTAATACAAATTGATGGTTGGTTTATTTACAGTAATATATTTTTTCCTTTTAAAATGTGATTTTTTTTCCTACCACTTCTTCTCCCTCCAGCCTCTAGATGGCGCCTGGGATTTCTACCACATCTAGAGATACTTAGGGTACCTAGACAACTTCTGCACACTTAGAGAGATGCTTTTGATTATATTTCGCTATCATCATATCTTCATATCCTCTCCTTGATTTAATGCTATCGCATCCAAAGACGTCCTGTACAAATGCTAACTGTTTGGTGAAGAATCACATATGAGTGGGAAAGATCTGTGGGCGGGGCCAAAGACTAGTCAAGTCAAGTCAAGTCAAGTCAAGTCAAGTCAAGTTTATTTATATAGCGCTTTTCACAACAGACATTGTCTAGTGATCGGAGGTATGGTTTTTTTTGTCCAGGCAAATTGCTCCCTGTTAAATGGATGAAGAAACGAGTTGGTCCACCATCTTTCGATAAAGAAACCTCAGAGTGGTTTCAGTATACAGTGGGTATAAGTGCACTCGTCCGTATAAAACCGCATCGCTTTAAAAGTGCATGAAGCTTTCAAGCAATTTAATACCTGCAGATTAAGTTCAGCAGCCGAAGAACCTTCGCGTCTAACTACTGAGGATGTAAAACAAAAGGTCTATTAATAGAATAGAGAGTAATAGAAAAGAAATAGACCTGCTCCATTTCTCATTACTTCACCAGTCAGGCTCTGGCCAGATGTTTAAAATGCTTCATTGGTTGAATGTGAACAGCATGAGGCACTTTTTTTTTTTTTTATATTTCCAGCCTCACGCTGTGACAGACTCCCTCCCGAGTTACACGCAGCAATCGTTTTAACAGGTTTTGGTGATAAAAAAAATTGGAGTGACACGAGATAAGTCCTTGTACCGACGTGAAGCCTTGTGCCACGACGGATGTCAGAGGTGGGGGTAGAGATGGAGATGGAGAAGGAGATTGAGGGAAGTATGGCTGCTTGAAGCAAATAACGATTGAAGATAAGCCCGTTTTGGTTTTTTTTTGTTTTTTCATACGTGGACAGAACAGATTTCTTTTCGAATGTTCAATCCCATCTCCGTTCCGAGCGTAAAACCGCACGGGCTGAGTCTTTTCCCGTTATTTTCTATTAAAACTCATTCGTCTGCAATGCGAAGGCATCGAACCAGAAAATGAGATGTGATTGATGCCTTTGCCGCTAGTTTGCTCTCGGATAAAGGAACGAAACCATCCCCCAGCCAAATGGTGTGAGGGGAGGGATTGTGCCCTATAACTGTCCCCTTAACCCCGGGAGGGGGGGGGGGGGGGGGAGTGATGGGTTTGAATGTAATTGTGCACATGATTATAGTTATTATAGTTTTATATTGTTTATTATAGTTATCGATTATTATCGTTTTTGATGTCACCTTTATTTTCAGTTAGTATTTAGTTGTAGTCTGGTTTTAGTATCTAATTTCGAATACAGCATATAATAAAAGCCTGTAGACGTCAAAAGGAGAGGAGAAGATCGAGTATCTACAAGCTACAAAAATCACTCAGCGTTGAATTAAGCTACATTTATGGCATTTGGTAGACACCATTATCCAGAGCAACTTACGGGCCTTGCTCAGGGGCCCAGGAGTGGCAGCTTGGTGAGGCTAGGATTTAAACTCACCACCTTCAGATCTAAAGTCCAACACATTAACCACCTTCACATGAAGGCATAATTTAGTCTCCATTTATTTTTATACTAGTTGGCAGTATATTATTCATTATATTCATATATATTATTTATTATACTTATTCATTACATCTACACCATTTATACACCAAAGCAGGTGAGGCTTGCTCAAGGTCCCAACAGCTGTGGTGCTGGAATTCGAGCTTATGACCTTATGATCTTTAGTGCTTTATGCTATACTGTATATCTATCTGTATATGAGATAGCAAAAGCCATCTCTATGAAGATCTGCTTTACATGGGTTGGAACAGAAGATCTACTGCTATAGATCTTTCATGTATTGGGACGAATGTGAATGCTGACTCCATCCCCAGGCTTCCTCACCTCACCTACATCAGTACCTGACTTTACTAACACCCTTGTGGCTGAATGAATCTTCTCAAAAAGTCTAGTGGAACATCGTCCAGAAGAGTGGAGCTCATAATAACAGCAAATGGAGACTAAATGTGGAATGGGACGTTCAAAAGGAGTCGCAGAGCAATCTTACGGTCACGAACATTTGGCCATGGGGTGTTTGTATATAACCGCAGTTTTCGTTTCTGTTTAATTGGAAACTCTTTTTTTTATTTTTTATTTTTTATTTACAGTTCATGCAAATGTTTTTCACCAAATTTTTGTTAATTATAAAACCATGTTCTTCACATGGAGGATAAAAGGCAAATTCAGCTTCCCCGCTTTCACCAGGTACACTAACAGGCTCAGAGTAATCTCAGTGAGAGCCTCAGATGAGATCTTCCAGCCCTGTCAGCTTTTTCATTCCGAACAGGTGCAGGCACGAATTCATCAATTCATCAATAACTCCCTGGAAAGAATATGACAAAAAAAATACACTGTTGGAAAAAAAAGGTGTTCTATGGATCCAGATTTTGTTCTTCAGACAAGTACAAACAATGTAAATCAACCCTTTAAGATAGATATGAAGATACGAGTGTCGGTGCTCCAGGAGCTGACCTTAGATCTACGTTGAGTTTATATTATATGAGAAAGCTGAACTTCTTGTGTCAGAGATTGGACTTGCAGTACTTATTCATTTTTTCCAAAAATGCTAATTTCCTATAAACAATTATTTAGCTTAACTCTTTTTTGTTCTTTTGAAGACAATGCTAGAGAAAAACAAGAAAACATCTTGAAAGATATTGTCCTGAAGATTTACCTATGATGGAAAAAGTGCTGGCACTGGAGACTCCAATCACATGAAATAATTTACAGCAATCATCATCAAAAATACGGAAAAATATGAAAATGATAAAATAGATACCATGTTTTAAAATATATTATCCTTAGTGTATTCAAATGTGACAAAATAAATATTATATTTAAAATTATAATATACTTAGACTTTCTAGACAATTCTACTAATTTCAAGCTTTTTCTATTGAGAAACGAGTGCCTAATGTTATAAAAATGATCCCTCAAGTTGGGAAAAAAAGTAGTATGTGCTTCTTTTTGAACATTAAGATCTCACTTGCTCTTATAAGAAGCTCCACTCTTTGGGAAAGATTATCCAGATTTTGAAGATTTGTGGAGATTTATTCGGCCACAAGGTTGTTAGTTGGTCAGTGTTCACATTCATCATATTCAATAGGGTTGGAGCTCCATAGCAGATCTTCCAATCCAACCCATGTAAAGCAGATCTTCATGGAGCTGACTTTGTGCACATGTTTTTATAATCTTGTAATACTAGATACACTTAGAGTTTATTGTAGATCTGTTATATTGTATATTATGATATTGTAGGTATCTGACCAATCAGATGAGAGAATTCTGTATGTTGGTGATAGATATATTCCTGATTGGTGAATTGCTCTACGTAGTTAAATAAAAGATTTAAGATATTTGACTTTGAAATGTAGTGAAGTTAAAGTAAAAGTCTTCCAGAATGGAAATACTTCAGTAAAGTACAGATACGTGAAAAAGCTATTTTTTAAGAAAATTACATTTACTTCATTACCGTCTACCACTAAACAATTAAAACACTGGATCTAAAGTTGCTCTTTTTAAAATCCTGGAATGAAAGAATAGAAGACAGGCTTTAGCCGAGAGCTCGCTGAGGTCAGAGCGGGATCACGCCCATCAGCGATCACGTCGGTTTTAAATCAGTTTTCGGACCTGTTTGACTTTAGGGAAAGCAGTGTTAAGCTTTATTGAACAAAGATGTACAACATTGTGTAAAACGGTCAGAAGGTCCAGAAGGTCCTCGAGTCAATCAGCCTGATGCAGAAGGGTTACAGGGTTATTAGTTTGTGGCTGGATCTGTTTGCAAGCAGTCTTTTTTTTTGTTATAAAATAAAAATAAAAAAATGCTTTTGTTTTTTATCTTAAACTTTCTACATGAACCCTCTAACACCCAATCTATAAACTCAGGAAGTATGAGAGCAATGTAATGACAGTTAAGGTTGAAGGGCTTTGCCCACGGGTCTCACAACCTTCCAAAGGAAAGCAAGGGGCTTTATCTTAGGGAAATTCTTTCTTCGCATACCCTAGCGATGTTAGGAAGATGGGGTCAGGGTGCAGGGTACCGCTTCCGGCCAGTAACACGGAGCTACCACCTCCCCAAGTCCAGATCTTAACTTGGTAGGACATGGTAGTAGTAAATGGCAACATGTACCTCTGATTGGAAGGTCATCAGTTCAAATCCTGGCATGTGCCACTGCTGGGCTCTTGAGCAAGGCTCAGTTGTAAAAATGAGAGTTGCTCTGGATAAAGGGGACTGAATAGATGCTGAACACAGAACGCCATCAGTAACCCTTTCTATTTGTGTCCCCTTTCAGGGAGCCTCGTCCAGTCTGGTGGTCAAGTTTGCTGACACAGACAAGGAGCGCACCATCCGGCGCATGCAACAGATGGTGGGCCAATTCGGCATCTTTAACCCGGCCATTGCGCTGCCCTTCAGCACCTACAGCAGCTATGCACATGCGGTGAGTTCCTGTATCCCTGCAGAGCAGATCTGCTGCTCGGTCCATGCTCTTCCTCCTCCTCCTCCTCCTCCTCATTGCCCTCCTCCTACTTATACTCATGCTCCTGGGTCTCTTGATAGTCCTAATCAATTACATTTATTTAACCTTCTTCTAACCTTATTTCTTTATAATCACCTTCTGCTCCTCCATCACCTTGTTCTCCTGCAGCTCAAACTCCTCCAGGTCCTTCCTCTTATACTGTACCTTCTACTACAGCCTCCAATCTCTCCATATCTTCCGTTCCTTTACATCTTTCTTCTGTGGCTTTTTCAGCTATTTTAATTCTTCTTCTTCTGCTGCTGCTGCTTCTTCTCTTCAATCTCATACTGCTCCTTCACCTCGTTCCCCCTGCTGCTAAATCTCTTTTTGGACCTCCAATCTCCTCTTTTGTGTCCTTTACTGATCTTCTCCTGTTTCTTCTTCTGATTCCTGAATCTCCTCCAGGTCTCCACCTTTTGATCTTTCTCTCTCTATCCCTGATTCACCATATCTTATGTTCATTGATCTCCTCTTCTCAATTTCTTCTTTCTTTACCATCTCTCATGATCTTTTCACCTGAACCTTCAAATTACTCCTTCTCTTTCATGTCATCTTCCTGTTTCTTCTCCTTAATTATGTCCTGCTCCAAGATCTTCTTTTGTTCTCCTCCTTACCTTCTGCTCTTTCTCTTTGGTCTTCTGTTATATTTCGGTTGTATTTCCTCCCATTTATTTTTCTGCATCTCACCTGCTCTTTTGTCGCCTCTAATTCTCTAGATCTTCTCGGTCTCGCTTAATTATTTCTTCTTCCTGCTGCTGTTCATTCTGCCTTCACATTCTCTCCTCATATCTTCTCTCTTACCGACGACAGAAATGACGTGGAATATTCCACCGAAAAAAAAGCCTCCATGTATTTTTAGCCTGCATACTAAGATCCTTCTGATGTAAGAAGCAGAAAGGAAATTGGGATGTTGGGACTCAGTTTCATGGCTGTCAGAACTTTTACTCTAACCGTATATGAATCCGATACTTGGAGAAGGTGTGTAGACATTAATTTGCATTTTTATTAGCACAGGAAGTGAATTAACTGGAGAATCTGGCATAGTCTCTGTGGATGTATCTATTGCATTTATTTCCATATCACAGATTTGTGCGAGGCCATGGGAGAGGTACACTACCAGCAGACAGTCCTACCATAATTACCCGGAACCTGTAGTAAAAAAAATGAATAAAACCACACTCATTACGATTCATGAAATGCAGGTTGTATGTGGAAATGGAAATGTACAGGAGGCCAGGCAGGCCAGTGTGGCTCCTACAAGTAGGCTGTGAGTTTCATCTGGCATGTCAGGGATGTGTGCGGTAGTGTGCAACTCTCCAGCTCTGACACGATCTTCATGCCTCATCGTTCCAGGCGGAACTGCTGCCCACACACTCGGCACAACGTCTCACATGACGCTACGCACACTTCATGCTAGACGGACATAGGAATATAAATCATGGTCACTCACTAATAAAGGTGCCAAACTGTTTCTGGTTGTATGGGTGGTATCATCAAGAGTATGTCGTCTTAGTAGAATGCACACTCTGTACTGGGATCATCTGAACACCAGATTCTAAAAGCAGCGGCAGACTGCAGTATTGCAGAAGATCACAATGATTGTGACCATGGTGTGGTTTTTACTACCACACTACGGGAATGTGGGAGCTCAGTGGTTAAGATGTTTGACTTCCGATCAGAAGGTTGTGAGTTGCTGGGCCTTTGAGTAACGACCTCATCCCTAATAAGAGCGTAGTTTAGTCTGATCAGTGTCGTGATTTCAATTCCCAGCACCATCATTACATATTTGTCAGATGCCATTATCCAGAGAGACTTACATTTATCTCAGCTATGAGGTTAAGAGCCCTGCTCAGGGGCCCAAGAGTGGCAGGGATTTTAACTGTTTTGCAAAGTCCAATGTTTTTACCACTAAGCTAGAACCCTTCCACTGTGGCTCCACCAAGCTGCCACTGCTGGGCCCTTGATCAAGGCCCTTAACCCTCAACCTCTCAGTTGTATAAATAATGTTGTATAAATAGTGATGTTAGGAAGCTGAGGTTGGAGCACAGGATCAGCCATGATACAGGACGAGCACCAAAGGTTTTTATATTCTGTTAAAATCTTTGTAGTGGTGCAAAAAAACAAAAAACATCCATTGAGCAGGAGGTCTGAGGGCAGAAATTCTTTGTTGATGAGACAGTATCTGCAACCATAGTGAGAGGAAACGTATTACAGCATACATAACAAGTCAGACCTTCAGGTGGATAGCCTGTGATAGTCGAAAACCATATCTGGTTCCACGGCTGTCAGCCAGGAGAAGGAATCCGAGGCTACAGTGTGCACAGATTCAGGGAAAGACGAGGCATTTTTATTTTGTTTTACAGTTTGTACTTTTAGTGAACCGACTGTGGCTTTAGAAGGTGCATACTGTGTACCGGTTTACCATATGAAAGATATACCCTCCATGGTACCACCCTAGAAAAAAAAAGAAATGAAATCTGACCTTGCGTAAGTGTTTTAGAACTCAGGTTCGACCAACCTCACAGCAAGCAGCGATATAATTGATCTGAAATCGGTTTTATTCCATATACTGCTGTTTAGGCTTCGTATGATAACAAGATTATCAGTCATGTTCCCTGTCCATGGTACCAAACTAGTTTAACTTCCTAATGGTGTAACTTTACCATGCACCTCGTACAGCTATGAAATGTTGAGAAATGTACACCGAGGATACACAAATTAGGAAGCTCCTTCACAAACACAGCTGTGCAGGGGATTAGTGGGCAGAGTTGACAGCCAGCAAATTGGATTTTAGTCAAAGCTGAAAAGGGAGGGCTGCGAAAACAAATTCGGGGGCAACGGGCAACAGCCCTGACAATGTGATGCCAAAAGACAGGTCTTTTTTTTTTCTAGCCCGTGAAAGGTGCATCTTATTTCACTAGACAATCAACTTATCATCACATAGATGCGCCACATACCAAGTAGATCTGCTTTTTTTCTTCAAACACCACAAATATTTGACAGAAAAGAGAAAAAAAAAAAAAAAAACGTTAATTTGCTTTCAGGCACCCTGCTGGAAGCTCTTTTCATGTTTGAGCTTGTGTATTTCCATAAGCAGCTGCTACATTTTTGGTTGGGGGGGTCTGGGAAGGGGTGGAAATAAAAGCGAGGATGAAAGACGCTTTCTTTATTTGACGGCTTTTTAAAGAGAGGATGCATTAGATTCATATGACACACAGATTACTTGAAAGCACTCAGGCCCGGAATAAATGAGGGGAGTGTTTGTTTTGGCATTTGGGGAGAGGGTGGGTGTGGGGATATAGGGGTGGGTAATGGACAGGACTGACTCTAATACTGCCTAACATCGCCCCCTGTTGGCCACTGTGAGCCGAGTGTCAGTGTTTGTTATATAGGGAGGTTTGAGCAACCTCACCTTATTCTACCCCTTCTACACTTTATATTTCGGCTTCTTGTCACTATATATTCTGAGTCTGTGCAATGCTCTGGAAGTACAACGCAAGCTGATAGCGCTCGGCTCTTCTCTTCAGCTAGGGGCTTATAATAAGCAGAGTCTATTTTTCACTCTATCTCCCCACATCCCCTCAGTGTCTGGTGTGGACGTCCTGGCAGGGGCCCTGTGCGATTCAGGTGGAGGTGAAGCCGCCTCAGAGCACAGCTGCTCGGATAATTGGTGTGTGATAAAGAGGTGATTACATAATGCCATCGAATGCCATCAGCCAGCAATAAAAAACCTGATGCCTAGATGATAAAGTGCGCTGTCATACACACACACACACACACACACACACACACACACACACACACACACACACACACACAAGGCATCTTCTCCTGGCAGCATCACCATTCTGCACCATTCTGCACCATTCTGGGAAAGGGTCCTGACCCTAAAGATAATGACTGCTTTGGGTTGAAGCCACAATTCCCTAGAACATAGGCATGTGCTATCTCTGCTAAAACTGTTTGTGAATTTAGGACTAAAAGCAACGAAATTGCTCGGGAGATTTTGAATACTCTTGTCAGCGCAACCAGTCGATGGACTTTTTTGTTTTCTCCCCCCCACTCACTCCCTCGCTCGCTCGCTCTCTCACTCCCTTTCTCCTCTTCCTTCGTTTTTCTTGCCCAAGAATGAATCGATGTTGTTCACTTCCCCCCGACGTAATTACATGCTCGAGCCTCCAATTTGCTGTGTTATAATTCCTGAAGAGCAGAACAGAACGCCACATTGTTATCTGAAGCGATCTGGACATTGCCATGAAAAGGGATATTAGCCAAGCTGTGCCTGCTGAGAAATTAGAATATGGAAGGCTTCGGCTTTCTGTGTGCTGTCCACAGCCTGTCGCTCTGTGTTTAAAGAGCATTAGCGCACTGGCAGGCAGCAAGCTTCAGTCAGCTTAACTCTCTGAACAAGTCTCATTCAGATCTCAGGCCTGGGCCATGAGATGGCTACAATAGGTCTTGATTACTGCCATGCTGACATTATGACATGAATGAGAGAAAACTTTCTCGTTCTGGCCATAATGTAAACTTATTAATTTCAGTGTACATCAAAAACCATCAAGGCCAAACCACCAAGACCAATCCAGAACAAAACCACTGGGGCCAAACTATCAGGGTTAGACCAGGACCAAACTACTAGAACCAAAACCAAACCAACAGGACCAAGCCTGGATCAAACCTGGACAAGAAAGGAAACGTTTTCATCTTAACCATAAGGTAAACTTATTAAACTTAATGTACAACAAAATCCATCAGAGCCAAACCACAAGAAGCAGAGCCAAACCATTAGATCCAATACACCGAGGCCAAACCACTAAAGCCAAACCACCAGGGTCAGATCACCAAGGTCAAACCAGAACAAAAATACCAGGATTAAACCACCAGGGCCAAATCACTAGATCTAATACACCGAGGCCAAACCAGGTCAAACCACCAGGACCAAACCACTAGAGCTAAACCAAAAGAACCGAACCACCAGGGCCTCCATATTCCGTTACACCCCACTGTTTCTGCTCTGAATCATTCACTCTGATTTTCCCTGCACTGTGCAAAACTCGATTCATTTAGCTTTTTAAATACAAATCTAAATGTATAGATTCTAGATTCTATAGATGTACATTTTATTCTTTCTTTTTTCTTTACATTTTTTTTCCTCCCTTTTTCTGTCTTTTTCTACTGTCTTTCTTGCATTCACTGATTCCACTACAGCAAAAACTTGCTTTCTTTTAGCTCCATAAACTCAACCCATCTTCCTGGTTCAGAAGCAGATGATATTCACTGATCACACTGATGTGATTGGAACTTAGTGGACCTCACTGGACCTCGGTGAACATCTCACAGAGGAATTATGGGAATATAATTGGCTTTTTGCTCATCCAGTGGCCTGATGCAGATGAAGCGTGGAGATCATGGAGAAGCTCACAGTGTCTCCACTGTTACTGAGATTCATTCTGTTTCACAATAATGTATGAAACTAATAACAGCTCAAAAGAGAAGGTTTTTCATTCGGTTTTTACACACACACACACACACACACACACACACACACACACCATTATAGGTTTTCTATCCGGACAGAACTCTTAATGGAAGCATCTCATTAATAGATGCAGTGATATGGGTGAAGGGAACACATTCTATACGTTCTTCTGAAACTCTTCCACTGGTGATGAAGTGATTATGGAAACTTGATAAGCGTCAGTACGCTTTAGATGTTCCTCATGAGATTCCTACATCAGCAGGAGGAAACCTTTCCTCCTCTTCTTCTTCTTCTTTTTTATTTTTCCTTTCTTTTTCTTTATGTTCTTCTTTGTATTCATCTTTTTTACTGTTTTGTTCCTCCTTTCTTCTGTTCTTTTTTTCTTATTATTATTTTATTGTCCCTTTTTCTCTTTTTCTCCTCCACCTCTGCTTCTTCTTCTCCTACTTCTTCTCTTCTTCTTTTCATTTTCCTCTTCTTCTTCTTCTCCTCCTCCTCCTCCTCCTTCTTATTCTTTTACTTATTCTTCTCCTGCTTCTCTTTCTTATTCATCATTTTTATCTCATTCTTCATCTTTTTCTCATTATTATTCTTTATCTTCTCCTCCTCTTTTTCTTCTTTTTCCAAATCTCCCTTTTCTCTTCTTCTTTTTCTTCCTCTTCTTCTACATCTTCTTCTTTTTCTTCTTCTCTTTCTTCTTAATCATTTTCTTCTACCTTTGCTGCTTCACTGGAAAGATGGATGCTTCTCTTTAAACCTAAGTCAAGAATTTTTTCACTCTTTTTTTCCGCTCCACTTTCTTCTCCACCCTGGCGAACGTTATCCATCCATCATTCCTCCTTTTCCTGACCTCTCTTCTGTGTCTCGTTCTCTTCCTCCACAGCTGATGCAGCAGCAGGCGGCCCTCATGGCAGCGAGTCACGGAGGCTACCTGACACCCAGCGTGGCATTTCCTGCCACACAGATACACCAGATGGGGGCGCTGAACATCAACAGCCTCCCTCACACCCCCTTGACCCCGGTGTCGGGTGAGTTTCATCAGTCTCTGGGTGAGCAACTGCGCTTCCTTTCCTCTATTATGGGGAAACAGGGTGATGGAGGAAACACACACACACACACTCACACACACACACACACACACACACACACACACACACACACACACTTTTATACAACTCCTAAGCTTCTATAATTATTCAAGCTTCCATTCCAGTGAGCTGAGTGTGTGTGTGTGTGTGTGTGTTTGTGTGTGTGTGTGTGTGTGTGTGTGTGTGTGTGTGTGTGTGTGGAGGCATGAAAAACACGCAGCCATGTAGGGTTCTTTCTTTCTTTCTTTCTTTCTTTCTTTCTTTCTTTCTTTCTTTCTTTCTTTCTTTCTTTCTTTCTTTCCTGTTTTCTTTCTTTCTTTCTTTCTTTCTTTCTTTCTTCCTTTATTCCTGTATGGAGGGTAATTTCTCTGCTGTACTCGCACCTCTGACGGCGAGAAAACTTTGATGATGCAGACACAATTACACTTCTATTAACAGAAGGTTAAGGAATATTTGGGGAATAATTACATGGTACATTAGCGGCCTGACAGTGACACATTTTCCCCCAAAATATTCATTTATTGAATTATTTTCATTACTCATATTCAAATATTAGTTTCAGACCTAAAAAAAAAATTATTTTCCAATTTATTCCTCAAGGCAAAAAAGTCGGAGGGTGAGGGAGAGGGAAAACACTCAGAAATGTAGGAATCACTTAAATGTACGTGTAAATTATTGTGGAACATCAGATTCCATCCACAGCCTCAGAGAGAACCATGTTCACTGATGAATATGGTGTGTGTGTTTGCTTTTTAAACGAATAGACTGACGTTCTGAAGCTCTGTTTAAACACACACACACACACACACACACACACACACACACACACACACACACACACACATGCGAATGTGGTGCTTTTATATGCTTAGAGCGTTACTGAATAAAGCATCTTGCTCTTGGAAATCTCCAGGGCAATTTTATAAAAGGAAAACCAGACAAGCTGCAGTACAGTGATGAAGAGGCTGCATTACTGCCTGCTGCATTAACGCACATGTGGCCATGTTTAACTCGGCTGGCAAATCAACCCAGACACCAGACGTCCCTCAGGGGCCAGAAATAATGACTAGACACCTCAATAGATAATTCATGGTGGTGTGTTATACTGTATTGTGGTGTAGTGTAGTGTATTGTGGTGTAGTGTAGTGTAGTGTAGTGTAGTGTAGTGTAGTGTAGTGTAGTGTGGTGTGGTGTGGTGTGGTGTGGTGTAGTGTGGTGTA